>CM073769.1:77049774-77480872 GCA_037158775.1 Hetaerina titia | reverse complement strand
TTTTTCTTTTCCTGAATCATTTCAAGTGGAAGTGCATATGCATACTAGCATGAACTTTATTTAACAATGGCATTGTAATAACTATCTTCAAATAAACCTTAAGAAAAATATTATATGCCATTCAATAACCAAGGTAAACATTAATATCTCAGATGGAAAGGAGACAAACTATGCAAATTTCACTTGAATAGAGATTTATTCACGACCCGGGTTTCAAACACTTAATGTCATCTTAATGTTTGAAACCTGGGTCGTGAATAAATCTCTATTCAAGTGAAATTTGCATAGTTTGTCTCCTTTCCATCATGGATAAATTTCACAAGGTTAACCCTAATACCGTTCGGTTTATTAATATCTCAGTTGAAATAGGAAATTAAATAGTTTTTAAGATGGAATACATAATTTTTTTAGGCTTAGAAATATATAAGCTACTTGAAGATTCACACATCAAATTGTTGGCAAAAGTTATGCTCATCCATGATTCTTTTAAATAGCTAGCAAACAACTGTGATACAGAAATTCTAATCTATGTATACTATATCATATCTGCATTTTTGGCTAACTACCACATCATCATCTAGGGACGTTCAATGCAGTACAAGGTAAAAAATCCTCTAAACACATGCTTTAAGAGTCAATTTTACATTAAAATCCAGGCAATCATGATGAAAGTACTGATCTGATCATTAATATGAATGCTAATAAAGTCAACCTTTTTGATGACAATTTTCAGATTTGAACTCTACAAAAAACTCTCAAATCCTCAGGTAAAATATTATCTAATAAAATTAGGCAACTAGGTACTTATAAATCAAAGAAAGCATGTCACCAAGAAATACTAAAAAACAACTTAAGGATTTTTTTGTATGAAATATCTGCTACAGTACTAAAGAATACCTGGAAGGACAAAAGCAACGTCATGAAATCTACAACAAAAATTTTGTTGCAACCCTAAATGTACTGATTCCCTGTCAATTTTGTTTTTATGAAATTTGCATTTCATCCTAAGTTTTACTTGAAACAGAAACAAATGTATATTTTTGCCAATGGTGAATAATATTATCTATCCAAATGTTTTGCAGAAATACTAGCAGATCAGAAAAACATACAGTATAAATTTCCAAGGCATGGATTTCCTAGAAAATTGTCACAATGAGATTGTAGGATTGACAGCATGTCATAATACTCGTACCAGTGAGGAAGGATGCAGGAATACCATCTTATGAAGACAGCAGGGAAGATTCAGCAAAGGGGAAGGTGGAGGTATGTATTTCTTCCAATCAACTATCAAGGATTGTTGATTCTTACAAAAATGCATGTATCACTCCAGTCTGACGATAATGATGAATTTAAGTTATTGCAGCAAAATGAATCTTTACAGTAGCAAATCATCAAAACATAGTTTATTTCTGATTCTGTGAGCATGAAACTTTCATGGAACCTATTTATGATAATATTATTATAGCCACTAATATTATGATATCTTTCATTCTAGACTTAAGATTTTCATTCGTAGGATTAAAGAATTCAGATAAGGATAATATTGGCTCCTCTATGGCAAAAAATTGTAACCTTCTTTGGTGCATCAGCCAAAATTAGAGGAAGGACACTTAGATTAGACCCTTCATTATAATGACTGGACACACGTGATTCATGCACTTTATGTTTCCTAAAATAACATGAAATCAAGAACTTTGGTTTTGCTTACACCAAAAGGAAACCACAGTATGACTGATTCCATATATTATTAATTCCATAAATTAAAGATCATTAAATATGGTCGCCTTTTATAAGCAAGCAGAGGTATCTATGATAAATCATACATCATTGCAATAAATTGTCATAATGATTTAATCGCCCAATAAAACAAAGAACTACACCAGCTCTTTGACAAAAATGACTTTGACCTAATAAGTAAGTATTCATAAAAAGTAACTGGACAATATACCTGTATTTCATTCTAACTTTTAAACAAGTGTTAACTTCATGGCTAAAAGTAATGGTTGTCATTAGAGAAGCATACTTCCTAAATGAATGGAAAGACTTTCACTAAAGCCTTGCCAGTATGTAAATAATTTTAACATGGGGAAGGATTTGTAAAAAATTGGTCTGTAAATACACATTGAAAATTGTTACAACCAGAATACCACATATTACATCAGACCAAAATTCTTACCTTTCTGCTTTGATGCAATCAAGAAGTCCATGAAATCATCCTTTAGGTGCAATTTTATATTCTCTACACTTACTTCAACACATTGATTTATACCACAGTTGGAAGATGGCTGTGCTTTCAAGCATTGCATTTCACCTATAAGAGCCTGTTTTCTCATTGCTAAAATATAAAATTAGCATTGAGCTTTATTAGTGTGTTCAATTATTTTCAAATGCAAACAAATGTTAATTGAAGATTTTAAAAACTTTGTTCTTTAACTTACTGGACTGAAGTAGTAGTCTTTCACATTCAACTTGTTCTGCAGACCCAGCGAACGCTGAAGATGAATAACAATGCTGAAGAGCTTTACTAGCTTGGTCCGCAATAATTGTCTCAACTGCAACTTTTCTATATATCTTGTGAATCTCCGATTCCCCATAATTACTATTTGTTTGTGCTGTATCTGAATCATTATGTCCCATATTGTCAAAATTTTCAGCACAGATTGATGTGGTTTCTTTTTCACCATTCATTCCCAAGCTTTTTGCTTTCACAGAATCCATTTTCATCTTAAAAGAGAGAAATCATTATACATGAATTTTTCAATATTCACTTGCCATGACACTGTAATAAAGAATTTGCTGCAGGTTATGATATAGTTTAAACTCTCTACATTTTAACCTAAAGTATATGAGGGGCAGTCATATAAAAACCAAACAACCACTACAACAACCAATCTGCACACCAAAAAGGACACAACCCAACAACTGTGTGTGCCTATTAGTTGCCCCAAAGCAGTTCTCCTACCACAGGGATGACAGTATTGATTCGTAAAAAGCAAGCTTCTAGCTTTTAGATGACGGTGTGTTATGGTGAGTGTTTGGTTTTCACTTGACTGCCCCTCATAGATGAATGGGGTTTCCATCCATGGATATTTTATAAAACTTTTAAATTTGACATTAATACTTTACATTGGTGATTAACATATTGGGAAGAAATTATACAATAATATACAAGACAGCCTCATAGAAAAATGACAAAAACTTTTAATAATTTTAAAAATATTATTACAAATTAAAAATAAAAGTGCATAAAACCCATTTATGGAACTTGAATTAAAATGTACCATTGATGATTGCCCTTTGTTAAACCTGATTTCTCAATAGATTGTTGAAATACCTTCAATATTTAACCATTGCACTCTACATGAGAAAAGCAACTCCAGCTCTTCAATAGTTCAATCTCTACCATATTTCAAATAACACCAGAGATTTTAAATGTGCCAATCATATGAACCTTAATAAATTAATATCATCGACTATATAGACATAAAGGGATATACAGGAAGTGGCAACATAACTTCCATTTTTAAAAGGGTTTCGCTTTATAAAAAAGGAAGTTATGTTGCTGCACCCTGCATTAACTGTACAGCCATTTTTGTAAATTCAAGCCTACAAAAATAGAAGCACTACTTTACAAGGTGTAACTAATTATGTAATACTGTCAGGTATAATCTTGTCTTAGTTGTCTTGGAATAAAACCATGTTTCAATGTTTGTAACCTGCTTGCTTACCCTCATCTGTTTGTGCTTATTCTCAATCTGTTTAGGAAATATTGCTGCTATCTTCTTAAACGTATAAGATTCCTTGCACACTGATACAGACTTTTCTGCTCCTCATCTTTGTGCAACTGTATTTTTAATAACAACCCTTCCCTTCTTTTGCCCCCTACCATCCTTGTTCCATTTTCCTCTTATAATTCCAAAAGCCCCTGTATGTAACTCTATTCTCCCAAATTGATTTAGCACATATAATACTACCTTAGAGATATTTGTATGTTTTTTTTCAAGTATCTATTAGTAACCTTAAACTCCACTCTTTCCCCCAATCTTTTTACCAAATGCTCTAATGTATTTGCCAACTATTATGGTTTTCAAATATCTTTGCGACTGGTTGGGTGGTCCATGAGGAGAGTGGAAAACTTGGCACTCCACTTTGGAGGGAAATATTTTGTCAAGCAGTGTCAATCCTCTTGAAAATTCAGTTGTTCCTAGGCCTATGTGTTGCTTACCTTGTGCATCTGTATGCTATGTCTGCCTTTTATCACTTGTTATTCCCTTGTGTTTTTCCTATGCTTTATCTTATTTCCCTATTATATTGCTTCCTCCGATTTCTCATCTCCATATTTTATTCTCTTTTCATTCTTATTCTCTATTATTTTTCTGTTACCTTAACTCTTTCGTCAACCTGCTACCATCACCATCATTATTCATTGTATTTTCTTCTGACAAGGATATTTATTTGAAGGCTGATTAAGCTGTTTGGTATTAAATGAACAAATTTATCACAGGGAATATGATTTGGCCATTTTTTTATAATCACTATTTTTTACAAAAAGTTATCATTTTAGTTCTACATCTCCACTTGGGAATGAATCATGCTGGAATTTTTTCTCAACCACCTTGTGATCATGAAAATCCACGTTGATTTGCTAAGAAAATAGTGGAAAACAAGAGTTAATTATTGTTTTGTGATTGTGGCATTAGTCCGGAAACCACAGGAAACTGGTTTCCCTGGTTACACAGAGATTACTTCCTCATGAGATCTCCATGGAATGACACTAAATACAGAATCATCTACAACAAAATACATCTGAAATAGAGTATACATGCCAAAGATGAGGTTTGGTTGTTAATCATACAAGTGCACCCACATCTCTTAACAGCAGAGTTACCCTATCAGTTCGAATCCTATATGAATTACCAGTCCCAAATATATTTGAAAACAATAACAGTGTGTCAATATGGCAGCTTAAGTTCACAGCAGATGTCCATCAGATATTGGCTATGACCAGATCAAAAGTTTAATTTTATGGGTAATCACCTCACTTGGTCATGCAATTTTTGTACATGAAGATGCCATAATACATTGAAAGTAGGCAGTCATCAAAATTATTATGTAGAAAAGTGCTAGTATCCATGCACCAAGCCAACTATAATGTAGAAGGGCTGTGGAGTTGACTAAAGAGTTAGAAAGACCCACCATGGTTAAATGTAATCTAAACAATCAAAAGCAACTTACCTTTTTTCCAAGGCTAAGATGATGAAGCAGCAAGTAAGGCAGAGAATCATTAGGAGTTTCATCAAGCACCGAAGATTGGCTAACTGGTGTGGAACAAGCACAAATAAATGATATATCACTATACATACTGAGATTCAGGGATGAATCTGATAGTGAACGATACTTTCCCTGGCTAATGCTCTCTTCAAAGCCCCGGTCAGATCTATTCGTAAATATTTTACCCTCCAACTTAGATGAATTTCTTTTAGATGAATGCCAATTATTACTTATGTTATCTTCTTGAGTAGCATGATTCTTGCCATTTGAGTGAGTATTCCCATTACTTTTACACTTTTCATTATATTTTTCAGAAGTTTCTTTCCCTAAAGAGTGTCTTAGTTGCTTCCTTCCAGTTTTCATTCCAACAGCATCTTGATTTTTCTTAGCCATTTCGGAGATGCTCTGAGTTGAACATGAATAGCTGTGATTTTCAAAACCTAATGATTGTGGTAGGTTTTGACTGACATAAATAGGCAATTTTTCAGTTACCATATGAGCTAATTTCAATCCTGGGAGTGTTAACTCTTCAAGCTTCATAGCACTGACATTTATTTCATCCAGCTGGCTTAAACGCTCTTCTTTGTCATCAATTTTTTCTAACTTTATCCTAACAATAGTATCACTGGCTGCAATTCCACTGTGATTCCACCACATGGTGGCATTATTAGGAGTGCGTGATTGAGATTCTGCTGACTGACGGCTTTTCCATTCACTGTCTTTGTACTCATGATTAAATGTGCATTCAGATATTCCGGTATCCAATCTGACTGATGAATTTGAATCACAGTGTTCTTGTACTTTTTCCTTCATAATATGATAATCATTTGAGTCATTAAAATTTGATATGAACTTTTCAGTATTTTTTTCTGCTTTTTGAACCGTTTTCTCATCCATTTTGGATGTCAATTTTGAATTACTAGAAATAGAACAAAATTCTAAGGTATGAAGGTCTGCTTCCTTGTTTCTATGTGTATCACTATTAATGCTACTAAAATCATGTTGCTTCCTCTCTCCTTCTACTTTACTCAACTGTTTAAGTTGAAAGTCATTCTGTTTCATTCTAAATTTATCACTATTTGTTGAATTGTCAGACATTTGACATAAATTATTTTTTAAGTGTTCTGTGCCACTTTTAGATTCACTAGTGACAGCCAGGTTTAGATGCGAGATAAATTTTGCTCCTGGAAAAAGAAAATAATTCATTAGGTTAATAGAAAGAATTTTTTCATGTTTCTCAGCATTTCGTTTTTAAAATTCTTAAGTTTAAAAAACTGCAGGGGAACAAAGATTTAAGAAGTTGGGAGGGAAGGCATCTTTGATATAAGAGTTGTTTTGATAGGCAAGCATAAGTTTTCTTTACAATGATCCCTACATTGTGTCAAAATCACAAATCAAGAAAAATTTGGTCTATTTCTTTTCCTGAGTTTTTTGTAGTTTTCTCTACAAGTTCAAGAACTTCAAAAACTCAGTTTTTTTGTTTGGTGTCTCCAGAGATATCACCCAGATTTTAAACTGGCACCTCAGTCAGCAGACAAACCTTCAACCAATAAACTTCCATGCTGTCTTCTTAGAATTACCAATTTAATTTTTTTATAGAAGTCGTGAATTCAATTAATCCATAAACTCAGTGGTTTTACGTTTTGATGGTGATTGTAAATTGTACACAACAAGAATAAGAAGGAACAATTCACTTTTTTGTGGGAAAAATTCTATTTTTCTCCAAAAATGCTGGTTCTTCTAATATGATGGTAAATCCATGGAATTCATTGTTTAATAGTTACACATGGTATTACTGTTTAAATTGGTGCAAATGATACCCAGGATTCCTCATTCCTAGATTCTAGTTGAAATGAGTTAATGGTGTATATCATTAGTATTTCAATCTTAAGATTGATCTACGACTCCTCATTCAATATAAATTCCTTCACTCTTATCACTGTTCAATAGCTTTTAAATTAATATCCCAAAAAGAATATATATAAATAAATAACTCTCAGAATAACTGCTAATAGTTTTCACATTTACATGAAGGGCTGTTACTAACGTTATTTTATCTACACTTTTTATTACCAACCATTATGATAAAATCCACTTTAAAACTTTCTTACACTTTTCACACTACTAAATAAGTAATAACCCACCATGTGACGATAACTTTCATCAAAAGTCCATAAATTTTCAAATAAAATATAATCAAAGGAAAACATCTAAAAATATTTAGGAAACAACTCAAAAACACAAAAAAATTTTTGGAAAAGATGTTTGGCTAATCCACATGATTTAGGATGATTTATCCTTAACTACATATCCTAAACAACTAAATCCTTAACTCATATTTAAACTTTTAGCAACAGCTGGGTATTACCAAACTTTTGATAGATATTAAATTCTTGGAAATTATACAAATAAATCCTGCCCATGGACGGTGATATTGACAAGGTAGAAGGCCTTACTCGTTCCCTTGACCTATAGCTTTACTGGTGAGGGCAATGAAAATCGCTCCTTGTAGGATCATCATGCCATCCATATAGGTTGAAGGGTAGAAACCAGACAAAGTATATTTGATGTTTTCAGACTTAACTTGGTGGAAATCCTTTATTACAATAGTAAAAAAACACCATGTATCTTCTCACCAATTTTCATTAGGTATCACTAGTTTTGACGCATTGGCATCATCATCAAGTACAAAGGTCTTTCATACAGGATGGTTATATATGCTCACGAGTGGAGGTGAAGAGGGAAGAAAAAGATGGCTGGATTGGTTGAAGTTTGCGGTGGTGGTGGAGGGGGGGGGGGAAGGGTAGGCAGGGGAGGGTGAGTGAGGGAGGGTGGGGTTTGAGGAGAATGTCGGCATGGGGAGGAGGAAATGGAGATGGCCAGGAAGGTTCACAGTTGGGGGTCACAAGGCATGTTCTTGAATGAGGGGGAGGTTTTCAGCAGTTGGGAATATCTTTCAAATAAAATTCAAACAATACAAATTTCAATTTCAAATACAAGTTCATTCCTCTTCACCTCCACTCATGAGCATATATATATATAAATATATATATCAACAGGTAAAGTCTTTCATACAGGTCGGTTATATATACATATATATATTATATATATATATATATATATATATATATATATATATATATATATATATATATATATATATAAAACTGACCTGTATGAAAGACTGTACCTGTTGATGACACTGATGCATTGAAACTAGTTGTACCTAATAAAAATTGGTGGAAAGATACATTGTGCTTTTTTACTTCGGTCAGACAAAGTAGTTCTTGCATTGTCTATAGTGAAGAGGCTGCAAAAGTGTCTGAACCCAGCGGTGCAGCCATTTGGGTGATGGTGTCATTAAAAACACTATTGAAGAAGGGCACAGGAAACAGCAATTCATTATTCTATGGAGCAATGATGGTCATATATCTTAGAATGAGTCCTGAGAACTACAGGGCTGGCCTGCTGGGCCATGTGTCATGGCTGACAGCAGAAGAGGGAAGGCTTCTGCGGTTGTCATCTCAAGGAATTCCTGGACTGTAAAATTGACAGCAGCAACATAAGAGGACCAAACCAGTTAGAAGAGGGAATTGGGATGCTACGATGATATTGGGGACAAGATATTTCAAAAATATACAGCAGGAGATGAAAGAGAAAATATGGATATTTTAGGGTTGTGTGATTGGAGACGTCAAATTACTGGAGCAATAGTCCTAGAATAATGTACGGTAGAGGAGTAAAGAGCCAGGTAAAAGCTGAGCCAACAAAGATGGTCATTGTTCAGGCTTACATGCCACCAAGCCTGGAAGGAAACATTTGATAACATTAGGGATTTGGAACGCAAGTAGACAAGGGGAGAGAGATGGTCATGAGGTAGGAGATTATGGTTAAAGAACATGGAATGACTGGAGGTGAAAGCAATATAATTCTGCAGGAGATGGGTTCGTCATAAAAAACAGTTTAAACACTACAATGTGCATTGATATGCAAAAAAAATGCCCAGGGACTGCAATAGGATATGACATTATTTGATGTTAGGAAGAGATTGATGAACGGTGTAATTAATTAGCAGTTTCCTGGGAGCAGATCCAGATAAACTTTAGTAAAAATGAAGGGGCATGTCAGATTCAAGAGGATAAAACATGGAAGACAGCTGAGGAAATGGAATATAGAAGCATAAACCAGGACAATAAAAAATATATGTCTTTATGATTTATATTACAATATATGATTTTATATGCAGGTTGCATATAAAATCAAGGGAGTGAGGACAGAGAGATGGGTACAATAGAAGAAAATTGGAAATATATAAAATATAAGAAAACAAATGTAACTATAAGAACAGTAAATAGAAAAAGGACTAGAAAACAATGGATTTTGGATGATTTAGAAGGATAGATGAGGGAAGGAAATAGAAGAATGTAAACTAAGACTAGGACAGATGAAATTATGAACTGAATCATAAACTGAGGCAGGAAATTAATTGAAAGAAGCGTGATTGAAGATGCATTGCAAAGATATGGAATATTTACAAAGGAAGAGTGAAACTGGTACATTGAAAAGGAAAGTGAAAGCACACTAAGGAAAGATGCATGCAAACAAAAATGATGTCAGGAAAATTAAATAAACTGCAAAAGATACAGGAGAGTTGGAAGGAATATATCAAGGAACTATATGGTAAACACATTAGCCCAGCAAGCTTAGATATGGAAAGAGAATATGACGTAGATGAGGATAGCTTAGTTCTAGACATACTGGATGGTGAGACAGGAATGGCATTAAGGGAATATAAATAAAATAAGGTAGTGGATAATATTCCCATGGAACTAATTCAATGTTTAGGAGAATGTGAGAAGATAAGTTTTTATGCAATAATTCATAGCACTTATGAGGGAGAAATTTGGATGGGATATTTTATCAGATCAGTATTAGTTCCCATTCCAAAAAAGGATAGGCAACCATATGTGAGGACTTAAGGACAATAAGTTTGATTCACATGCAGCTAAAGTGGTTTTCAGGATCATCAATTAGAGGATGCAGGGCGATCAGTTTATGTCCAGAAAGGGGAGATGTATACGTGACGCCATAACAGCAATAAGGCCACTAATAGATAGAAATATAAAATACAATCAGGTTATATTTGTTTTGAAGGTTTTGAAAAGGCATTCAACTGAGTAAATGGGTTTAATTAGCAACTGATTGGTGAAAATATGAGAAGATTGAAGATACAGAGGACTGGGAATATCCACAACCTGTACATGTTTCAGACTGGTTAAATTCATGTGGTGGATGGGGAGTGTTAGAAAGAGGAGTAAGGCAGGAGTGCCCATATTCACCAGTGCTTTTCACTGTACATATTAAAGAAAAAGTAAGAGAGGCATGTGAAGAAATGTACATCAGGATGTATGTTTGAATGTTAGTGGGGAATTCATAAAATGTATGAGATTTGCAGATGATCAAGCTTTACTTAACTGGTCAGCCAAGGGATTTTAAGCATTGCTGAGCACATGAGCAAGTCAGTGTAATGAGTATGGCCTGAGAATTAATGTGAACAAAATAAACATTATGCAGTTTTCAAGAGAGAGTAAAGCTAATTTAAATATTAAAATAGGAATTCTAATAGAGCAGAAGGAACAGTTTAACTATCTTGGAAGTGTTCTAGCCCAATATTCTCAAAGCACTATGGATATTAGAAGAAGAATTGCATTAGGCAAATATGCTTTCACTAGGAGGGTGGTATTTATGACAAGGACATTGTTAAAGGATGTTATGAAAAGGCTTGTCTAAACTGTTATGTGGAGCATGGCATGGAAACATGGTTATTGAAGCAAGATTAAGGTAAGGTATAGGACTATAGGTACAAGATTTTTTTTAAGTTAGGCAAAGAAATTTATCTTTGTGCCATTGTATAGGCTATGTCCTTCTAAAACCTTAAATGGTGTAATACCAATAAAAATTATGCAAATAAGTAATAACTCTTTTGGAAATACAAATTTTGGAATCAGTATGCATTTTTATGCTCTTTTTGCTGAGATGAATGTATCATAAAATGAAAGTATACTAAATCTATTGCATAGAACATACATAAATGCAAGTCTAACTTGCAGCCTTCATTGAATTGGACCTGAAGATGTTGTGCTATAATGAAATCTAGGCCATAATAAAAATACTTTCTTTGGAAAAGCAAAGTGTCTTCTTTCATCATGAAGGATTTCCACTATGTTATGCCTGAAATTGTGTTATTCATGGTAATATAGTATATAATTTCTCTTCTATACAATTTTAGAAAGTTAGCTCTTGAGGTGGTGATTACAGCACTAGCTTGCCATCTTGTAAATTCAAGATACGTTGATCAATTAGTTTGAATTGCTTCAATATTTGGACATTAGATACGTGCCAATTGCTTGAAAGTCATTACTGTCCATTAATGACCAAAAATGAAATTGTGTGCCTTATTAAATTATTGGTTTTCAGCTATTTTAACAAAGTCCACTGGCCATTTGGCATCGTTTCTTTACTGTAGGCAAAAAATGGATATAATGCTACATGCCTGAACCCAAGGAACAGGCCAAACAATTGGCTGCAAGCAGGGAGTCTGGTTATTTGAAGAAATCAAGAAACTGGAGTAATATTGGGTGAAATGTATAAGACAATGTATTTTTCAACATAGGAAACTATGTTGAAAAATAAAAATGATTTATCATGAATACTTTGGACGTTTTCATTTTTGCATGAACTTTTCAAACCACACTCAATCAATTTTGTTGATTCAGTCGTGATGTCCTGGAGGGTGAATAAATGCACTATTCCAAAAACAGAAACCTAGGCTAAAATATATTTTATCAACAGGGGAATACTACATTATTATTTCCTATGAAACAATCACCCTCATGATTTACAGAGATTCAAACACCTATGAGAGAAAATTTTCTCCTTCATTCATCCCCCTATCATACAATGTAATTCTCAGTTACAGGAAATGCATGTAGTAGGAAAAGAGGAACAAATATAAAAAATGATTTGGCCAACACCAGGATTATAATCAGCCTACAATGTGAGGTTATCTTTTTCCATAATGTGATGGTCTGGTAGACTATTCCACTTCCTTCAACAATTCTCAATCACTTATTCAAAATGTAGTCTTTTTGTGTACACTACTGCACATTTCAATACATAGATAATAGGATATGTTCTTCTTAATATCATCCTCAATGTCTATTCTTTTCCTCCCATCTTATTTAATATTCTCCATTATACAACAAATCAATGCTACAAAGCAATGCCCACTATCCTCCATCCTCGGGAGTTTTTATATTCCTCACGATTTGATTTGACTACATTTGCCCATGACTTTCCTAGTTCACCCATTCCTCTCAAGCCTTTGGCTCTTCTCTCATTGTTTGGTGATTCAACTCCCAGTCATTGGGTCAATGTGACCAAAAATTTTGTAGCACACTCCCCCCGTTATTGTCTATTACTGTTATATGCAATTCACAAACAATTCACAAATTCCTTACTTCATGTCCCCTACTTTTACCAAAAGCACTCCCCATAAAGCATTCTTTCAAAATGTATGCTTAACCAGGCATATCCATCCCTAACATACACACAGGACATTCTTGCGACATCTTGCGATCATTTCATTCCACACCTTTTATTCAATTCTATGCGCACCTCTCATTCCAGAGACATTCCATGAAGCACCACCATGTCCATCTCTTAATGAGCCAATCTTATTTGATCTACAACATCAATCATGACTGATTATCTGAGGTTTTTTTTGACTTGTATGAGTGACAAAAGATAGGATATGAAGTCTTTGAAAGTGTCAATACCACGTGATGCATTCCCTACTCCTTATCATCACACACTAATGTTCTGCTTTAACACATTTTAACCAGCATGCTACAAGCAAAACAAATGCCAAATAATATCCCAGCCCCACTAACTAATGTAAATATGCTAGAGAACCTTCTGCGAGGTCTACCTCTGTAGCCAGTATACCAATTCTCGTAAAACCTCTAGGAGGATGGCAAAAAATTTCACTTACTTGTGGTAGATAATTATAGGTAGTTTGGAGAAAAATTTATTGCTTGAGGAAATATGAAAACTTAATATCATTCCTGTATAACTATGAACAATTGTTTTGGATGCATTTAAATCACAAGCCATTAAAGGAAGCTATCTAAAGAAGATCATATCTGTTATGATGAGTAACTTTCCAGAATATTTTTAATTACTGTTTTGTTTAAAAAAAATTAATTCTAAGACAAGTTCTAATTACAGAAAAATATATATTGAAGTGTCTCACCAAAATTTGAACACTTCTTTTCTCCAGCAGAGCCATCAAAATCTTTTAAACCTGCCTCCTCAGAGTGAAGTTTTGCCATTACATTGTCTTGATTTTCCACTGATGATATATTTTTCTTAGGTGCACCTTCACTTATATTAATTTCATCAATGCAGCTCAAGACTGAGTCATTGAATTTGTAGTTCTTGGGACTTCTGATAGGTAGTGAATCATAGTCAAAAGGAGAGATCTGCTTTGTTACCAGTCCACAACTTTTCTGAATATTTATTCTCCCTGGGTCTCCTTGGCCCTGTAAAGCTTTTCCTTCAGGTGTATAGTTAGGATGGCGGGAAATATATTCAAAATGAGTTGACCTTCTATGGGCCCTATTTATCATTCTCTGTAATAGAAAAAATAGACAATGAATAAGAACATAACTACATTGACATCCTGGTGTAAATTTAAATAGTTTGCAATGTGCATTTCTGTTTCATGTAACACTTGAAAAAAAAACCCCGGAGCAACTTTCAAGGAAGTAAAGAAGTCTGTTGCTGACATGTTTTTAAGCATATGAAAGGATTTACTTTTACCAAGCCACTATTTTCTAAAAAATAACCCAGAAACTTACAAAAGTTAATTCTTCTATTAACTTTATTGTTATCATAGGTAGTTTAGCATATGCAGGCACATTTTGGATGGTTCTTGTAAATTGCTATGCACCTATGTGGACTTCTGAACAATTCTTCACAATATCATAATCTTTATCCTTACTTTATTATCTTCTTCATCTCCTCTAAATATTCATCCCATTGGATGCCATTTTTTAGTTTAAAATTCAAAATATAATTTTAATTATGTATAAAACCCAAAATGGGAAGTCCACTGTTTTTCAGTGGAAACAGGTAGAAACACCTTTTAAATGCAACAAAACAATATTGTTACCATATACAGTAACTGGTCTGCATATTATATGTCTTCCGATTCCCAAATTAATTGTGACCATAACACTGGAGATATTTCACTGGTAAAAAAAACCATAAACACAGAAATCAACCCAGTAATCAGTAATGAACTGCTACTGTTGATTCATCACCATGACCCTGGCTTCATGGTACAATCAAAGGCATTACTAACTACAATTAAGTATAAGTATGTAAGATTTTAAAGGTCATAACATTAATATGAAAATGTCATGATGATCATTTCCTACCAAAGTAGATTTTTCCAACAAGTCACAGAAGAATAAAACAGTTTCTGGCGTAACTTGGTGGAAAATCTTCATACTGACTTTTAATAATTAAACCACTTTACTTTTCCACATAAACTTTTTAATTTTTACTACCCAGGTTTCATTATAGCATAACATCATCAGGTAAAAATAAAGTGTACTATTTGGTGATTATCAGGATTCATTTAGACTTGTTTTTGCACGTTTGTATTTAAAATGGGGATTATCAGAATAGTCCCATAAAGGTTCTATGAGAGGGTTACCAGTATTTCCTATTGCTTGCTGAAATGACAGGGCTAGTTCTCTTAGATAGGTTGGTAGGTTTGGTATTTTGAGGTCCTTGTGAATGTCTGAGTTTCGGACGAACCAAGGGGCGTTAGTAAGAGTTCGCAAGATTTTATTTTGAAAGCGTGTCAATTTGTTCTGGTTTTTTGCAGCTACTGATCCCCAGGCTGGATAACCGTAGGTTAAGATAGGTCGTATCATGGTTTTGAACAGAAGTACCTTAGTAAGAAGACGGAGGGGACTCGTACGCTTTATGAGGGGATAGATTGAGAAAAAGGCCGCGTTGGCCTTGTTAAGTGCATATTGGGTGTGTGCTTGCCAAGTGAGTTTCTTGTCCAGTTGTACACCAAGAAATTTGGCAGATGATGCCTGGGGGATCTTTTCCTTGCCGTAGTAAATGGGGGTGTTGTTAGGTTTCTTCCATTTTCTGGCGTAATTGACGTCGATGCATTTTGTTGGGTTTAAGGTAAGTTTCCACTCGCTCATCCAGTTTTCTATGCTGTCTAAGTGTTCTTGGATATTTTCTGCAGCATGATTTGGGTCGAAGGAAGTTGATGCTATAGCGGTGTCATCCGCATAGAGGTAGCTTTCAGTTTTTGGGTGTGAGGGGAGATCGTTAATGAAAAAGTTAAAAAGAACGGGTGATAGAATGGCTCCTTGAGGGACGCCTGCTGTGATGGATCGGGTAGTTGATCTGGCATTGTTAACAGCTACAAAGAACGTGCGGTTAGTAAGAAAAGAGTGGATGATCTTAGTTAGATATATTGATATATCAGTTTTGAGTAGTTTATGTATCAGGCCAGCGTGCCAGACCTTGTCAAAGGCTCTTTGGAGATCAAGGAAGGCTACTTGGGTGTGCTTGTGAATGTTGAAGCCGAAAGTGATCTGTTCAACCAATCTTGTAATTTGCTGGGTTGTGGAATGGTGACGACGGAAACCAGTTTGCTCAGGTCTGATCAGGTCTAAGGCCGAGATTTCTTCTTGCAGCCTGTTTAAAATACATTTTTCTAGGAGTTTTCCCATGCAGGGGAGCAGGCTAATGGGTCTGTAGTTAAGGATATCAGAAGGGTTTTTATCAGGTTTTGGAAAGAGGATAATTTTGGCTGTTTTCCACGCCTTTGGGAAGTACGATTGGGTAAGGCAGGCATTAAGGATTGTAGGAGATTTGATCGGGGCCCGGTGATGACTTGGTTTTGGAGTGGGATATTATAGAAAAAATTTCTTGAGGCGTGATTTCCGGGAATGGGGGAAGGGGACAAAGGGAAAGGTTAGAAATGCTGTTCGAGGCTTCTGAGTCTAACAATGACGTTTTATCATTTTTAAAAATGCATTCAAGGGAGTCGGCAAAGGCATTTGCTTTGTCGCTGTCATCGTATAGTGCTCTCCCATTATGTAGTATTGGTGGGGTGGGTAGCTTTCTCCTGCGTAAGCTGCGGGCTAGGATCCATACTGAGTGGTCCTCATGTGAGAGTGAGCTTATTTTGTCATGCCAAGTTTTTTCTCTATGTGTTCTGATTTGGGATGTTACCAGGTTTCGGAGTGCACAGGAACGGTTTTTATCTTGGCGGAGATGAGTGCGTTGCCATAGGGTTCTGGCCTTGTTTCTGAGCGAAATTAGGCGCAGAATATTCTGAGGTAGCGTGGGACCTGCGATAGAGACCGGAGAAGGAGGGTAGCAGGAACGATGGATGACGTTGGTTAGGGTACTTGTGAAATCTTGAGATGCTTTTTCTATGTTTTCTGGAGTATTAGTGATAGGAGCAATGAGATTGATGGCCAAGCAGTTTTCTTTAAAATGTTTCCAGTTAATTCTTCTTATGGGTTCTGGTTGTAGGTAGGAAAGGGTAGGAACACAGTAAAATATGGGGCAGTGGTCGGAGGCAGAGTTGTCAAGGTTAATGATTTGAAATGATATATTTGCAGATGAAAGAACTACATCCAGGATATCGGAGGAATGGGGGTGGTGATGAAAGTGGGTGGGGAAAGGTGGTGAGTGAATAGCAAGATTTTTGGTGAATAGAAGCTTACGAAGGGCACGCCCTCGTGTGGTGGTGGTTTTGCAACCTCAGGCAGCATGTTTGGCATTCAAGTCGCCACCTATTATAAGGTTTTGGTGCAGTAGGAATGAGAGTGCTGATAAGTCGGGAGAGTCTGACTTTGGGGTTGAAGGTGGGAAGTAGGCTGACCAGATATGTAGGGTCCCAGTAGCTCCTTTTATTGCTATTCCAGCAAGTTCCAGTTTTTGGGTGGATGGGGGTTGTAGTTCTGTGGAGAGCAGGCTAGTTTTGGATAGGACCATAACCCCTCCTCCAGCACCATTTGCCCTATCTTTTCTGATTACACGGTAATTTGGACAGTTGAAAGTTCGGCTGTTCTTGAGTCTGGTTTCTTGAAGGAGGATGATGTCTGGATTATGATTGGTTATTAGGAGGTTTAGCTCATGTTTTTTATTATTAATGCCGTTTATGTTCCATTGTAGAACTTTAAGCACATGGGTGGTTATTTGTGAATTAGGCGCCATTAATGAGCTGCAGAAGTGCTGGTATAAGGTCATTGGTGATGATGCTAATAAGGGTTTTATTGTCGGAAGGAGAGAGAAGCTTCGTGACTATGCTCAATAGAGCAGTTCTTATATTTGTGGTTGATGATTGGTCGTTTATTGGCAGAAGATGTTGCTCGGAGGCTGGCGGATGGTGTTGATTGGAGGCTGGGGGAAGGTTGAACGATGACTGAGGGGTCTCAGCGGTTTCGGTTTGATGGTTGTGCCAAGGGTTTTGGAGAGGGGGAAACGATTGCGAATTAATATTTAAGTCCGGTTGTTGCGGGGGTTTGCTAGTGGGCTGTAGCTGCAAGGCTTCTCTTTTGTTGCGTAATTTGAGGAGAAGTTCACACAAGTCCAACACCGTATATATACATATCTCTGGGCGGAGGGGAAGAGGAGGGAGGAAAGAAAGGATTGGTTGAGCTATGAAGAGGGGGGGCTAAAAGTCTATGGTTTGAGGCGGATAATATTATATAATTAGCTGGAAGGATATGGTCAATACAATGTTGCAAAAAGCCCACCTGACATCAGATTAGTTGGCAGAGGAT
Organism: Hetaerina titia; assembly: GCA_037158775.1. Taxonomy (NCBI): domain Eukaryota; kingdom Metazoa; phylum Arthropoda; class Insecta; order Odonata; family Calopterygidae; genus Hetaerina; species Hetaerina titia. The sequence continues at coordinate 77,462,705 of CM073769.1, read as the reverse complement.
TAGGGAAATGATTGTTATGAACTGGGAGAACGGCACTTAGTAATTAGTTAGGTGACTCAGTAGCAGGTTGGGAGGAGTCGCTACATTGTTGAAAAAGTCTCACTTGGTTTCAGGTGAGCTGGCAGGGGGTGAGGGAAAAAACAATAACGGGGAATGTGAAGGGTAAAGAAAATCGTTGGTCAAAACATCTTCCCCGTAATTCAAGTGTTGAAGGATTTCCAACTGCTCCAGCGCATCAAGACGGTACCCTTTCTTCTCAAAATGTAAAAATTCGGGAGTATAATCGCTGGTGTGGCCACAATCTCTCAAGTGCTTGGCGAATAGTGATGCGGAGATGTTATTTTTAAAACAAGCTCGGTGTTCCTTTATTCTTGTTTCAAATCTCCTCCCCGTCTGGCCTATGTATATCCGGTTGCAGTCTTTGCGGCGGAGTTTGTATACTCCACTTTTGTGTAGTGGTTCAACGTGGTCTTTCGTGTGGCATAACATGTTGCTTAAATTAGTTTTATTGTAAAAGGCCAGTCTCACTTTTTCCTTTGGAAGAATTCTTTGTACTTTTAATGATAAGTGACCAAGGAAAGGGAATCTCTGCCACTTTGGCTGGTTTTCTGTATATGTGGGTGAACTATATATGGATAACTTTGCTAAACGGGATAGTTTCTTATGGTAAAGGGTATCAATTAAATCTTCTCTATACCCATTGTTCACTGCAATTTGTTTAATGATCTTTAGTTCTTTAAGAGTGTTTTCTTTGAACAAGGGGATAGAACATACTCTGTGTATCATGGCGTGAAAGGCCGATAATTTTTGAGCGAAATAGTGCCTAGAATTATAGTGTATGACATGGTCCGTATAACAGTTTTCTGAAAATAGAAAAATTAAAACTATTGTTTTTAATGGTAATATTCAAGTCCAGAAAGTTGAGGGATCCATCCAATTCTAATTCCTTGGTAAAATTTATATGTTTGTCTCTGGAATTGAGGAAATTGAAAAAAATTTCCAACTGTCTTTCGGAACCCATCCAGACGCAGAAAACGTCATCAACATATCTATACCAACAGAGGATATTTTTGATGAGGGGATGATCTGAGGAAAACAATATTTGCTCAAAATTGTCCAAGAAAATGTCTGCTAGTAGCGGGGAAAGTGGAGAGCCTATTGCTAAGCCGTCTTTTTGTTGGTATATTTTGCCGTTAAACACGAAACTATTTTGTTCTACACACACTTTTAAGGAGGAACACAATTCCAATATCACTGGGGTTGGAACCCTTGCTTTAACAAGGGTAACTTCCGCAAGATTCGTTACTGGGGAAAACTGTGAATATCCAGAGTTGTATAAAATGAAATATTTAAGTAGAATTGCTGCTAGAAGATATGGTAGAAGGGCACGATATGGAAAGGAAAACATGGCCGAGATGAGGCTTAGACCTGCCGATCACAACAGATGACCTATGACAATGAAAGTAGAAATTGCCTGGTCTGTTAGGAAGTGTTGCTGCATTTGAAAGAAAACATTCTCATTCTGCAGATTCCAGACTATCAAGTGGGTATTGTCTAATAGCCCAGATCTGACAGATATATATATGTTCCCATAATTGAAAAAAGATAAGCCAATATCTTCTTCTGTGGTCCAGCCTCAAGGTTACCCTCTTCCCCTTTGACTCATGCTGGGTGGAAACCTTCTGGGCAGGAAACAGTAGTCCTAAGGTAGCTTTCTCAGTAGGGGCTCATAATTGAAGGGCCATTTTTGGGATTATTAAACACTCAAAGTAGTTGTGAATGAACATTCTGTAGAAAAAGAGAAGAATTTTGAAAGAGATCGACTCAAAAAAATGTATAGGATGCTATTGAGTAATTCTCAGGGAATATATTCAGTTTTACTGGGCATTACACATCCCAAAAAAGTATGTTTCAGAGAAATTGGTCATGTGGCAATATTTATTGATTGAAATTCAAGAAATGACTAGATAGTCTCATTGTGATTTCCTATGCAGTGCACAAGAAGTATACGTGAACATGTAAAGAACATCAAGTAATAACACCATCCTGGTTACTTATGATTGCAAGAGAATATCTTATCACCAGAGCACTCTCATCCAGTGGAACATGGATTTCTGGGAAAATGAAACCAATTCTCTGAAAAAAATAGTGATATATTCTTTCATTAAAACGATATACTTCAAAAAGAATGCCAGCATTGGTTAGAGTAGTATCATTTCAGTCAGATTAAAAATTTGTCATTATTATGGGTTAGCAGGAAGCATGAAATCTTTCAGAACTAACTAGAAAATAATTTCTTGTCTGCTAGATAACTCAGAAACTACATTAAACACTAGGGACTGTGAGGAATAAAGATACTCAAGTGTGAATTATTTGTTTCTCCTCGAATGAACCTCAAACCTACATGAACTTTCCATATGTCAAATCTGTGGAATACTGATTACAGAAAAGCTGACAAATTCTCATTGTATCACCAGAGTTTTCCAGAAGAGTGAAATTCCCCAAGTTTTCAAGATTTCTCCAGCTTGATGGGTGCAATTTATGTATTATGTGTATATATTTGGGCAGAACACATAGACAATCCCTTTTTGATAAATAAAAAATTGAGATGAGTTACCGAATAATACCTATTGACTGAATTATATGGAAAATGTAAAACAAGTGGAAGTACTCTAATGCAAATGTGTGCTCCTGTTTTTAAAAAAATTAAGAAAAATATACAGCCAAAACATTTTATTAAGGTTTAGCCCACATCTAGCAATCTGCTCGCAGATAATAATAGATTTTCCATTGATGGAGGCTTAAAACCACAAGTTGTACCACTCACTTATTTACTTCATAGAATTGATTTAAATGCCTAGCAGTCACCATCTGATATGAACCGAGAACAATTTCATTCACGAAGCCTTTATCTACATAAGCCAGCATGAGGAATTAAAAGGAAATGAGGTTTGGGGAGTTTAGGCATAGGTTTGGGACTGATGTGCAGTACAACTGGTAGTTTTTTCTCTATATAAGATGCCATTATATCACTTATCACCTTGCTCAGTAAGCTTCATGGAGACTTGGTTGATGCAACTAAGTCACATAATTTGTCAATTTTTTTAGAATAGGTCTTCACCAAACTAACACAAAATTTAAAAATTCACTGGTGAAAGTAGTCTTTGTCTTAATTAGGAGGAGAATAGCAAGAAGGGTTAGATGGTAAAATCATAAATAAGAATTCAAAGTGGGTTCATCATGGTTATATTCCTTGAGGCTTCCCACATAAAATTATTGGAAAAACAAAATTTTGCTCTTTGAAATTTTGGCTGGAAAGGTCAACTTCTTGCTTAGTGATATATACCCCCATGAACATGTTCTGAGAATGATAAATTAAAATGGAAACTTACAGCATAAATCTCTTATTATTTTGGTTTCTCCTGAGGATACAAAATATACTATAAACTAAATTGCATATGCTATAAATTTCCCCAGGAATGACTTCTTAATGGATAGCAACATGTGAGTAAATATAATGGCAAAGAAGATGGATTGCTTCCTTGTCAAGGGGGAACTTCCTTGTCAAACAAGAAGAGAGGGAAAACAATCAAGCAAAATATGCATACTTTTCTGATCATAATTAAAACTGTAATATAATGTGACAGGTGATTGCTTAGAAAATAACAATTATTCAAAAGAACTGATTATATCATTGAATTTTAAATTTAAAAATGATATTTTCAAGAATGTTCCCTTTTTATGATGAAAATCTTAAACACATATATTTCAATTAGTTGCCCTGAAACAGCAATTGAATTCATAGTTTTTCCTGTTATTTATTTAGAAAATTCAGAGCCCATCCTTACAATGGCCAGGTAAGAATGTATTTGCAACAAGGCTAAAGGATATTTTGGAGCGCAACTGACTGGATGACCCTTAGAGGAATACAGAGTAGAAAGTGCTTACATGATAAAATATAATGCAAACTGTAATACGATTATGATCAAACACTGAATTAATGATAATGCTGAAAATCCATGCTGCACGTAAATACAGACCTGAAAAAGAGAAACTACAACCAGACACCAGCACTCTATCTATTCATCCGCAAATATTTCAGTCTAATTAATAGATTTTCAGCAAATGAACAAAATAATTCTCACCCACCTTCAAATTTTTGCTTCCAACGAGTAATCATTAGATGAGCCGCTTTAAATTCTAAATAATAGTTACCGAGGACAGAGCACTCATGCTTCAATAATTATTATAAACTTAATAAGCTTCACCGTTAGTTAGAATGTGGCATAGTTTCATTTTGTTAGATGTGACAAAAACTATTACTTCAACCTGATGATGACGCTGAGCGTCGAAACCTAGGTAGTGAATAAAAAATTTTATGTGGAAAAACCAAGTGTTTCTTTTGCAAATATCACTTCAACTGTTGGGTAACAAGTAAATGTTGTAATAAAAATACGATGTATGCAGACTGCCACTCACTACCCCTTTTAGGAATGGAAAAAATGGGGAGTATCAAAGTACTTACAAACGATAAACAAACACATCAGCACTAGAACCAGCGCGAAACAGTCTTAAGCGTGCACTCTGGCATTTCTGCATTCCGTACTCGCCCTCTTTCACCCCCATGTTACTTTTTACAGAGACATCAGATAGAACTTCGCACAATGCAACATCAAATTCAAGTTAATACAAGCAAAAATTGTCTGGTTTCACCATTTTGCATTTCTATTTTCTTCCATTTAATCGGATGTGTGTTCCTCGAACGTGAAATCTTGAAGACCGCCCGTGTGCGATGTGCATATGCCGGTTCATGAACTAGTCATCAATATAATTTCCAGGAGTACTAAAATATTTCATGACATAATAGTGGTGCACTTTGAAATGAAGATTTTGGCAATAAATCGCACCACCAGCGATTTAATTTAGAAACGAAAACATATTTACCCTTTCATCCTTCCACATCGAAATCGTGTCTTTCCGCTAATTCTGTTTTGTCTACCTAAAAAAGGAGTACAGGATTCCCAAAACGGGAGCAAAAGGAAATTTAATTCCTGCTTTTCTTACCTCCATGAATGATTCCATCTCCACCTCGCCAGAAGAACAGCGGAGGTATGCGGCCCCTGGACTAAGGGCTTCTAATCACTCCCGCTGAAATTACTCATCGCAGCCCTGCCACAACCAGAGCTGACTCACACAGGTCTCTGAAGGGGTGGTTTGGAAAGCTTTTAATGCCTCATGAGGCATCTAATGCAAATATTGCTTTCGAGTCGTCCCGTGGCATCGACCTTTCTAGCAGACCGTTTTCTTTGATTATTACAGCGAGTGAACCTGTGTTTTGACCATTTCTACGATGTATTTACTAAATTTTGAGGAGGAATACGTAAACCATATTCTTTGGACTAAGGCTCCAGCAATCTTTCCATGGAAAACATAAGATATTTCAACCTTTATTTATTGAAATAAAATATTTAGCAGACACTCAACTAGTAACATACTTTGGCTTTGTTTTTCATAGCTCAGTTTTATTCATAAATATTTCATGAAATTCACTTTTGGGTGCTACGATACTTTTTAAGAATATTTCGAAGGAACATTTTTGAGGGTTTGCTTATTTTTAATTCCCATATGTTAAAAGAAATCTCGAAAGTTGTAGTTGGCGTTCAGCCGACAATTATTGCTCCCAAAATTTAAAAACACCTTGCAATTATATCTATTTGACTATATGCCACATTTTAGTTACGTTCTTAAAATGCGGCGGAGAGATGGTTCCAGACTGCCTTGCTCCGTCACTCGACTCTTGATAGCAAGGTCAGTTCCCTGACACTATCGTAACAGAGGTTGTTGGTAAGTCCAATGATAGCAGAGAAAACCATTCAAGACCGATATCCGGAATTCGCGTATATAAGTATTCAAATACCCCTCGTCATAACAATGTGGGTTTCACCGTATTGCTATGCCATAAAGTGACAGTGCAACACCTGTACCACCCAAGTGCATTGAAATGTAGGCATAAGAATTCAGAACAGTACCTCTGCGTATTTTATTGCGATAAATCCTCATTTTATCACGTCGCTTTCTAAAATGGAAGACATTGAGTTGGAACACGGATATTATAAATTGACCACAAAAACGCGGCATCGCGACGCGTCAAATGGAATCCACCATAGATTGCACTTAGGGATTGCAATTTCTAACATTAATTACACAGATTTTTCTGAGTAATGAATTATGAAAAACTTTATGGAATATGTCAGGAAAAGACGAAGATTTAACATGCGACAACGCCGACGTATTCAACAGTTAACTTAAATTACACGTATTATTTATCTTTCATAGCTATTCTGAGACCTTACAATTAACCCCCAGCTTCGCGATACAAAAAGGAGAACACATTCTCAAGCCAATAACCAAGGAAATTTTAGCCCACTTCTTGCTTTAGAAAAAAACTAGAAGTAAGAAGACAAACCTGCAGAGAGTATTTAGTGTAATTAAAGGTCCAATTTATCATTTCATAGGATATTGATAGAATACGATTTATATGAAATATTATCGTGACATGCTCGAAAGGGAAACATTCTGGAGAAAATGAGTACGTGTGATATTTCTTTGAATTGATTAATTAACTTTTACTTCCATGCGTATAACAAAAAATATCCATTCTCTCTGAAGATTTGAATCTTCATTCGCTACACTCCGCGGAAGCCTTCACAGAAAAGACATTGTATCTACCACATTCGTCCCGTGTCGAACATCCAAGCATTGTGAGAGATCGGTGAATAATATAAAGCACATTAAACTAAAGTACAGTAAACTATGAACATTATAATTAAAATAACTGTCAATTGAAAAGCGACAATCGCAACCGCACAAGGTTAATCCGTCAAGTAATGTGATTAATTTTTTTTGTGAACCACATGTAGTTTGTGATTTTTCAATCACACCCAATTACATTTAACTTTAGCAAACCCCTCTTTCTCACACTTATCCCTCACACAAGACCCTCCATGCGTCCTTTCTCCTCCATACTTCCTCTCGACACTTACCCCGTAGTTATGTAGTCACATACATGTAATGAGGACAGCTCTCTCCCCCCCACTGATTGTTCACCACCCTAAAGTTAGTTCAAATTTACTGAAAGGCGTTTTTCTTTTTAAACTGTCTCTTGATTTTATATACAATACACGAGGTGTGTTTAAAAAGTATCGCCAATTTTTGAAGTTCCGCGGGTTCCGTATATTTGATTTTTTGTGGCGTTTTGTTGATACTTATGTCTCTCACTTGTGCCGAAAAATTCGACCATTTTGAATGTTCAGTTAATTGTTGACAGCTGTTTTGCTTGGACGTGTTTTGGCTTGTCTTCGATTTTTGCCTGTTTCAAAAAAATGAATCAAAGAATCTGTATTTCACGGGCCTCTTCAGTTTCGGGAACAAGAAAAATTCACTGGGGCCCAGATCTGGGGAATACGGTGGCTGCGGCATCATTAGTGTGTTGTTTTTGGCCAAAAATTCGCACACAAGTTACTATGTGTGAGCAGGGTCGTTGTCATGGTGCAAAAGCCAATTTTTGTACTTCCACAAATCCGGGTGTTTGTGGTGGATTAGTTCGCGAAAATTGCGCATAACTTGCAGGTAATATTCCTTGTTTATCGTTCTACCCTGTGGCAAGAACTCATGGTGCACTACGCTCCTGCAATCGAAGAAAACTGCAAGCAAAACTTTCACATTCGACCGAACTTGGCGCGATTTTTCTGTCTTGGCTCGTGCTGCAGCTTCCATTGGGATGATTGAGCTTCAGTTTCCACCTCATAACCATTAACCCATTATTAGTCACCAGTTATGATCGACCCTCTGGAGCAAATTTGGGTCGTCGCGGACCGAGTCCAACATCTCATTAGCATTAGCATGCGCTGCTGTTTTTGGTCGAAATTGAGAAATTTTGGTACGAATTTCGCGGCGATCCGTGTCATGCCCAAATCATTGGTAAAAATCGAATGGTACGAGCCAATCGATATGTTTAGGTCCTCAGCAACTTCTCTAATGGTGATCCGACGATTGGCCAATACTATTTTCTTCACTTCAGCAATGTTTTCGTCTGTTGTTGACGTGCTCGGGCGTCCGGCACGCTCTTCGTCGTTCACATCTTATCGGCCCTCTGAGAACATTCTGTACCACCGATAAACATTGATTCGGTCCAAGGTAGCTTCTCCATATACCACCGTCAACGTTTAGAATGCATCCGCAGACTTACTTTCGTTTTTAACACAAAATTTGATACTGATTCTTTGATCCATTTTTTGGAACAGGCAAAAATCGAAGACAAACCAAAACAGCTGTCAACAATTAACTGAACATTCAAAATGGCCGAACTTTTCGGCATAAGTGAGAGACGTAAGTACCAACATAACACCACAAAATATCGAAAATCAAATATACGAAAATCAAAAATCGTACGTAACCCGCGGAAATTAAAAAAATTGGCGATACCTTTTGAACAGACCTTGCATTCTCCCTAGACGTTTGCCAAGTTTATTTATGCGTATAATTATGTAGTACATTTTGTACTACTTTTTGTATACTGTGAAACCATTGAAATTATTAAGTAGCAGGGACAACTTTAATTCCCATGGGCAGACTCATCTATGACATTAATGTAAGATATAAGTACCATTGCCACAAATACCCAAACCATTATCAATTAAACTGAGGCAGCAGGTAAACAATCAAAGAATCTGAATGATTGATTCCAATACCGAAGAATCTTCACATGTTTTTCACGATAATAGAAGCAGCATTTAAAAATATAATAATAATTTAAAACCCTTACTAGACTATGCTTTCCCAGGAAACTACTTACTCCACATACATTCTCAACAGAATGTCACTGACAGCTCGTTTTTAAAAGTTGCATATACATTTACAAGTCTTCTGCAATCGGCCGTCGATTAAATAAAAAATGTACACGTACGTGTATTGTGGAATGGATATAGGAAGCAAGTAATGTGCCTTTTTACCTTTGGTAGTCTGAACGGCTGTTGTAAAAAACCTTGAAAATGGCTTTTAGTGCTTGTAACTTCGAGAAATTGGTCTGTGGTAGTAAATCCTTTATTTTATATTAACCTTTCTCCCTATTTGTGTGAAGGTTCAATGAGATGAATAATAAATAGGTTTTGCTGAGTATCCGTTCCGACATCCCAATTCATTTCAACTTTGGAAAAGCTTTCGAGCTTGAGAAAAAATTTCGGTTTCTAGTACAGTGCTTGTATTGTTAGTGTCCAAGAAGGCATCGTCCGTCACCCGAGGGAAGACACCATATCATGTACGAGTCATAATTCTTCGGGTAAGTTGCTTGACTCGCAAACATTTTCATAACTCGAGAATGAATTCCGAGACTTGGCGACGGGATTCTTTATTGAGGGATGTCCAGGAACATTTCTTTCCGGTTCGGGATTGAAAACTAATGGAAAATCCTACGATTGCGGATATAGGCCCTGGTAAAAATTTGAACATCGTTTTTGTTCTCTCGCTCGAATCGTTAGATCTAAAATGTTGATTGCATCATAACCTAAACGTATGTGAAGCGGTGTTTGCCGTTTATTGATTAATAATGAAAATGGAACGCAAATATCTCGAAAATGACGAAAGCATTCACCAAGTAGGTAGAGATACGGATGAGATGATGATCCTTTGCACTTGCATCAATTATAACGTTCATTCATCCCATAAATTTATTCTAAAAGGAAAGTTTCTTGGTCACTGGGGAAAAATATGACGTAAAATTGAAGATTCTCGACGGTCACGTTCCGCTGTAGTCTTTGGATCAATTAAGAAAACAGGCCAACGAATCTTCTTTGCATTCATTCCTAACTCCTCTTCACCATTCCTTATCTCTCAAAATAGACCTCTTCCCTCTCATCACGGCCTTATTTGATTTCATGTCTGCCAATGCCCTTTCTATCTCACCGTCGGGTATGACCGGACCTAAGCTATCTTCATCAACGTCATATTCTCTTTCAAAGTATAACCCTGCTACTATCTACCATACAGTTCTTCTATACAGTCCTTCCATTACTCTTGGATCTTTTGTGTTTTCAATGTTATCTTTCCTGACGAATCCCTGACTGTTAACACACATCCTCCCTGCTTATTTCCCGATAGTGTCCATAGTGATACCTTTTTGTGTAGCGTACCAATGTCATCCTTCCCATCCCATCTGTACAATAACCAAGTTCGTCGGTTTTAATTTTACCTTAACTCGAAATATTGTATCCGCGGTTTGCTCTATGTTAACAACGCTTCTTCCTAACATTTTATTCAATATTATTTCAACCCCTCGCTGTTTCTCGTCCCCTCCGCTGTATTACTATATAACTATGACTCCAGTAATCCCTGCTATCCTTCCATCTCACCTCGCATAGGCCTCAAACATTTATATTTCCTTTCTTCATCTCTTGCTTTACATTATCTAATTTTCCCGTCCTCAACATTGCCCAAAAATTCCAAGTTCCTATTCTAACTAATTCGGTCTCTGCACCTTCTGCCCTGCTGCTGTCGGTTTTGTTTCGCAGGGCTTTCGTGAAACGACGACTGCGGAAGCTCTGTCTCTTCCACTGCGGGGCACAACACACGACCGATTGGACCGAGTCCCGTAGGTACCAGGACTCATTTTCTCTACAGTGTCCATCATAGAAATCTTGGGAATAATAATGGAGGTAGTTTCCATTTGTCTTCCTCAAAAGTGTTTTTAACGTGACAACCATCAACAAATGTCCGCCCCACTGGGATCAGATGTCTTTGCAGCCGCCGTCTTTCCAGACGCCTTTGCGCGGACTACATTTCGTCTGGGTCCTGACCTTCGACCTATGGTCTGCCATGGGTGACCCTATCAGGAGAAATTATCATTATTCCCACCAGCAGAGCTCTAGGGGACATCAGAACGCACAAGTCCTTCTGCCACATCAAGGTTGTAGTCCATGAGCCGGACATACGAGTATATACAGTAGGACCTCATAATGCGAGCATAATCTGTTCCGCGATCTTTCTCGGAAAGTAAAACAAATGCAATAATGCGTTTCATGCCAAAAAAATAAATTATTTACAAGGTTTATTCAAAGAAAATTCTGTATACATTGATTAGGATCGTGACTCACGTTCACCGTTTCTTCTATCGTTGAATGAAGAAACCGCGAATGTGAACTCGATTTGTAGAAACAAAAAAAGCATTGAAATAAATTGTTACTTGTTGATAATACATACCTAATTTCTTTTTACTAGAAAGATGTCTAGAGAATTAGTTTTCGCTGAAGCTTCAAAATTTGGTAAAAATGCGACTGAGGATGATTTTATTCTTTTATTCATATTTATTAACGTTAAATAATGAAATGAGGCGCATGACCACTGTTTTATCATGGCGATGCCTTGTAACCAGGGTACAACGCAAAAGTTTCCAGTAACGCCCACATCTCATCTAGTCTGTCATTTTTAGCCTAATACTTCTTGAAGTCTCAATGAGTTTCTGAATTGTATATAAGCAGGGATTTGATTTACAAATCACAGTTCCCATTCCTGAAAATTAGCAGCTTTAGAAGACTTTTCTTTGCTTTGTGGTCGGGCAATACATTCTCAGCTACTGTTACGTCCAGAAATATAGGTTCGCTTCGGCATCTTCTCCAACGCACGGGTCCCTTAAATACTTCTTCGACTGTTGATGATCCAGACATCTGATCAACGATGTGGGCGAAAATAACTTCCCCCTTTTTACAAATGATATTATCGTTAATGGAGTCGCATTGCCATTGCTTTTCGTTTATGTAAATGTTAAGCAACCTGTCAACATCGTTAAGAATACGTAACCTTTGCGTAGAAACTCTTGTCACTCTATTCGAAGCAACTATCTCCTTAGCCATGTGTATTCTTGAAGAAAGGGGCAATCGCTGATGTCGACCGATTGTTGATGTGCGTACTAAATCAGCCACGCTCACGCCTTGCTCCCGATTCTCAATGATTCTCCTTTTCACATCTAACGTTATTTTTTATTTTTATTCTCTTATAGCTTTCGTTTTACCGATTTTTCTTGGGGTCAATTTGAAAACTATGCACAAAATTCTCTTAAACTTTTCGCAAAAAATCAATAATACGAGTGATAATGTTTGAACACAAGCTTGGAAAAATTTGTGATCACTTTCGACGCTAATAGGTATGCTAACGGAACTTCTAGAGAAACACTCTAGTAGCAGGCGCGAAATTAATCGGGGAATCCCCCTCTCCTGGTCACTGCGAAAATTCACTCGTTAAGCGAGTCATTTACGAGACCAATATTATTAATCGTTATGCGAATTACTCCAGGTGTATACGTCAACATACAGCCACTGCGAAGAGGAAATAGAAGAAGTATACGAACAACTGGAATAAGTTATAGGACCAGCAAAAGGGAAGGAGAAATAAAAGTTTCTGGCGTAACTTGGTGGAAAATCTTCATATTGACGTTTTTCAATTAAACAACTTTGCTTTTCCACATAAAACGTGTTTTATGTGGAAAAGCGAAGTTTTTAATTGAAAAACGTCAAGGGAAGGAGAACCTAATCGTGATGGGAGACTAGAATACTGTAGTTGGAGGGGGCCGAGAGGGAAGGAGCGTGGGACAGTTCGGATTGGGAAAACGGAATCCCGTGGGAGAAAGATTGATAGAATTCTGTAACGAGAAGAACATGGTAGTGGCAAACACCCTCTTCGAGGAAAATCGGAGAAGAAGATACACCTGGAAGATGCCAGGGGTGGTGGTGCCAGGTGGGGAACTACGGTTTAGGCACGAGGAATGGCCGCGTGGAGAAAGTAATTGAGTTTTATAATGCAACCATTTCAGAGAGTAAAAATCATTCGCCTTGACCGGGATTCGAACCCGGATCCCTCGATATCCGGCCGAGTGCTTTAACCAATTAAGCTACCGAGACGTCCTCTTACACTCTGAAATTTTGGGGGCTTTAAAGGAACAAGATGTTATGACGAAATACAGTACATACAATGTCACAGGCATTCGTAGTCGTGCGCGATGCGCCACAGTCCACGATGTTAATAAAGCCAATTTCAAACACTTAGGCTGTTCATACCTTAGACAAATTTCAAGAAACTGTAACAGTAACTTTAACGGAGTCACCCGCTATGTGTGCATTATAATGCAACCATTTCAGAGAGTAAAAATCATTCGCCTTGACCGGGATTCGAACCCGGATCCCTCGATATCCGGCCGAGTGCTTTAACCAATTAAGCTACCGAGACGTCCTCTTACACTCGGAAATTTTGGGGGTTTTAAAGGAACAAGATGTTATGACGAAATACCGGTCAAGGCGAATGATTTTTACTCTCTGAAATGGTTGCATTATAATGCACACATAGCGGGTGACTCCGTTAAAGTTACTGTTACAGTTTCTTGAAATTTGTCTAAGGTATGAACAGCCTAAGTGTTTGAAATTGGCTTTATTAACATCGTGGACTGTGGCGCATCGCGCACGACTACGAATGCCTGTGACATTGTATGTACGGTATTTCGTCATAACATCTTGTTCCTTTAAAGCCCCCAAAATTTCAGAGTGTAAGAGGACGTCTCGGTAGCTTAATTGGTTAAAGCACTCGGCCGGATATCGAGGGATCCGGGTTCGAATCCCGGTCAAGGCGAATGATTTTTACTCTCTGAAATTGTTGCATTATAATGCACACATAGCGGGTGACTCCGTTAAAGTTACTGTTACAGTTTCTTGTAATTGAGTTTTGCAAGAGACAGGGGTTAGTCATCACCAACACATTGTTTAGAAACCACAAAAGGCGTACGTATACACGGAAAATCCCAGGTGACTCAGAAAGGTATCAGATAGATTATATTCTTGTTAGGCACAGGTTTAGGAACAGTGTGATAAATTCCCACAGCTTCCTGGGAGTGTATGTGGATGCTGACCAAAATTTAGTTGCTATGAAATGTAGCGTCCGTTTCAACAAGATAAGGTAGGGGCGGCGGGTTAGGAAATGTAATGTAGAAGCATAAAATGGATTAACAAGGAAGGAGCAGGCTGTAGAGAAAATGATGGATGACGGTAAGGAGCTGAGTGCCATTGAATAAAAATGCGAATGTATCAAGAAAGTGATATCGAAAGCCGAAAAGGACACTGCAGTGACCGTTAACGGGAAAAGGACAAGGAAACCATGGATCACGGATGAAATTTTGACAAAAATGGAAGAGAGAAGAAAATGGAATAATGTAAACACAGAGTAAGGCAAAATTAAGTGCAAAGAGTTAATTAAATAAACTGAGACGGGCCACAAATGAAGAAAAAAGAAGCATGGTGCAAAACGCAATGCGAAGATTTGGAAAGTTTGCAGAGGAAGGGTGAAATTGATGCGCTCTACAGCAAGGTTAAGTCACTCTCGGGAAGTATAAGGGAAGATTTGTGCTAACAGTTGGGTATAAGTGGGGTAAGATAATAGTTGACACAGAAAAGATACAAGAGAGATGGACAAAATATATAGAAGCACTGTATGGTAAAGAACTTAGGCCAACAAGCTTAGACATAGAAAATCAACAAGACGTAGAAGAAGATAGCTTAGGTCCAGGCATACTCGACGATGAGATAGAAAGGGCATTAAGGGAGATGGAAACATTCCTGCGGAACTACTGAAATGTTTAGGAAAATGTGGGAGGAAGACTATGTGGACTGATTCGTAGAATCTACGAGGAATGAATCTGGCCGGAAGACTTCCTGAGATCAGTGTTAGTTCCTAATCCGAAAAAGGTAAAGACTACGTCATGTTAGGACTACAGAACAATAAGTTTGATATCCCACGTAGCGAAATTGTTCTCAGGATCATCAACAAAATAATTCAGAGTAAGGTAAATGATTACTTATGTGATGATCAGTTTGGGTTTAAGAAGAGGAGAGGTAGGCGTGAGGCCATTGCAGTAATGAGATCACTAATCGAGAGGAATATAGAATACAATCAGGACGTATTTGCCTGTTTCGTAGATATCGAAAACGGGTTTGATGGAGTGAATTGGAAAAAACTAATGAGTATATTGCAGAAAATAGGAATAGATAAGAGGGATAGAAGGCTAATCCGCAACCGGTATATGCCTCAGACTGCTCAGGGGCGAGTGGGTAACGGAGAGACCGGATGGGCAGTGTTAGGAAGAGGTGTAAGGCAGGGTTGCTCATTATCACCGGTGCTGTTCAACGTATAAGTGGAGGCAATGATTAAAGAAGCCTGGGAAGAACTTGAGGTAGGAATGAAAGTCGGCTGGGAATTCGTAAAATCAGTTAGGTTTGATGATGACCAAGCTTTAGTTTGTCAGTCAGCGAAGGAGTTGCAAGCATTGCTGAGGGAATTGGAGGTTCAGTGCGATTGATATTGGATGAGAATCAGTATCAATAAAACAAAGGTTATGCGATTTTCCTGAAAGAAAAAGTCTAAGCTAAACATTCAAATAGGATGGGGAAAATAGAGCACGTAGAACAGTTTAAGTGTCTCGGAATTGTTTCTGACCAACACGGTCAAAGTAGTAGGGACATAGGATAAGAATTGAGCTAAGCAAAGAGGTTTTCACAAGGGGGAGGGAGTTGATGACAGGGACGTTGAGTAAGGATGCTAAGAAAAGACTCGTAAAAACTTTGATGTGGAGAGCAGCTATGTTCGGCATGGAAAAGTGGTCATTGAAGCAGGAGGATATACATAGATTGGGGGCTTTTGAAAAGTGGGTGTGGAGAAGAATGGGGAAGGTGAAATGGACCGAAAGGAAAACAAATGAGGAAGTACTGGAGATGGTGGGTGAGGAGAGGGGTTTGTTGAGAGAAATCCAATGGAGGCAGGAAAAATGGATGAAAGGCATATTGAGCGGCAGTGGGATGTTGAAGACGGCAATAGAGGGAGAATGTTAGGCAAACGAGGAAAGGGCAGGAACAGGATAGGGATGTTGGACGGGATGAAGGGAGGAAAGAAGTACACAGAGATGAATAGGGACCTGATGTAGAGTAGGTTGCTTGATTGTGTTTTTTTGGAATCAGAAGATATTTATTTGATAATTGTGTCCGTCCAAAAAAATACCTTAACTCGTAGATTACCTTATAATAGTATACAAGAATCAGGTAACCACCATGCAAATGAAAAACGGAAGGAAAATTAAAGCGAAAATAAACAAAGGAGTTCGTCAAGGATGCAACCTCCCGCCAGCAACATTCAACGATACCTGGAAGAGACACTAACAGAAACAATAATTGAATATCAAAGGAGTCAAGGCAAATGGAGAAGAAATCAACATGTTCCAGTTTGCAGATGACATCACAGTAGTAACGAAAAAGCAAGAGGGCCTGCAATCAACTCTATGTGCTATGGATCAAGTACTGGAGGAATGTAACATGAACATCAACAAGAAGAAAACTAAAATCGTTGTGTGGAAGAAAGACGCTGAATGCAGATATCACAATTCGAGGGGTGAAACTAGAGCAAGTGGAATCCTTCCATCTACCTGAGCAGCAGCATAACATGAGATGGAAGAAGTTCCGCATCCATGAAGAAGAGGCAATTACTACGTTCAGAGAACCTAAGGCTGGAAACAAGGCAGTAATTCGTCAAAATTTTCGTGTGGAGAATGGGAAGCCTTTGAAACATGGTGCTGGAGGATAATGCTGAATATTAAATGGGCAGAGTAAGTTATCGCATTGCTGGAAATGCTCGCAGTCGTCTGACCACGAGTAATTGGGCAAAAGAAAGAATTGGAGAAGAGGAGGGGAATTAAATCTTTACATGCTAACGTTCATTTCCTATACCAGTACAACCTAGTACTAACTCGACTTTTGTTCGCGTGTGTCGTAAAGGAATGATAACACAGGCCTACAAAAAAATTTTTTTTTTTTGGTGCCGGGAATCTGTGATGATTTTAACTATATTTGTAGAACTGAATCCAAATATGAAATCCGTTTTTATTTAACAGCTCTACTTTTTTAGATATGGCACATCTTACGATTAGTTGTTTTAATATTTGACATATTCCGGAAAATAATTTTCAAAGTTAAATAAATCTATAAGTATACTAATTTATAACCACTCTGCGGTGTTCCTTTTATTTTCAATAAACTGTCAATAAGTTTTATGTATATTTCTATATTGTAGGCCAATGAGATAATTATTAATATAATATTCCCATATCATCATGTAGAAGATTTTTTTACGTAAGTAACAACATATCTATATCTTGAAAACTATAGCTGATAGGAAAAAACTAGTGTCATAATCGGATTCAGCACCCCAATTGTTCTTTAAATCAACATTAAAAGCTCCGGCACCAAAAACACTGTTGGCCTGTGTAATTAACATGAACGAGTGAATTGGCCCACCAAAGTTTATCTGCCTCTATAAACAGACGATGACCTTATCTTCTCAAAGGAAAGCAAGATAACATTATCGTATATATTCATCATATAGCCCGTTTCACATATGACACCTTTGCTCATACACGTAATACCTAACTTCAGTCAGTTCCACGATCATAGAACTTCAACTTACATCAGCTGCCAGCAGAGGTGTGTGTTGAGATAAAGTAGGTCTACGTTATTCCGGAGATTTCTTTTATTTCAGAGGAATGATATGTGTACGCGCACTCTTTAAAAGCATGGAGGTGTTTAAATATCGGTGACTTTCGGTTGTTTATTTCGATCGGAAATTTTGTTTGTGAACCTGTGGCACAGATGTATATTTTTTGCGACACGAGTCTTCGCGGTGAACCCAGAGGTACTTACAAAGGATTATTTTCGGTATTCTACCGGTTATGGTGGGTTTTGGATGGACACAGCCAATAAAACTGTACAACGATACATTCACTTGCCTCTCCTAACAAGAAACAACCTGGCATCCGGCACTACAGTAAGTCGTTTTTCTATGCCGCATTCTCCCTTCCTGCCATCATTCCGTCCAGCTTACCTATCCTATTCCTTCCTCGTTTGCCTAATATTCTCCCTCCATCACATTATTCTACATCCTTTTGCCAATTAAAATGATCTGAATCCATCTTTCCTGCCTCATTTTGATTTCTCCGAACAACTCCTACTCCACCACCCTGCCAAGAACTTCCACGTTTGTTTACCTTTCTGTGCACTTCATCTTTCCCATCCTTCTCCACACCCACATTTCGAAAGCCATATCGATCTGCATCAATGACCACGTTTTCACGTTCTTCTAAACCATGCTCCATTTCAAAGTTTTGACCAACCTTTTCTTAACATCCTTACTCAACGTCCCAGTCATCAACTCCTTCCTTGTGAAAGCCTCTTTGCCTGATGCAATTCTTCTTCTTATGCCCAAACTGCTTTGGGAATTTTGCTACTTAACCCTTTCAAGATAGGTAAACTGTCCTTCTTGGTCTATTTAAACTCCTATTTCAAAATTTAAATTACCTTTGCTCTCTTGTGAAAACTGCATAACCTTTGTTTTGTTTGCATTGATTCTCAGTCTGTACCCTTCACACTAATGTCCTGATGTGCTCTGTAGTGAAAACGAGGTAGCCAAGACCGTAAACTTTACGTCAAGTTTACGGTCTTGGCTATCTCGTTTTCATCGATTCACGACCGTAGCTACGTTCATTCTATATTTACTTTGTAGTGCTTGAAATCCCTTGGCTGACTGGCTAACTAAAGCTTGATCATCTACAAACCTCTTTTTTATCAATGGTCTTGACTTATGGGCGATTTTTTGCACAGAATTTCCCTTCTTATTTCATGACAGCGCTTTCATCATCCTATACTGCGCACCAAATTCACTCTATCTTTGTTATCTTTCCATAACCTTGCACTACGTCTTCCACCACGCTTCTTACGCTCTATTTGTTTCCTGCCTCAGTTTATCATTTAACTATTTATACTTCCTTCTACCTTACCTCCTTTTTCTCCTTCTCTCTCCTCGTCTTCCATTTCCTTCTCTCGCCTCAATCATTCTAATCACCTTGTTCGTAAGGTTAAATTACAGATTAAATCTCTTACATTAAAAAGAAGGATGTCTCTTTAGTAGTGATGTTGAGAATGCATTATTACCCCCATCGCACTACGTTAGGAGAGGTCATATCAATAACATCATAGAGATTAAGTGGAGAACAGCCAGATTTAAGATGTCATTTTTTCTACGAACAATATGGGATAAGAATAACATTATCCGACCGCGGTAGGGGTCATATTCGTGTCAATGTTAGTCCGGTGTGAATTAACCCCCTGCCACACGCCCTAGCGATGGCTGACAGGGTACTAAAATATCCATTTAAAATATAAAAGGTTGGTTTACTAAACCTATTTAAATATCTAAATATGTCTAACCGACAGTCTGAATTCAGCGCTTCACGCACACGTTGCACGCTGTCGTCGGTTCTTGATGTCGACGGCCATTCAGCAGGGGGTTCGTCCTCCACATTTTCTCAGCCATCTTTGAAGAGCTTGTGCCACCTAAAACTGCAGTTTGTGAAATGCTTTCATTCTTGAACACTTGGTGAATCATACTTAACGTCTCCGTATCCGATTTCCTCAGTGCACACACAAAATTTGATGGCGTACCGCTGTTCAATCGTTCGCTGCATTTTGCATTTGCACCGAGTCACTGGACAGAGGGCACGATCTAGCCTGAACGAATGATCGCAAGGCGATTGGCGGGTGTTAGACCCCCACATCTCCGAGCCTTCGCAGTGCGAGCGCGCTGCGACGTACAGACCTCAGGAAAAAGTTATTCCCGATAAGTTTTATAAAAATCTTGTAAACATGTATCTACGCCCGCTGTGGTGTCTAAATCAAGTGTTCGTTACGATTAACCCCTATCTACCCTAAACTCTACTGCTTACTTTCCACGGCCTTCTCTTGTTTTTCAACCGTAGTCCCCTACCCCGATACCTTCCTTCGCCTGCCGTCACGTTCCAATCACCATCACTAAAAAATGTTTCCCAAACACCCGCAACTGATCTCACACCCAATCGACTTCTTTTTTTCTGTTTGCCTGGTGGCATTAGTACAGTAAATAAAAGCTGATCAACAATCATATGATATTCGTTGGTTCAGCTTTCACTTCTACTAATAATATTCTATCAGTCTATTTTTCCGTGTTTATTACACCTCTTTCTACCCTTTTATAAAATATTATTGCCACCCTCGCTGGCTCTCTTCCCCTTCGCAGTATGTAACTCTGTCACTATTACTCTAGTTTAACCAGCTAATCTTCCACAGCCCTAAAACATCCTTACGTATTTCCTTTCTCCATCAATTGCTTTCTATTTTCTAATTCTTCGGTTTCCAACATCCTCCAAATATTTCAAGTCCTAATACTAAATAGTCAGTCCTCTTCTGTACTGCTGCTGTCGCTTTATCTTTGCAAGGATTTCGTAATATGACGACCGCGGAAACCTTGCCACGTCCGCTGCCGGGCAGAACACCCGGCCGATTGAGTCGAGTCTCGTAGTTTCCTGGAGACATACTCAGGGTTATGGCCGTTCTACTAGCATGGGATGTATTATTGAGGTGCTTTCCCATTGCCTTACTTAATGTTTTTCATCGTACACCATCAATCAAATGACCATCCTACTGGAGTCAGATGCCTTTGTACCCTCCTCACTGAGGAACAGATACATTACGCCTGGCTCCCACCATTCGACCGACCTAGCATGACTGACTCCACCAGGAGGATATATCATTACTCCCATGAGCAGTTACAGGAGTAATCTAAATACAAAAGTTCCACCCCTAGGTTGCAGTCCATAGGAAGGGGCCAAAATAATATTTCCAACAAATGTACATGCATATATCAAAGGAAGGGCACAATCCAGCGGGATGGGCACTGGACTACAAGAACTAACATCAGGACTAGGATTTTATTCCAGGAGAAAACTCTGGGTACACACTGCTTCAAGCGAGCTTTGCATTTTTTCGGGTACCATATTTTCCTGGAACCCTCCCATGGACTACATCCTTGACGTGGTGGAAGGTCTTGTGTATTCCGATGATACCTAGAGCTGTGCTGGCGCAAGTAATAATAATTGCTCCTGATAGGGTCACTCATGCCAGATTGGTCAAAGATTAGGAGCCAGACGAAAGGTAGTCCATGCAGCATCTGTTCCTCATTGAGGCGGCTGCAAAGGCATCTGACCCCAGTGGGGCGGCCATCTGTCACGTTAAAAACACTATTGAGGAAGGCAATGGGAAACCACATCATTTATCATTCCCAAGACTCTATGTGGACTGATTCGTAGAATCTATGAGGAATGAATCTGGCCGGAAGACTTTGTGAGATCAGTGATAGTTCCTAATCCTAAAAAGGTAAAGGCTACGTCATGTTAGGACTACAGAACAATAAGTTTGATATCCCACATAGCAAAATTGTTCTCAGGATCATCACCAAAATGATTCAGAGTAAGGTAAATGATTACTTATGTGATGATCAGTTTGAGTTTAGGAAGAGGAGAGGTACGCCTGAGGCCATTGCAGCAATGAGATCACTAATCGAGAGGAATATAGAATACAATCAGGACGTATTTGCCTGTTTCGTAGATATCGAAAACGGGTTTGATGGAGTGAATTGGGAAAACTAATGAGTATATTGCAGAAAATAGGAATAGATAAGAGGGATAGAAGGCTACACCACAACCGGTACATGTCTCAGATTAGGGGCGAGTGGGGAATGGAGAGACCGGATGGGCAGTGTTAGGAAGAGGCAAAAGGCAGGGTTGTCTATTATCACCAGTGCTGTTCAACGTATATGTGGAGGAAATGATTAAGAAGCATGGAAAGAACTGGAGGGAGGAATGAAAGTCGGTGGGGATATTGGATGAGAATTAATATTAATAAAACAAAGGTTATGCGATTTTCCCGAAAGAAAAAGTCTAAGCTAACATTAAAATAGGAGGGGGAAAATAGAGCAGGTAGAACAGTTTAAGTATCTCAGTATTTTTTCTGACCAACACGGTCAAGGTAGTAGGGACATAGGATAAGAATTGAGCTAAGCAAAGAGGTTTTCACAAGGGGGAGGGAGTTGATGACAGGGACGTTGAGTAAGGATGCTAAGAAAAGACTCGTAAAAACTTTGATGTGGAGAACAGCTATGTTCGGCATGGAAAAGTGGTCATTGAAGCAAGAGGGTATACATAGATTGGGGGCTTTTGAAAAGTGGGTGTGGAGAAGAATGGAGAAGGTGAAATGGACCGAAAGAAAAAAAATGAGGAAGTACTGGAGATGGTGGGTGAGGAGAGGGGTTTGTTGAGAGAAATCCAATGGAGGCAGGAAAAATGGATGAAAGGCATATTGAGCGGCAGTGGGATGTTGAAGGCTGTAATAGAGGGAAGAATGTTAGGCAAACCAGGAAAGGGCAGGAACAGGATAGGGATGTTGGCCAGGATGAAGGCATTAACTTGGCTCTCACTTATCAAACCAAGTGCCCATCAAATGTTAAATTAGAGAGCGGTTGTAATCCACAGGGCTTCAAAAGGTGCTGCTGGTTGATGATTATTGGCATCATTAGTGACGGTATTATGTTCAAATTAGTATGCATAAACTTTGTGAAGAAATTAGATAGTGATAGACTCTAGCTAAACCTGTAAATGCTCTCTAGCATTGACACACCTAGAAAAGAACTATTGACCACAATGCCTAAATTAAGCAAGTTATTGCTGCAAGAAAACAGTTAGTATGCATCTTCATGAAGTTGTTTTAGGCATTAAACCCAGCATGTGCCTGGTATTTGGTATAGTTATCCCACCCCTGATTCTAGTGGTCTGGGAGCTTAATATAGTACATCAATGTATTCCTTCCAAATATTCCCAATGTCGTCATTATCTATTAGTATTTTTCCATTAGTGGCTCAGATGTTTAGCGATGTTGTTTTTCTTTCTCTGAATAGCCTCTTCAGTAGTTTATAAGTCACCTTGCTATTTCCCTTTTTTATGTTGTCATTGATTTCCTCGCAGCAGCTTTATATCCATTCTTCCATTGCCTTCTTGTCCTCCCGTATGACCTGATTCCGCAACTGTTAATAGAGGTTTTCTTCACTTTCATTTCTTGGATTCTTGTTTTTTCTTCTTTCGTCTATGAGACCCCTTATTTCAGATGTAAATGTATGGTCATTTCTGACCATACATTTAAAATAAGAGCACTTATGAAGAAAAGTGACATAGCAAATTTTTCCTTTTTAAACAGGACTACAGAGGAATGTAATTCCCTACAAGATAGATGTCTTAAACACTTTCCCAAAAAGAAATGAAGAATTGAAAAAGAGATATTATAAAAATCTATCAAAGTTTTGAAAGTTAAATATCTAGTTATTCATCAATCTTACTAATATTAATTTATTAATGTAATCAACTATTTCAGAAATTTTCCTGACCACCATGAGGTAATCAAATGTCACGTTTTAAACAACAAATAAAATAAATAAAAATCCCATGATCAACAAGAGTACCTGCACTAATAATATCTGTTACTTTTTCTTTCTTATTTAATCAACTCCTCAACGTCTGACATAAAAATTTCATCACAAGGTGAAAATATTATTGCATGTGAAAGTACGAGGGTCATCCGGAAAGTAGTACCCGTTCGTGAAATAAAGACACAAAAGTAAATATTAACAAACATAAAAAATTTTATTTGAAAGTGGATACTTTAAACTACTTCTCAACATAATCTCCAAGCAAATTAAGGCATTTGTCATAACGTGTGACAAGTTTCTGTATTCCTGCTGCATAGTCCTTCGCCGCCAGCTCATTGAGATACAGGGTCACTCCTTCTTTAAGTTCTTCATCGCCGTCAAATCTTTTTCCTGCCAAAAAGTCTTTAAGCTTTGTAAAGAGATGAAAATCTGAAGGGGCCAAGTCCGGGCTATACGGTGGATGGTCGAAAGTATCCCATTTGAATTGCTGCAAAAGTTTTTGTGTTATCCCAGCTGCATGAGGCCTGGCATTGTCATGAACGAGAATGACACCAGTAGACAATAGACCTCGCCGCCGATTTTGTATTGCCCGCCGTAATTTCTTTAATGTTTCACAATACGCATTGGCATTAATAGTGTCTCCACGGGCCATAAAATCAATAAGCAATACACCTCGTCGATCCCAGAAAATGGTTGCCATGAGTTTCCTGGTGGACAGAACTGTCTTGAATTTTTTTGGTTTGTTTGGTGAATGAGCATGATGCCACTCCATTGACTGTCGTTTACTCTCAGGTGATGCATAACAAACCCATGTTTCGTCACCAGTAATTATGCGAGTCAAGAAAGAGTCTCCTTCATCAGAATAACGTCCCAAAAACGTCAGTGCTGCAGCCATACGCTTGGTTTTGTGCTCATCTGTAAGCATGCGAGGGACCCATCTTGCACAAATTTTTGCATAATGCAGATGGTGTTTAACAATTTCATGAACAATTGTTCGAGAAACATTGGGAAAATGCTCACAGATGTCATCAATTGTGACACGCCGATCGTTCCTCACGAATTCGTCAACTGAGCTCACCAGTTGGTCTGTAATGACAGACGGTCTCCCCGAACGCTCATCGTCCTGTGTGTTCCCCCTCCCCATGTTGAAGTTGCGACACCACCGCCGAACAGACGACTCGTCCATTACATTGTCTCCAAACACCTCCTTTAATTGGCGATGAATATCACATGGGCGAACGTTTCTTGCATTGAGGAATTTAATCACTGCCCTCACTTCACAACTGGCGGCGTTCTCAATTTTTTTAAACATTGTAAACAATCACAGAAACAACACAGGCAATGCTAGCGTCACGCAACTTGGCTCAGAGAAGGCAGACAAGCCACTGAAGCTATCTGACCTCGTCCAGCGGCTACTCGCGTCGTCAGCACTTCATGCGGCACGAACGGGTACTACTTTCCGGATGACCCTCGTATGTAAAAATACTTAAAACCAATAATTGCAGTTGCTCATTGCAAAATTATTGCTAATGACAAGTGCTATTCAATTGACATGTTTGTATTTCACTACTGCTTCCAGATATACTCATCCTTTAATTTCCCTATTATTATGAAGATGATTCTCGACCGTAGCTACGTTCCTTGTATATTTAAATTGTGAAGTACGATCCTATTTTAAAATAGGAATATAATGACAAAAAATCTCTATCATAATGAACTCAGACCATTTTATCTAAAATAGCCAATTAAAAATATTTATGAAATGCTGTAATGAAAATATTTGGTAGGGATGCAACATGTGTACATTTTTTTAACTAAAATAATGATGATTTTGAGAGAACCTGATAAAAATGAAATGTTAAACTTAAATATAGGAAACAGTTTCTGGTGTAACTTGGTGGAAAATCTTCATACTGACTTTTAATAATCAAACCACTTTACTTTTCCACATAAACTTTTTAATTTTTACAACCCAGGTTTCATTATAGCATAACATCATCAGGTGATGTTATGATGTTATGCTATACCTAATGATGCTATGCTATAACGAAACCTGGGTTGTAAAAATTAAAAAGTTTATGTGGAAAAGTAAAGTGGTTTGATTATTAAAAGTCAGTATTAAATATAGGAAACGTGGTCTATGCAGAAGGATGGAGGAAAAATCCACTAGTAAAGAATATTCAAATGACAGGAACCTAACGTAAAACAAAATCCATCTGTTGAAAAATAAGAGAAATATATGGAGAGAAAAGCCACTGAAAGAAGATGATAGGCAAATAATCCAGCCGATCAATGAAGAAAGTCAGAAATGGAAGCTATAGATTACTATAGAATTAACAGTGAATAGGAAAATCAAATATTAAGGGTGAGCCAATCTTTGGATTGGAAAACATTAGTTAATCAATTAATTAAAGAACCTTTTATTTTAAGGTGATGCATTTGCCTCATAACCATGCGTATCAGTTTAAAAAGCAGTAATTGACACAAAAGAATATGAGTATCACCCTTGACATGTACAAGAAATTCCTGAAGCCCAACTGCATAGTCTCCGAATTGCATCTCATTACTTTTCTTTTACCTAAATAGGGTTCTTTTAATAATGTATCAGGGAAAAAAAGCTTCATGACATTCTTGGTACCATCAAGTCATCACATACATACTGCACTTCCATAAAGAGAGGATGTCCATTACACCACTATTAACATTTAAACTAATCAAATTTCAAAGAGATTTTTTATATTTTTATATAACAACTTTGTTTCATAAATTTATCAGCTCTACTTTTACTATTCCTTCAACAATCAGAAGTGTATTATATTAGGTTCCCAAGGATGCATAGATGAAGAGAAATGTTAAAAAATTAAAAATACTATGTGTTTTCACAAAATATACTTAAATTTTGGGAAACACTTGAATTTATCATCCTCCCTCCTCCAGGAAAATTAACTTGAGAGTTAAATAGTAAATATGATATCATTAAGACTATGGTAACCAAATTCTCACAAAATAAGCCATTGATTGAATCCAAAATTGTTTCCATTGAAATTTACTCCCGTTTTGGGTAAGCCTTTCCTAAATATTCCCCATCCTTGTTCCCTTTCTAACCTCCACCGGCAGGGAGAATGCCCTGTATGCCCACACGTTTCTTTACCACTGAAAAAATCAAAATGAATGAAAAGTATTGGTAAAAATTGAAAATTTGAGTAAATACATTACCTATTTCAGTTAATTACGAAGCATTATGACCAGTACAACACTTACATGAAATTAGGTATACTCAAATTACAGTATCTGCATGTTTCTTTTAAAATTAATTTTATTTCCCTATTTATCCCACCAAAAACTTCTTTATGCAAGATGCTGAGAACTTCAAGGTACAAAATATTTATTAACACAAGAAAGGCTTTCTTCAATTCTATAACTTTTGTTGGTCCAGTCGAAAACATAAAGTACTGAGAGCTTTCACTGGATTTGATCGATGAATCATGAAGTTAAAAATACATTTTCAAGGAAAATGAGATAATAAAAATTATGGTGATAATGTAACAGGCTAAAGATTTTTTCCCTACACTTAGCACCATTATATTTATCATTGTTGAGAATTTGGCAAATC
This sequence comes from Hetaerina titia, assembly GCA_037158775.1. NCBI lineage: Eukaryota > Metazoa > Arthropoda > Insecta > Odonata > Calopterygidae > Hetaerina > Hetaerina titia. The sequence continues at coordinate 77,435,674 of CM073769.1, read as the reverse complement.
AAAACTGTCAGTGCAAATAAAATCATTTCCCATGAGAAGGAAACTATTTGAATATATATGGACACATAGGAATACTGAGTCATTCAGGAACAAATTATGTTGTGGTTGGTTCCTATCCTGGGACAAAGGATATCATCCTCATATCCACACCAGCAGCGAATACATATAAGAACTTGGTGGTCTAAATAAATAATCTGTTATAAGTAACAGATTTAGGTGTGATGTTGTGGAACTGTTCCATAATAAATGAGATGAAGACTACTAGTGGAAAATTGTAGTAGACTTCATCTCTGTCATTAAATAATTTGCTCTCTAAAAGCTAGAAAAAATAGGTTTACCTCAGTAATGGACAAAAGAGGAACAAAAACTGCTCGTCCTGTGATTACAGACCTGGTTTTTTTTCACAAAAACTCAATTTTCTCAACTTTGATTAAAGATGAATTTATCTTATGTTCCCAATATAAATTCCTAATTTGGTAAATAGTATCATTAAAATATGCTTCAATAATTTTCCACTTTTCTCATTTGATAGGAGGAACAAAACTAGAGTAATAATTTGTCATGTTTTTTCACTTCTCTATTAACATTTCTGCATATTTACTTATGTTTGACACAGAGATACCGTAAATTTTGAATCAATATTGCTAGGTAAAAATACTTTTACAAATATTCTCCATCGCTTCATAAAACCATTCTTTATTTTAGCAGTTCATGGCAGGTTCAGCATATTTTCCTCGCATTCTCTTACTAATTGGACTGATATTTGCTATAGCAGTTTACATAACCCTCAATGCAAGCATCTACCCATTTTCTGGAGATAGCCACTTGGCTTCAATTATACAGAATGTAGCACATTCTAAAGCACCCAATGGAAATCCAAATAGATCTAACAGTACTTCAAAAGAAGAGGAGAGCATAAAGGTATGTGTAAATATAAGTATGTGTCTACATAAGTGCAGAGATTGAGAATCATAAATGCCACAAAAATACATCTGGCACATTTTATTTGGCCAGTTGTCAATGCATGATACTAGAAAGGGTGGAAATGGAAGCTTTGATTGGTAATATGATGCCACAGGTTACATACATAACACCACTTATGCTCTCAAATCCAAAACAAGCCTCATCAAAAGCTGTTTACTCTTCACAATGAATATCCTATCCTACAATGTTTCACTATACTGTAGTGTCATAAAATGCACATTCAAACAACTACATTCTTAACTAGAACAGCCATGCCGCATTTCAAATTATAAAATCAACCTTACAAAAAAATAAGGAGTGGAATTCCTGAGTACTATTCTAAGTTTGGTAACTGCAATGCTATGTAATTTGCCAACACCTATTTTTTTTAATGAGAGTACCCATGACAATACCAAAAGGCAAAGAAAGTAGGTAGGTGCATGTCATACAGCATTCCGCTTCTTTATTTCAAAAAGGTCCCTTTTATTCTGGCATTAAAATTTATTATCATTAGCCAGCATGTATAAAATATACCAACTCATATAAGATCTTTTAATCTAGATTAAAATCTTTTTCCATCAAGAATTATTTTTTTATCTAAATGTTTATTTTTCATCAAGGTATGACAAGCAGTAATTTTACTCTAACCATATCTCAAATACATGTTTGCATATATTTTTTTGGTTTTGTGTGACATATCTTATATTTTCCCATTGTAAAATAACAAGATGAAATTATTAAAAATCAATAAATAAACAGAAATTTGCAAATCCATTAAGTGTAATAAATAATTATATTTAATGAATTCAAAATTATAGGGTCCCACAAGAGTTAAATTTCATAAGATAAAATAACATTGGATTAAAATAGTTTTACCAAAATAAATGAATGCTTAAGCATGGTAATTTTATTGTGTTCAAAATATTAAGCTGCATTTACTGAGAGTAGCAGATGCTAAGTATTTAGCCAATGGCATGATAATATCTTCACATCTCTTTAACAATTTTCCTACTTTGATATCTCTATGTCTACATCAAGTGCAGGGATTTAGAATATCATAAATGCTACAAAAATGCAATTTTCACATTTTATTTGGCCAGTTATCAATGCATGATACTAGAAAGTGTGGGATCGGAAGGGGAAGCTTAGAGTGGTGACATGATGCCACAGGTTACATACATAACACTACTTACTGCCCTCAAGTGCCAAACAAGGCTCATCAACAGTTGTTTCCTCTTCCCAATGAATACCCTATCATTGATGGCGTCAACTATAAGGGCATTATTGACTCTGAAAAACATCAAGAGTTTTAGGAGCCTTAACTAAGGGGAAAGTTAACTGAACACCTCAACTCCTTTACTATTCAATAAAAAACAAATTGGCTGATGAATTAGTTTCTCAAGGCCTCCCTGAAGGTACACAATGGGATATGGGATGTGTGATGAGCAAAAACGAGGGTTGAGGAATGATTTCAACCACTACTTTCTGTAGTCCATCTCATTCTGCTTATCCGATGACTGATTTTTCCACAGTTTTCCAAGAATGAGTGCCCCAACTGGTATGTTTCATCAAAGAAGATGGTTGCAGAGCAAAATCTGTACAGTATTGAGAATTTAAATTCAAAATCAACTTGCAGTGAGGCGGCTGCCAGTAGAGGCCCTAACCAACGGATAGTGTCATTTTCATTTTATGGTGATATAAAGCACTCAAGGGGGTATTTCAAGGTAAGATTACTAATGAAAACATCATTAAAATTCATAATTGGAATAAGTAGTAGTTATTAGGGGAGGTAGCCAAAAGGTAAGGTCAATTGTGATGATTGGAATGAGAAATAAAATAAAATTTTGTTTTTTTTTTTCAGGGAATACAAGAAAATGTTAAACTAGTAAAACAGTATTACCCAAATTGGGTCATGAGGGTCTACCATGATATCCCACCCATGGTATTAAATCAATTAAGTTGTAAAACTTATACAAAATTTGAGAAGAGTTCTATTTCTTCTGCTAAAAATGACTCAAGAGGTAAGGAGGTGGAAGAAATATTAATTTTCTAAATTTTTAGGCAGGTAATCATACTTTTTCTGCAATTATTTAGGTGAGGAATACAATAAACAAGAAAGTGTATTCAGAGCAAATATTACTCCACAAGAAACCCTCTGCTATCTCATGTGCACCCATAGCAACTTGGACCTTTGCTATGCGGGTAATATCCCAGGACTGGGAAACCTCTTAGGTATGTTATCTCTAAGAATCATTTCCAATAAGGGTATTTCAAAACTTTAAGTTGCTCAATACCTTTCAGGAATGTTGATTTTTACATGATATCAAAGTTCTCCAACTTTATATTTAATATTATCAACAATACTTCAATCAAACAATTTTTATTAGCTTGTGCAGATGAAATGCATGTGGAGATTAATATAAGTATATGAATATTAATTACTAGAAACATCACCCCAAGACACTTGGAGATAACTGAATTTATTTATTTTATCTATTATCATTTCATCTTGTTATTTTACAATGGTAAAATACAAAATATGTCCCACAAAAACAAAAAAAATGCATGCATACATTTTGAGAAATGGTTATTATTAAATTAACAATTGTCATACCCCGACAACAAATATCCATCTAGATCATATAAATAATTCTCGATTATAAAAAGTCTTAACCTATACTTATCTGATATGAGTTGGTAACTTTTATGCCTGCTGGTAAATAATAATAAATTTTAATGCCAGCATTCAGGGGTCCTCTTTGAAACAAAGAAGTGGAATGCTGTATTACATGCACCTTCTTCTTTATCTTGTAGCATAATCATGGATACTCTAATTTTTTAGAAATTCACTTAGACTACTCTGCCTGATAAATACACGAACTGAGGCCTTTAAAAACTTTATTTTGGAAATTTTGGTTTACATTGATTATGTCCCCTTCAAAGTACTCTCCATTCGTTGCTATTCACTTATTCCATCTTCTTTTCCACTGTTTGAAGCACCCTTGGAAGTCCTCGGTAGTTAGGCTTCCTAGTTGTCTCGTCATTTTCTTGCTTTATTGTGTTCACATCTTCCCAGTGATGTCTCCTCATCACAATTTTGCATTTTGGGAATAAGAAAAAGTTGCACGGGGCGAGATCCGATGAATAAGGAGGATGATCAAGGATGGTGATTGAATTTTTTGCCAGAAATTGGCAAACAATCAATGCTGAATGTGCAGGTGCATTGTCATGGTGAAGGATTCATCCATCATGTTCAGTTAAAATAGTGTGCACTGTTGATTTTCCTAAATTCAGTTCATCAGCTATCATTCAAACAGTTTTTCGATGATTGGTAAGGACAAAGGACTGCATACGATCAATGGTGTCATCAATATATGCAATCATCCACGGCATCTTGTTGGCCATCTTTAAATCGACTTGAAAAAGATATTTTCTTCAAAGCATTATCACCATAAGCAGCTGTCAACATTTCAGTAATTTCTTGATAAATTTTACCACACTTCACCAAAAAATTTTATGTTGATTCGTTGCTCCATGATTTCGTCAATTTCCATTTTTGACAAACAGTAAAAACAAGGCCAACAGAAGCTAACATAACTGGCACCATACACACAGCTCAACTATCCGCCAAGCACAGTGGGTTCATTGGATCTCAGGCAACTAGCACCACTAGTGGGCGGAGCTTTAGTCTGCACTGTGGTCGCCAGATTCCAACAGTTCATGGGTTTATTGTACAGACCATATACATGATATATATATACAAGCATGCTACAGGTAAGACTTCAAGATTTATAAAATGAGTTCTACAAGATATTCTTTTTGGAATTTTGGCCATGCATCGAATAACTCTTTTTTTCATGATGAATACTTTTTCAACATCCAGATAACAGAGGTCCAAAAGATAATTTCTAGTACAACAGATAATAGAAATTACTAAAGTAGGCTGTTTGGAAACAAGTAGATCTACAACCTTTGCCAGGTTTCTTAGGGCAAGTTTCTAGTTTTTTTTTTTGAATCAACCATCAAAGTGTTACAATTTTTTTTCATTGATTTTTTTCAATGGCTGATTATGGCAAAAGTAAAAAATCTGTCTTGCCTTTTCATTGGTGTATTTAATGAAAAAATCGATCAGCAACTAATTCATTTATGAAGCTTAAAATCAAACTTTAATGTAATTGGCAACTAACCAAAAGGAGAGGGTGGAGAGCTGGATGAGGCATTTTAATATTTCTATTTGTACACTGAATACTGTTTACAAATACCTTCATTTATTCACATCTTCTTATTAACCAGAGGGCCAAGGCAATATGTGGCGGTTCCTTCCAATGGCAGATCCATTAGTAGATATATTTGTTTCAAGGGACTTGGACAGTCGAATATCACCAAGAGAGATGGCTGCAGTGCATGAGTGGCTCGACTCCAACTTGACTTTTCATGTTATGCGTGATAACAGATACCATTCCAGTACAATTCTAGGTAAATATAATAACTGAAAAACTAGAACAAGGAAAAATTATGTCCAACAATTTCTGATTAATCATTTTATATACATTAGCACCAATATATTTTATTGATATTTTTTGACATAAAACTATGCATATCAAGTCTAAAAGAATATCTACCAACTATTCATTGCAGTTAGATATTCTTTTACCTCAAAAACTATCCATAATAAATACACACAACAATGAAACCATATTTTCAACAATTTTGTCAAAAAGATTAAACTTAATTGATTTTAAAATTCATTTACTCCATCACAATTTAATGAACATTTCACTTGAGATCATCAAATGACTGAATATGCAAAACATTTATCCTCTTTTTCACTGCAATAAAATTTTTTCTTAGCTGCCCTAAGCTAACCAACAGCTTTTTTTTACTGTAATCATGCTAGAGGGCTAATGGTCTAGTGGATACTGCATTTGGCAAATAATGGTAAATTCCAAATCCCACATGATGCCTTTCAACAACCCATAAAACTCAGGCAGTGTGATTATCTAGTTACTGCAACAATGTGGGAAAATAAATGGGGGTGTACAAAAAGTAAATGATGGTTCCACTACTCAGATGCATGAATTTCACAAGGCTTGGCTTCCTAGAGCCTTCATAATTTAATTATTAAACCAAATTTCATAAAAATATTACATAAATCAGTCCTGAAATGTATTTCAGCATGCTATATCCAACAGCAGTAGAGAAGGCTTCTGTAGATATTATTATTAGGCAATCCACTGATTTAGGTAGGTTTTCGTTGGAAACAACAACCAAATCAATATTTTGTGACTACTATCAAAAGACAACCCAACATCCACTTCTACCACAAGTCCATCTTCATCTCTGTGTACTCCTTCCCTCCCTTCATCCCATCCAACATCTCTATCCTATTCCTACCTTTTCCTCTTTTGCTCAACATTCTCCTCTCTATTACAGTCTTCAGCATCCCAGTGCTGATCAGTACGCCCTTCATCTATTTTTCCTGCCTCCATAGGATTTCTCCCAACAATCTTCTCTCCTCACCCACCATACCTAGTACTTCCTCATTTGTTTTCCTTTTGGTCCATTTCACCTCCAATATTCTCTAAACCCAAATTTCAAAAGCCTCCAATCTATGTCCATCCTCCTGCTTCAATGACCACTTTTCCACGCCGAACATAGCTACTTTCCATATCAAACTTTTTCTGAGTCTTTTCTTTACATCTTTACTCAATGTCCCTGTCATCAACCCCCTCCTACTTGTGAAAGCCTCTTTGCCTAGTGCAATTCTTCTCCTTAAATCCCTACTACGAGGGTAGGCTGATAAGTAATGCACGCATGTTTGTAGACCACAAACAAAAACAAATAGCAAGATCGAGCAAAAGTATATTAAATTACAATTCTTAAGTTTCAAAATCATATATTTATTTTTCAACATAGTCACCATTATGGCTAACAAATTTCTCCCACGGTGTAACAAGTTTTTCCATTCTGTCAGTGAAAAACTCTTCCCACTTTTTTCAAATCCAGGACTTGATGGCTACCTTCACCTCATCGTCCAAGGTGTAATGATTACCCTTGAGATGTCTCTTGAATTCAGGAAAAAAATAAAAATGCAAGGTGCAAGAGTGGGGAATAAGGAGGGTATGGAATCGGTTCAAATTTCTTCTTAACTTGCACTGACATAGCACTAAAGCACATTACCATACTTCTGCTTCTCAAAATACACTGGGTGAATGAAACTACCTCAAACCTGTGCATGCATGTTGAGGGAGAATTTTACTTCTAATGCCACCAGGAGTGCTTTTGAAGGTCATTTTGTTTATGGTCTACAAGCATGTGTGCATTAGTTTTCAGCCTACCCTTGTACATTGGCCATGTTGGTCCAAAACACTTTCAAGATATGTAAACTGTTCAACCTGCTCTATTTTTTGCCCTCCTATTTTAATGTTAACCATGGCATTTCTCTTTCTGGAAAATCGCATAACCTTCATTTTATTTTTATGGATTCCATCCCATATTTATTGCACTGAATTTCCAATTCACTCAGCAATGCTTGCAACCCCTTGGCTGACTGACAAACTAGAGCTTGGTCATCAGTAAACCTAACTGACTTTACAAAAAGCACACAGATTTCACAGTAAGAGTTGAACCTTGAGTTTCAAAGAAGTTTCAAAAGGCCCAATAATGCCTATTGGAGGACATAGCATACCAATCTGTTACCTTTGGGGCTGTGAGAAAACCCTTGCAAACTTCTTAGATGAAGTTTGCAAGGGTTTTCACTTGCCCAGTAATGAAAATTTTGCTTATTTACAGAGCCAGAGGTGAAAATGTACTTCATCGTTAGACCACAGTGCCATCTACATCGCCACCAAATTATCATTGTTCTTAAAGAATGTTTTTACGACAAAGCCTCGATGCTCACCAGACTATTGCATATTGACCACTGAAAATGGTGTTGTTTTCCCCCAGCTAATGCCACTATTTCCACTCCACTAATTCACCTGCGTGCTCTTCAGTAATTTTTTGAAACTAGGGAGTCCATTCTGCTCCACCTTATGTATATACACATACGCACATGCATGCGAACACACGCATATATATATGTTCATTCACATGGAAATAGATATAAGGAAAGGGGATAGGAACACACATAAAGGACGAACACAGGAGAGGTGGGGAAGGTGGAATCGAGCAGATCATAAGTACAAAAATATTTCCTTAACTGGCACATGAACCATGGATCTTTTGACTTGCTGATGCTCTAACCACTTGAGCTATTGAGGAAACGTAGTAATTTACTGAAGTCTGCAGGGGGTGTATGCAACCAAGTCCCCTCATTTTTTGGCCAGGAGATGGCGTTAGGGAGCTGTTTCGCTCATCAAAGGAGAAATAGACAATATGAAGAAAGGGCAGTGGGAAAGCAATCATAGAATGTCATAAAGAATAGAAACAGTGCATTTTATGGCACACATAGCCAGAAGAAGGAGACAAGTCACGTTGGCCAAATACACACTCAAATACGAAAACACACCATATGGCTATATTATGGCTAACATATATTCATTCAGATGGAAATAGATATACAGAAAATGGATAGGAAAATATATAAAGGATGAACACAAGGGAGGTGAGGAAGGCGGAATCGAGCAGATCACAAGTGCAAAAGTATTTCCATATGAATGAATACTTTTTCGCCATATGCCAAAATGTAAAATTACTTTAATTGAAAAATAAATTTGGTGTCTCATTTTTGTCTGATGAAATGATAAAAAAGAGGCAGAAACAGAGAAAGAGAGATTGAAGCAAAGAAAATGTGAGGTAGGGGAAGAAATATGAATCTGTTAGGCATTTTTAATAAAGAGCAATCATTCATTTTTATTCTCCACATTAACTGTACACAAATTTAATTCATTCCTAGATAGTTGGATTAACGTGGAACATATGTGTCAGACAAGTTTCATTAATTTCGGCTTTCATATATCATGACCAATGACTGTTTCAAGGTGAAACATGTCAAACTTTCAAATCAAATTAACTTGTACATTTAGATTTACAGCAAATAACATATTTTACAATAATTGACAACTATGTAATCTAAACCATTAATTTAATCATTTATCTATTTATTATATTGTCCTGTCAGTCAGGCATGTGACACAACATAGTCATGATATACAGAAAAATGAATTAGAGCAATAAATAAAAACACACAATCCGATGAAATACTATAGCAGTCGAACTCATTTAAAATTTAGAATAATATACTGCAACACTACATATACACCCTTACATGTAACACAGCTGACAATCTCAAGTTGTCACTCATGAAATCATCCACATTGTAATTAATAGCACTTAACCAATAGTAGCTTCATAAGTTCAGTTTTAAACCTATTTCCAGTGGGTTTATTTTCAATATTCAATGATAATTGTTAAAATTAAGTGAAGAAGTGTGATGAAGACCTTTCAAGGGAAGGGAAAACAATGCATATGAATTCAAATAATGTTTAATGATTTTAATGTATAGAAAAGCAAATTAACATTACTTTGTCTCAAACTTTACCTTTAATATTTCAGCTGGAATGTGGGGTGCAGTTATTTATAAAAGAAGGGAAGAAATGTTTAATTTGACAATATCTATGATGATGATGGGTATAAAAGCCAAATCAAAAGGACTAGATCAGGAAGTACTAAGTCAAGTAATTTGGCCAGTAACAAAAGGTAACTTTTGGTATTGATGATTGCAACATTTTGGTATTTTTACAGCATGGTAAGGTTGAAATAAGTAAAAAAATTTCCAAATGATAAAAAATAGGAGAATTTCCAAAAAAGAAGAAAACACATTTTAATTTGAATTACCAAAAGAGAGAGAGAAAGAGGTTTTCGCAACATTGGAGTCTACTGCATTGCAATTTGTCCATACTGAGGGCATCACTTAGCATGGATAACATGGACAGAAAAATTCCAATTCTTATTCAAAGTCATGTTGCTCATTACAGAGTTATCCAATGCCAGCTGGAATGAATCAGTGACTGCTCAAAATATCATAAACTTGTACCACCTTAACTTTAATCCAACAATACTGTTCCAAATTAATTACCAGGAATGAGGACATTTGCAGGTGCCCAAGCATATTTTGTACACATTTCCCTTTCAATAATGGAGGACCCTCAATATTGTCTCACCCTTATAAAGGTTTAAAACTTCACATAGTTGCCATTATTCTATATCCAACTGCCATATGCAGGGGCAGATTGACCTGGTGGGATACTGGGAGCTTCCTGATTGGTTGTATAAAGGGTCAAATTATCTGAAATTTTCTGCATACATTAGTTAATATGTTCTCAAATAATTTCATGAGCCTCTATTGGTAACTAGTCTCTCTCTATTCATAGTTACATAGATACTCGCTAGTCTACTCATAGATACAAGGACAGAAATTCACTAAATTGTCGATGGACAATTGATAAAACAGGACGATTTTAATACTCAAAGTTATGCTTTACAAATTCACCCTGTTTCCATTTGTTTTTAATTGTGTACATAAAAATATTTAAGTATGATATGGTCAAAAACTATTTATTGCATTTCAATACATCTGGTCATCATTAAAAATACATTGTAATGGCATTCAATGTGAAGTGATGGTATTCCACTCACCAATCTAAACTATTGCTTCATAATATCTAAAAAATTATGAAAGTCTGCAAAATTATAATTAAATAGCTACTGCTCACTTTTTATTTCTACCTTTAGGATCATTAGTGCAACATGACAGCTACTTCTGCACAGAATTTGGTAAAGATCGTAAAGTTTACCCCTGGCCAACCAAGAGAGATATTGATAAACCATATAACTTTGTTGGATCACGAGTGGGAATTGATTCTCAACCAGTAATAACTGTATGCCCTGAGAAATGTCGACCACCAAATAATAAGAAGTGGACCTATTGCTGACACTGTGATGATAAGCCTTATTGTACATAACATTCTATTATCTGAACCCACACACTCCTAAATAAAATTTTTGGAACTTTTTTCAATTTTCCTTTTCTCTGCACTTAAGCTGAGCATTTCCAAAATGACATTGCTTCTCCCCTTTGATATTTTTGTGGTGGCTTTTTGTTTTAGGTTAAGACTCAACTAATTCTAATTCTGGAATTTATAATATGCACCAGCATCCTGTACACTCAGAACAAAATATAAGCAATAAAAAAAGATATTGAGTAAAAGTTGCAAAGCAGAATGAGGAGTAAAACATTAATCGCCATTGAAACCATACCCAGCTCAGTATTACATATGATGTGGAGTGGTATATAATGTTAATTCCATGCAAGATAAAAGAGGAATAGCTGCCATTTATTTACTTTAGCCTTTCTTTGATTTAATCGGATAGTCAAAACATACCTCTCCAACAAATAAAACTCACTCATAGGGGACTTAATTTGATATTTCAACAGTTAAATAATTTCATGAAATTATGTATATGTACTAAAACATAAAAATACTAGTTATATGTTGTGAATATAGCTCTGTATATAAATTTTAAGCATGTAAATGTGTTTTTGTGGGACAAATGACTGCTTCCATGGCATCTTATGCCTTTGCAGTCACCAAAAATGGGCTTGAATTCCCACCTTGTAATACTTTGGTTCTTATATGTTACGTATGTTGCTAGTACCCCTTTTGTGATAACCATGCACATCACTGTTTAGCATGCAGTAGTTCACGTTTCCATTGACGTTGGATGTAAAAGAGCTGTAAATGATTATCGAATACCATGGACATAGAATAAGATTTTGATAAAACAATAAAAATTAATGTTGTAAAAGTTAAAAAGTGTTGGTTTACTGTCCCCTACCTAGCTATTTTTTAACTGAACAAATGCTAGTTCAGCAATTCTCTAGTCACTCTAAGAGGCTCTATGAGGTGGCACCAAATTGTCCAGGAGGCACATCAAATCCATAGATTAATTAAAATAGGAAAAAAATGAACTAGAAGTTGCAATGTTTTATGAGTGAATTATGATTCCTCCAATGGTATTCCATAAAATTAAGTTAGCATGTACTTACATTTTACTTTGGATTGGCAATTAAGCTGAAACTATTGGTGAGCCCCCTCCCCTGCCACTATACCACCACAATACATGTATGCCATGCCAGGCACTGGAACATAGAAGAATAGAGATTATACAAACAAAACCAGGAGTAATGTGACTGTTTACCGACTACTTCCACCTTACATTCCAGACTAGTAGCTGCAATCTTACATTCCTGAAGCAAACTCATTTTTACTTATATCAACATCCAGACATTCATTTGCATCATTTCATGCCATTGGCTCAGCTTCAAAATCCACATGAACATTGCATCAATCCTCAAAATATTCCATCAGTTCTTAACTCTCGTCGGTTAACAGTTCTTCAAAAGAAAATAAGATTTGAATAATGAATGATACAAGCAAAGAAGTTGACAAATTTGCATAGCTATTTGTCTTCAATTGAAAAACATGTAGCTTAGTATCCAGAACACCCTCCTATATACTACCATGACTTGTTCATGTTAATTAGCTCATTATAAGTGTAATCTTCAGGGAATAGAATCAATCTTCAGAGGACCACAAATAAATTTTTGCTAGCAACATATACATATATCAAAACCTAAAATGACTTTGTCAAAATCATGAAATCATATTTATGTATGCATATATGATTGTAGGCATAGTCAACATAATAGCAAAGTCCCTATACAAAATAGGTATCTTAAGGAATACAGGCAGTCACAAAACATAGCAGACAATAATGAAACTGTTTTTCCTTTGAATACACATATAGTACTGATATTGTCTGGTTAAATTTAAATGTGTTGAACTCTTTATCAATGGTAATAAACTAGTTAAGGTAGGTTTTTGATAGACATTCAGACTCATCACCACTACTTCTCCAAGCCTCACATAACAAAATCTCTTACACTAAAATAAACTTTTCTTCAACCTTCCATAATTTCCTAATTTAATTAGAAATAATCTCATTTCATTCCATCCAATATGCCTATTATTTTTCTCTCCCTATCATGCTTGCCTAACATACTCCCATCTACCACTGTCTCCAACATTTCAATGCCAATAAAAGACACCCTGCATCCACTTCTTCCACCTTGTTTAAATTTCTCCAAAGAATCCTCTCTCCTCCCTTCCTCCCAATGTCTCATACCTCTATGCTTGTTTTCCTTATCATGCACTTTACTTTTTCATTTCTTCTGCACACCAGTCATAGAAACTGACATGCCTTGTCATTAACTACCACCAATTTAGTTCCACACTAATGCTACCACACCCTGGGTCTCGTCCCTTACATTGTATACTACTGGGTAATTGCCACTCCAATAATTCCTGCATTCCATCTCAACTTAAACAGCCTTATATCTATATTTCTTCTTTTATTTTTGAGAGATGGTTGAGGCTGATAATATGAAATCCATTTGTAAAGCACGGAAAAAGAATCAAAGACTTTGCATTTCCACATGAAAGAATTTATTATAGTGTAGCAAAACTAGTTGACTATAATAAATTCTTTCATGTGGAAATGCAAAGTCTTTGATTCTTTTTTTGTCCTTTAAGTTTCTTCTGTCCATCTCCTGCTTAATGTTTTCCAACTTCCCAGGCAACACTAGAAGTGTCGATCCTGAAAGTTGTGGTCCTCTTCAATTGCCTCTTCTCCGCTGCCACTTCCATTTCTGCTGCACAAGGATTTATTGTGATTATGACCACAGAAGCCTTATCTCCCTAGCTGCTGTGCAAAAAACCTGACACTTCAGGGCAGGGTTTTGTTATTGCAAGGACTGATTACACAGGCCTACAAAAAAAATTTTTTTTTGGTGCCGGGAATCTTTGTGTTGATTTTAACTATATTATATAGATATAACTATAACTATAGAGCTGAATCCAAATATGAAATCCGTTTTTATTTAACAGCTCTACTTTTTTAGATATGGCACATCTTACGATTAGTTGTTTTAATATTTGATATATTCCGGAAAATAATTTTCAAAGTTAAATAAATCTATAAGTATACATGGGAATATATGGTAAAAGAAAATAGGAAAAATATTACAGACTTTGTGAAACGTGCATACTTGGGATATTTTGGTGTTAAGCTTGGTGACCAAGATAAAACATGGGCACCGCATTTTGTGTGTAAAACATGTACTGAACATCTGCGGCAATGGACAACAGGACAAAGGAAAAGTCTAAAATTTGGTGTGCCAATGGTGTGGAGAGAACCTGTGAACCATATTGACGACTGTTATTTTTGCATAGTAAATGTTTCAGGAATTAATCGAAAAAATCGCCACAAGTGGATATATCCAGAATTGCCTTCAGCTAGACGCCCGGTACTCCATTCAGAAGAAATACCGATCCCAATATTTCAGACGTTACCAGATATATCTAAGGAAGAATTTGAGTTATTTGAAAACATTTCTCATTCTATTGACGATAGTGGCAGTGACTACGAGGGGGTATCAACAATTCCTCAACTATTTAATCAAGATGAACTAAGCGATCTTGCTAGAGAACTGAACTTATCGAAGGATGCATTCGAACTACTAGCATCAAGACTGCATGAAAAGAATTTACTGCAACCCGGTACAAAAATAAGTTTTTATCGCACAAGGGAAAAGGATATGCTACCCTTCTTTACTCAAGAAGACAATCTTACATTTTGTTTAGACGTTAAGGGTCTTTTGGAAAAAATTAGACTACTATCACAATATGATGCTAGTGATTGGCGTTTGTTTATTGATGCTCCAAGCGTAGTTTAAAATGTGTACTTCTTCACAATGGTAACAGGTTTGGCGCAATACCAATCGCTCATTCAACTAAAATGAAAGAAGAATACGATACAATAGCATTGGTCTTACAGAAGATAAAATACCAGGAACATCGCTGGGTGATTTAAAAATGGTGAACTTTCTTCTTGGGTAGCAAAGTGGCTACACAAAATATCCTTGTTTCTTGTGCCTCTGGGATAGCAGGGCCAGACAAAACCACTGGATTAAGAAGGAGTGGCCTAAGAGAGAAAACTTGGTTGTTGGGAAAGAAAACATCATTGCTGAATCTTTAGTTGAAAGAGAGAAAATCATCTTACCGCCTCTACATATTAAACTAGGCCTAATGAAGCAATTTGTAAAGGCTCTTGACAAGGATGGACCATGCTTCGGCTACTTAAGACTAAAGATGCCCCATATAAGTATTGAAAAACTTAAAGCTGGTATTTTTGAGGGGCCACAAATTAGACAACTTACAAAGGATCCTGCTTTTGTCGAGTCAATGAATGAGATTGAAAAAATTAGTTGGATGTCATTTGTTGAGGTCATAAAAAATTTTCTAGGAAATCACAAAAGTGAAAATTATATTGAGCTGGTAAACATTATGCTCAGTAACTTCAAATCACTTGGATGTAATATGAGCACAAAAGTTCACTACCTGCCACTACACAGCCACTTAGACAATTTTCTTGGAAATTTAGGAGACACAAGTGAAGAACAAGGTGAAAGATTTCACCAGGATATAAAAATAATGGAAGCTCGCTACCAAGGAAGATGGGATAACCATATGATGGCAGATTACTGCTGGTGCTTAAAACGAGACTGTTTGAACAAAGTGCACTCAAGAAAATCCCGCAAAAGAAGCTTCCGATGTGTTGAGTGATGTTTTTATGTATTTTTTTCTTTTCAATTTGTTTAATTACAGTAAAAAATTTTAGTATTTGTGTTCAATTGTATTATAAAATTCTGTTGTGTTTGTGGGTGATTTAACAGCCCTAGAAATAAATCAAGTCTTTATATTTAGTGAGTTTTATTATTAATATAATATTCCCATACCATCATGCAGAAGATTTTTTTACGTAAGTAACAACATATCTATATCTTGAAAACTATAGCTGATAGGAAAAAACTAGTGTCATAATTGGATTCAGCACCCCAATTGTTCTTTAAATCAGCATTAAAAGCTCCGGCACCAAAACCACTGTTGACCTGTGTTATTAATCTTTTGTCCACAGTTTCAGCGGATAAATAATTGAGGTAGCCTCTGACTACCTTCATCAATAGCATTTTTCAGATATTACAGTCAATTAAATGGCTACCTTACTTTGGTAGTTGTCTTTGCAGCCATCTCACTCAGGAGCATATTTTGCCAGGACAACCTGCCATCTGACTCCTACCCTTGGACCTATCTAGTGGCATGGGTGTCCCTACCAGAAGCAACGATAGTAGTTCCCACCAGTTCAAGAGCTTAAGAAGATGCAAACCCTTCCACCACATGAAGGTCATATACCACAGGAAGGGTTGAACTCATAATTATGCCAGACAGCAGTCTTGAGCAAGAGGAACATATGACTTATTTTTCAGTTTCTTTGTGCTAGTAAAATTAATGTTCCAATGGAGATTCTAAAAAGAAAGAGTCACTATCATACATATTCTTTAAAGGAATGACTCCATTCACGATAACTCTAACGGTACTTATGCCCAGATTCCATCAATTGTCCATTATTCAATACAATACAGCTAATATAATTCGAAACGAAAAGTACAATAAAAATTGATTTAACGCATGCACAAAATTTTTGGCATCTCTATTGAGATACAGCAAGAATTTGACCACAGGATGTGACTTTCTTATGGTCAACCAAATAAAAATTCTAAAACTACTGTCAAAATACCTGCAAAACCCAGGAGCACTGGAACATATAGAAATGAGCATCTTCACGGCCGACTCACTGAACAGGTGGGAAGAAATGTAGGGCAGAGGATTCATGACATCTGGACCATATGTGATAAAATGCATTGATAAAAACTCATAGTCTTCAATCAATACGAGGATACTCGTTATTGCAATAAAACAGGAGGAGATCATAACTCACGTGGCCGCTTTATCTTCAAATGAAAAATTATGGGTCTTTCCAATGACAATATTATAATTGCTTGGATTTTTCACCTTGGTAGATGTTTCGATTGAGGACGAAAGCGTCGCAATACATGTTTATCTGACTAGCCTAAACTTAAATATAGTCCCTTACTTATTTATATCATGGATTTTTCTTTGGTTTTCTGATCTTCGATCCACTTTACAAGTAAAAGTATTTAGGCTTGCGTTGCCCGAGTCTAATTTGAATGAAAGTTTGAATAACCACCTAAGGATTAGAGCTTTTCGTTGAAAAATATTATTATTATGGCTATTTAACCTAAACTTGGCCATTTCTGAAAGCATAATAAACATGGTAAATATACTTGATCACTAAATTCAAACTCGATAGAATGAATTTACCTCACTTCTACTAAACCTGTTAAACAGCGCGGCTAGTATTGGCGGGCAGGTGAATCGATGAACTAAACAAATGACATAAAATGATGCGTATGGGTTAACGAAACGCAGCGAAATCAATCTATAGTAGGGAGAAATTGAGTATCATTAGTGTGTATGATTTGGTCCAAAGTTGTTGATAGGATTTATAATTAGACATATTTGGAAATTTAATAGGAATTTTTTGGTCGACTTAGGTGCTTTGGTTTTTTAGATTCCAGTGATGAAGTAGTTGTAAAGGGAGAAGAAAATCACAGTTGACGTGGACAGCAGTTTAATATCAGCTTCATTCCAATAGGATTTACTTCACCTTCTTTAGTTCACCGTTTTAAGACGTGCCTCATTAGGTATTGATTTCATCCGCAGAAGCATTTTCTGATCCTACCATGAGGATTTTCACAATATTGGTGGTAGCTTATGCTGTCCTAAACGAAGGTAGGTTTTGTCAATTTTAGAAACTTATGATGGAATAATATTAACTTGGAGTTTTCTTCATCTATTGCTCATTAAGTGTAGAGCATATTTGCGAGTGACACGTAGGAAGTTCTATAGGGCTGTCGTGAAACACTGAGACAGCTGTCGTGGAGCAGATGACATTCCATCGTTTAACAGGACAATCCAAATTGTGTATAGAATAAATGTTAATGTTCTGAAACCACCGTATGGATCAGTGAAATTAGTAGATTAGCCT
Source organism: Hetaerina titia (assembly GCA_037158775.1). Lineage (NCBI taxonomy): Eukaryota > Metazoa > Arthropoda > Insecta > Odonata > Calopterygidae > Hetaerina > Hetaerina titia. The sequence continues at coordinate 77,417,680 of CM073769.1, read as the reverse complement.
CCGAGATATGTAAATTGTTCTACCTGCTCTATTTTTTCCCCGCCTATTTTAATATTTAGCTTAGCCTTTTTCTTTCTGGAAAATCGCATAACCTTTGTTTTATTAATATTGATTCTCATCCCATATTTATCGCACTGAACCTCCAATTCACTCAACAATGCTTGCAACCCCTTGGCTGACTGAGCAACTAATGCTTGGTCATCAGCAAACCTAACCGATTTTACATATTCCCCTCCGACTTTCATTCCTACCTCCAGTTCTTCCCATGCCTCTTTAATCATTTCCTCCACATATACGTTGAACAGTACCGGTGACAATGGGCAACCCTGCCTTACACCTCTTCCTAACACTGCCCATCCGGACTCTCCGTTCCCCACTCGCACCTGAGCAGTCTGAGACATGTACAGGTTGCGGATCAGTCTCCTGTCCCTCCAATCCATTCCTATTTTCTGCAATATACTCACTAGTTTTTCCCAATTCACTCTATCAAACGCCTTTTCGAAATCTACGAAACAAGGCAAATACGTCCTGATTGTGTTCTTTATTCCTCATGATTAGTGATCTCATTACTGCAATGGCATCGAGTGTACCCCTCCCCTTCCTAAACCCAAACTGATCTTCACCGAAGTAATCACTTGCCTTACTCTCTATCCTTTTGTTGATGATCCTAAGAACAACTTAAGCTGCGTGAGATATCAAACTTATTGTTCTCAAGACCTCACATGATGTAGCCTATATCTTTTTCGAAATAGGAACTAAAACTGGTCTCACAAAGTCTTCCTCCCCGATTCATTCCTCATAGATGCTACGAATCAGTTCATTTAGACTCTTCCTCCCACATTTTGGTAAACCTTATAGTAGTTCCACAGGAATGTTGGTCATCCCCACAGACTTATTCGATTTCATCTCCCTTAATGCCCTTTCTATCTCATCGTCGAGTATGCCTGGACCTAAGCTATCTTCCTCTACATCATGTTCCTTTTCCATGTCTAACCTTTTTGTTCTTTAGTTCTTAACCCTTTAGTTCTTTACCATGCAGTTCTCCTATACATTCCTTCCATCCTGCCCTCATTTGGATCTTTTCTGCGTCAACAGTAATCTTACTCGATTTACCTTTAACTGTTAGCACAGGTCTTCCCTTTTAGCTTCGCTATAATAATGACTTAACCTTGCTGTATATTGCCCCAATTTCACCCTTCCTCTGCAAAATTTTCATATCCTCGCATTGCATTTTCCACCATGCTTCTTTTGTTTTATTTTTGGCCCATCTAAATTTATTATTGAACTCTTTGTACTTCCTTCTGCCTAGCTCTGTGTTTACATTCTTCCATTTCATTCTCTCATATATCTTTGTAATCATCTCATCCGTGATCCAAAGTTCCCTTGTCCTTTTCTCATTTACAGTTCCTATAGTTTCTTTTGCGGCCTTTGATATCACTTTTTATGTATTCCCCTTTTCCTCGATAGTACTCCGCTCTTTTCTCTCATCCATGATTTTCTCTATAGCCTACTGGTACTCCTTCCTTGTTAGTCCAGTTAATTCTTCTACATTCCATTTCGTAACCCATCGCCCCTGCCTTATCTTTTTGAAACAGATACTACACTTCATGACAACCAAATTATGGTCAGAGTCCACATACGCTCCCAGGAAGCTGTGCAAATCGATCACACTGTTCCTAAACCTGTTCCTAACCAGAATATAATCCAACTGATACCTTCCTGAGTCACCTGGCATTTTCTATATATACGTACACCTTTTGTGGTGTCTAAACGAAGTTTTGGTGTTGACTAATCCTTGTCTCATGCAGAATTCAATTGCTTTCTCCCCATAGTCATTCCTTGTGCCTAAACCATAGTCCCCCACCCCATCACTGCCTCTTTCTTTGCCTACCATCGCATTCCAATCCCCTAACACTATCAAACATTTCCCTGTAGGGACACATGCGATTAAGTCCTCTAACTGATTCTATCCTATTGAATTCTTCTTCCTTATGATTGCTTGCTGGCATGTATACCTGAACAATGACCAAGTTCGTTGTTTCTGCTTTTATCTCTACTAGTAATATTCTATCCATTGCTTGTTCTATATTGACTGTGCTTCTTTGTACCTCTTTATTCAATATTATGGCAACCCCTCGTTGGCTCTCATTCCCTCCACTGTATATTACTTTATTATTATCACACTACTAATCCCTGCTATCCTTCCATCTCACCTCGAATAAACCTAAAATATCTATATTTCCTCTTTCCATCTCTCGCTTAATATGCTCTAATTTTTCTGTGGTCAACATTGTTCTAACATTCCAAGTTTCAATTCTAACTAATTTCTTCTTCTACATCTTCTGTTATGCCGCTGTCAGTTTTCCTTTGCAAGGGTTTGGTGAGTTGATGACAGTGGAAACCTTGCCTCTCCCACAATGCCAGACACAACACAAAGCTGATTGGGCTGAGTCCCGTAGCTGCCGGAACTCATATTTTCTGTATTGTCCATCATAGAAATCTTGGGAAAGAAAATTGGGGTGGTTTTCCATTGCCTTCCTTATTAGCGTTTTTCACGTGATTCCATCACTCACTTTTTCATCTCCATCATTTACCTTCACATTCCCTATATGATGATTCACCCCATAATGCAAATATGTCTAGACATGGGATTGCCTCATTGTTCACCCACAGAAGTTTTGAAGACTTAATATTCCTCCATTCTGCCATCAATGAAACATCCAATTCAGTGACATCCTTCCATACCTCTTCCTCCATATCCCTGTCTTTCACTCTACCAGGAATACATTTTCCGTAGACCAAAAATAATTCAACTCATTCTCCATTGTACATTCGTTGATTCACCCTTTCACCTCATTTCACACCTTCATCAGTCATCTAAGAAATATGTATTGTGGCCTCCTATTACTTTATTCTTTCATTGCAGTGATTAATTTTTTTGTCACTAATACTTTGTGTGACCTTATGAGACTAAAGTAGCTGTGGGATAATATTTTTGTGCTCACTCATGTTGTTTTTTCTTAATCCATTTTTGTCTTTTTTATTTGCCATGTATTCACTAAAGAAGTCTATTGCTGATTGTTTTTTAATGTCTGATAAATAAATAATGTAAATTTTTGCAGATATACAAATTCATTCAATGTGTTTATGAATTGAATTAAAAGATATAGCTGTCTGTCATATTGAATTATGGTTTATATCTCTTTTTAGGAACAAGAGGAGAGGAGTCAGAGTTGTCTGCCTTGAAATACCGTAAAAGGTAAGTTGCTTAAGTCATTCTGCTGTAAATGTTTTCTTCACAATTTACTCGTAAGCATTACATATTCAAAACTTATCTTGATTGTCATGTTATTCATTACCATTTACAGGTGGTACACCTTTTATTTCATTGGTTTTTATTACTTATGGCATAATCATATTTCTTTCAGGCTTATCAGTCAGTTCTTGCCAACAACTTCAACAGAGGGACCATGGACTGGACGATGGCTGCCCGAGAGGACAACAGCCAATCCATTAATAAAACATATCACCACGTCAAACCCACTCTTCTCTTATGAAATACCCTTTGATCCTCGACATGGTGTAGCAATGGGTATTCCAGCTAGTGGGTGTGATGATGCAAAGGTTGGTTGAATTTAATTGATAAAAATTTTCATTTACATTACAAATGTTTTTTTTTACCTTAATGCAGCAGGTAACAATGTATGTAGCATCCCAAAATCTAGGTATTATCTCTCAAACACTAATTCTTCAGATATTTATGAGTTCCAATATCAAATCTGAACTCTTATTACATGCTCCTAGGAAAATTTGTATGAGTTTCATTTGTTCCTTATCCTGGTAATGTTCTCCTATTTTCAATTTAAATGAGAGACGTGGAGGCAGAATATTCATTTGTTGAAGGAGCATTAAGAGCTAATAATATGTCATGGGATAATTTCATATCATCTTGTTTTTGGGTTATGCTGGGACTCATTACAGTCTCATTTCCCTTGTCTCTTCAAATTCTTTACCTTTTAATTGGGGACTGAATCCTTAATCCTTAGGCTCAGCAAAACCCTGGGATTTTGTATGATTTTCCAGTCCAAGGGCTGGACCAAGACTGGATTTCTGAGATAAATTCAGGTCCTCGAATCCTGGGATATATTATTGAGTTATTATTTTATTTATTTATTTTATTTATCAGCTTAATTGGGCAAGATTGAGACTAATAGTCCCTTCTTCCATCTAATCCTAAGACACAACATTAAAGACAATTACATACACCCAAGCCCTAGGTAGAGGAAAATCCACCTAGGTGGGAATCGAACCCATGACCTCAGGGTTGGCAGGCAAGGACGTTACCTCGCCGACACCGGGGCCAGCAGGGTTTCTGGGGAAGTATTAGTTGCTGGGGAAGATACTTCTTTAGGTTTCATGTGGATTTACAAAGTTTCATTTGAACATTATTCTTCTCCGAAGTGCCACTTTAAATTTACTTTTCCCTGGTGACACATAGTGGCTGTTTAAACTAAAAACATACATAGTAAAAAGTAGGGGATCGGGATGGTATGGAGACTAACGTACAGGTTTCCCACCCTGAAGGTCCGAGTTCAAATCCTGGAGATAACAAATATTTTTCAGTGGTATTCCTATAAGGTTTTTGACACCCTCCATTAATAACTCCTCCTTCATAAACTCAGCCAACAGTTTGGCATACATGGTATGTTCCTCAGCCTTCTTTCTAGCTTTCTCACCAAACAGAACCCAGTGTGTAATAGTCTTGGATGCTGCTTCGTTTTGGTCTCCTGTGAGGCAGTCCCAGGGCAGTGTCCTTGGGCTATATCTTTTCAATTTATTCATTAATAATCTTCCTTCCTAGCTCCTTTCCTCCCAAGTTCATACCCTTCTCTTTGATTATAATTGCAAGATCTACAAGCTAATAATATAATACTTCTGACTGTATTCACCTTCAACTTGCCTTAAATCAAATTTCCCTGTGGTGTGATACCTGGAAGCTTAACTTAAATCCTGGAAAATGCAGCATTATGACTCTTGCTCTGAAAAAAACCCCCTAACATTCAATTATACGATTAACTGAACTCCCTTAAACAGAGTAACAACTGTGAAAGACCTAGATGTTTTAGCTGGCCATAAACTAAATTACTTCAACCATATTCAGACTGTAAAAAATAAAGCAATGTCCCTATTAGGCCTTCTTTACCACTTCACAGAAATTAAAGATCCAATAGTACTCCATTCATACTTCTCAACAATTTTTTTTCCCATAGTGTCAAATGGCTCCCCAATTTGGTCCACTTCAGCCCCAACTAATCTAAAATCCCTTGATTGCATCTCTCACTCCTTTGCCAAAATACTCAAACACTGTGTCTCACATTTCCAAAATATGTCCTCAAATACTGTTGTCTTCTTTATCCATTTCTAACCCCCAAAACCACAGGCTTAAAGCTGATTTAAAACTCCTCCACAACACCCTAAACTCAACTATTGAGTCCCCCGAACTTGTCTCTCTCTTCAACTTAAGAATACCAACTAAATCCACCTGCATCCACTCCCTGCTCTCCCCCCTAATCTGCCTATTCCTAGAATATCCATCACTAAGCACTCACCTTTATTTCACCTCTCCTCCCTTGTAAATTCACTCCCTCGCTGTCAATCCTTTTTATTTATCATGTAACAATTTCAACACCCAAGCCTTATCCCACTTTTCAATAAATTTAATATTTCCCCTGTCCACGTTTCGACTCTCATCGTTTATTGTTATGCTCTTATTGTATTTTGCCCTCTTTCATGTTTTTGTTATATTTTTCATTATAAATTGGTGCTACTGCTGCATGTGAATAATGTTTTAAATACATAAATAAAGTAAAGATTGAGCCACGGAGCACTGTAAAGTTAGTATGAGTATGTTTGATGGTAACTTACTAAAAGTAATTGTATTCGGACAATCTCCGATTAAGTACATTTTTATAAAACTATAAGTAAACATTAAGTAAATTTTATAACACTATAGCAACCTTTCTCTTTGAATAAATCAGTTTCAAGTCACAACTACATAATTGTAGTCTTAATACTTGCTCCATCCTCAAAATTCAGCTGTGAATCATCCAGATAGTTTCTTTCCCTGAAGAATCCTACTGACTATTTTCCATAATTTTTTAATGAATTTAAGTTTTTACTTAAAATGATTACATAATTAATTAATGTACTCATTTATATTAATTTGACAGACTAACCTTGAAATCGACTGGAATTATTCTCCGATCAACTACACTTGTTACAATCCTGGTTACAAATATAAGCCCAACAGGGAATTACTTCCACTGATAGAAATGGAAAGAATTCCACCATTTTATGTGGTAAGTGTTGTGTTTTCGTTCTCTTTGGAGTTAGTGAATGACAAACCTTTGAAGTTTATGCAGTTTTAACTGAATAGTCGTACAGTTAATTTTAGGTGAACCTAAATGATTGCGTGAGTAATTAATGAAGTCATTGATGTATATCAACCTCTTCCTACATGATATCTAGGCTCGACACATATGCATGGACAAACCCATTTCATATGATAGGCCTATTCCTACATTGTGAGTACATGTTAATGTCTTTGCTTTTAATGGCTTCTCCTTGTGGTATAATATATATATTTATATATGCTTAATGGTACTTAATTATGTGAATGTTTTTCTAGTGGGGAACATCGACCTCTATGGCCTCGCTATGGAGAGTATAAGTTTGTACCTGTGCAACGATGGATTCATAATTTGGAGGTAAAAGTGATTTTTTTACTGGCAGAATTCTGTGGATAAAAGATATAAATATTTTTGCATCTTAATATATTAAGGTTATTTTTAAATTGTACGTATCTCTAAATCATATTTTCATTGTGAATTATTCATTTATTAGCATGGAGGAGTAGTTATGCTGTATCATCCATGTGCGAATCCGATTGAAGTCAATAGACTTCGAAAAGTGGTTAAAAGTTGTCTGAGGCGGTACATTATCACTCCTCACACAATGATGGATGAACAAAGAGTGAGTAAACTTCTCGTTCTGATGAAACAAATAATGTAAATTAAATTATGAATTAGACTTTAATTTAATGTGAAAAAGTTACTCTAATAATCTGGTGAGGATAATCACTTTAGTAAAATTGTGGTGATGTTAGTGCTGATTTTTTATAATGTGAAGAAATAAAAATGCCTATCCCGCTACATCTAATGAATTTATAGCCATGAATTATTTCAGTGATAATTGTTATCGAACATTTTATCTGAAATTCAATTAAACTGTCTGAAAAAAATTGAAAAATGATGAAAAGCCTTAATTGAAATAAGCCAGTTCATCTTTGGCTTAGGGTTGATGAAAAGTGAATTAGTTGAATTTTATAAGTGATAAGTGGAAAAACACCACCTGAACCCTTAAGATATGTTGTTGCAGAACAACCTGAAATTATTTGTTAAAAACTACATTTTATTTTCCTTATAATATCTTCTCTATTGTAGACATTTTTCAATCAGGCATATGTCCTAATGTACACAGTTCACACTGTTGTACATTAATCTTGATGACTTTTTCCAGAAACAATGGCAGTGCACTTCAAAACATGATTTAGACTTGTTTCATATTTTTTGGGGAAAAATATGAAAAACTAAAAAATGGGGAATACAAAAAAAATGGGTTTTTTTTCAAATTTTGAGGATGTTCCGGAGAGAAAATGGCAAATCTAACCCTGCCATTCAAAATAACGGAAAAATTACACGAAAAATAATTATTTAGAAGTTTGCCAAAAATTACCTACATAACCAAAAAATTCTTTGAAAAATTCAAATATTTTTCCTGAGCTCAATTTTCATTTAAAAAATCTGAAAAAAAACATTGTTTTTTGGCATAAAAATGTATGTTCATGAATTTTTTCAGATTTTTTAAAGCAAAGAATTGCTCAGGGAAAAAACACATTTTTTGCGATAGGAGACCCCTGGGGTCACCTAGGAAGCTAAAAATTTGGCCAAAGGGGTTTCTAAATATTTACTTTTGAGTGCCCAATCCCAAATAAGAATCCAACTGAGTGCAGATTTCACCATCTTATTATCCTGCTATAGCCTTTGGTGCCTTAGTGGTGACATTTGTTTTTGTCAACCTACAGATGGGTATAGTTTTCCACATTTGGCTTTAGGACTTAAATATAGTAATTGCAATTACATTTTTGTCATTTGACTTTCAGCCAATGGCCTTAGTTGTTTGGGGGTGGAGGATGACAATGTCAACTGTAGATTCTGGAGCTGTCCGAGAGTTCATCTCTAAGAAAGCTCTTCATGGTCCGGAAAAGTTGAGTAAAGATGGACAATTTGATTTAGGTCTACAAGTCCCATCTGAAGTTGTCCAAGGGTCAAATTTTAATGATGATGTTCTTTGTCCTAGTAAGCACTAATTAAGTTGCTGTGGTAATCAGTGTTACATGATGGTTATTTTGTATTTTTAAGAGGTGCCAAAAGTTGGAATATTTTTTTACTGGAGCAGAATTCTATCTTGTGATTTCTTTACTGAAAGATTTTTTAAAATAATACTTTTATGCATGTTCTATAATTCATTCCAGGGGTGACAATGAGTTTTTTTGGCTGAATTTTTATTTTTCCTATCTGTTAGATATAGATCTCTGACAAAATAAATATATAGGGCACAACATTTTAAACAGGGTTAAAATTTCAAGTTAAATTGAAAAAGAAGGCTGCAAGAAAAGTAGCAAATTTGGCCATATTTCTATAAATGTTCATTAATCTGGATAATGGAAATGTTTCCTTGATTGGAATAAACTGATAAAGGATGTATTATTTAATTGTCACATCAACATTCAGGTTAAGTTTGATGCTCTGGACCATATTCAGTTGTGTTAAATTTGGGTCTATGTGATTTAACAAATTATTTAGGACAAGGGTTTGATTGTTTTTGCTTTCAAATTTCATGTCCAACTGAAGAGCCAAAATGTTTTCTATTGATCTGTTTTTGTTGAGTGCAATATTATCCTTTTATTAGACTTAAAACTCCTTAAGAAGTATGCATTAACATTTTAGGCAACTTTTACGTATAAGTACACTAATCCAAGATCCCATTTCGATTTTCCATTCCAAGCCATGTAAAATTCAGATATTAATATCATGACTGAATCAGATATGTTGCATATCTAAGCAACATGCTGTTAGTAAGGCTTGTATTATTATTTGGATAAGTGCTTTCATCTGAGTTTAAGGAATCTTAGTTGTTCCAAACAAGTTTTCAGTTCTTTAAAGTATAATGTCCGAGTAATTAAATGAAGTGTGTTTGTCAGCAGCATTTTCCTAATCACAGAAGTAGTGATTTAATAGTTTAATCTCTTTCTCTATTTTTAGAAGCACAATTTGAAGCTTATGTATTTGCAAAGTTAACCAAGGACACCAAATAATATGCACTTGCTATATTATTTTATTTGACCTGTGATATTAGATGTTAGATTAAATGTATACTGTACATTTTGTGTCTAGGCTGTGTGGGAAAATAGTAATTCTCTGCCAATTGAAAGAATTAGCATAGATATTATTGTCAGATATGCTCAGATATTCACTTTTAGTAGTAGTTCATCATTTTTTTGTTAATAATGACACAATTTGCTCCTCTATGAAGATTATTTCTTTTTTAATTGACATGGTTTTGGTTTTTTGCTGAAAGAGCACTTCCCAAAGTATCTGTTATTTAAAAAAAATAACATTGAATTGTTAATTCAATCATTTATGCATTTTTTTATTTTTTGAATGTTTTAAGACATCAGCAAAAGTAGATATCAAGTATATGTAATATGTCATTAAGTTGGGATTTTTATTTCATATGCCTTGATTGGTTCTACTGCATGATTGAAGTGATGGGTATAAAGGATAGGAAACTTCATTTCCTATCAGGAAAAGCATTTAGTGTAAATGAGAGATCCTTTGGTCAAATTATAAAAGATTCAATGTATTCATATCTTCATGGATGCACTTCTTGATGTTAAATACTGGCAGTGTTGAATCTCAAATCTATTGATACATTGGTGTATGCATATAAAAATGAAGTCTGATAGCCATTTGCACCATCTGCTGGTAAGGGAAAAATTTTATTTCAAATCATTCACTCATAACCCATTTTTGCCTGTGCAAGAGGTTAAAGGAGTGGAGTTAATGCCATAATTATATTTTCTGGTCTCTGGGAATATAGGGATAATATATGCACATTTCTCTCATTAATTACTGAAATAGGTACTCTGGATATGTAATCAATGGTTAATCATTAAATTTTATTGATATTACAAATGATTGTACAAAAATTCTAAGGTAATGATTTTATTTGTGGAAAATAAAAAAACTAGATTTTTTGTAATCATATTACAATGATATGAATAAAACAATCATTTCTTGATGGGATATTTGGCCTACCATAATGGATTTTCTGCTAAAACTCACATCACAGGCACCTTTTATGGTTTTTAATGGAATAAAGATCTAAACACTCATAAATAGGGAATGATAAATTGTATCTTCTGTGAGAGCTGAATTACTAAATGAAAAAGTAACTCTGAATAATTTGCAAAAATTTAATCTCTGACATTATATCAAAGCATAAATAGAAAAACACCATTGTAATTTGATTCACCTTTTATTAGTAAATCAGAAAAGTATCAACATAGACAAGAGCAACTGGTAAAGTAAATAAAAAATTGGTAGTTGAAACTGTTGCTCATTTATCATTTTGGTATAAGTTAAATATTAATAGTTAGTCTAGCCCACAGTGACTATTGTTGCAAACCTGCCCATAAATAACTATCATTGCTTTAGTTTGTACTCAAAAACAGTATCTGTCGATGCATAATTTATTTCAGAAAATTTATGAGGAGAAATTTCTATGTTGAAATGCAATTATTCAGTCTCTTGTATTGTTGCAGTAAGACTTTTAATTCAGTAGATAGTTCAAAGTTAACTAAAATACAAATTATTCTTATCACATATGTTTTATGTGAGTACCTATCTTACTAATACATGAGAATTATTAACGTTTTTATAAATCAGACCACTTTGCTTTTCCACATTAACTTTTTATTCTCACGACCCAGGTTTCGTTATAGCATAACATCATCAGATGTTATGTTATGCTTTCACGAAACCTGGGTCGTGAGAATAAAAAGTTTATGTGGAAAAGCAAAGTGGTTTGATTTATAAAAACGTCAATATGAAGATTTTCCATGAAGTTACACCAGAAACTTTTATTTACATGAGAATTAGTTGATAGCTCTTTGAAACCTCCTGAAACTTTACTTGATTGGAAAGATTCCACTTAACTTTGAAGCATTCTATAAAGTTACCATTTGAAATGTTGATAAAATCTGGGCTGATTAAAAGCATTGATCCAAGTTGGTACTTTATTTTATAAAATATCTTGTTTTCTGTGCTAAGAGGTGCCCACCATAACTTGGCAGTCCGAAGAGTAGGATGAATGTAATTTTTTCCTCATGTGTTCATTGTTGTAAATTGATTCAGTTGTAAAAAATGATTAAGTATGTAGATCTTATTGATCTTATGATCAACATGTAAATCTTAAGCTATAGATTATTTTTTGTCAATAAAGGCTTTCAGTGTCATGTAAAGCACCTTCCTGAGTTTCTCTCTTCATTCTCTGTCAAATGAATCACAACCTGGTTTATATAGTTCATGGTCACCTAAACTGGTGCAAAATTATTTTTTACATCTGCCCAATGTTTCTCAAGCCTCCAAAAGTGAGTGTCACAATGCCAAAGCTGCAAAAAGAAGTGAATAAAAGAAATCTGTGAAAGATTTATGTATTTTAACGCAACCCCCTTTGTAATATTCCCTCCTGCTGGTATAGTTTGAACTAATTGTTGAAGTAATTGAAGCTATTACATTTAAGCTCGGAAGGATACATTTGTGAATTCAGGTACAGCTAATGATGAAAATTTTGCCACCTAATTTGAACGAACCCTGAAACCATAGAGTATAATATCAGCTTGTATTGTGCAAACCAAGCAGCGGGGAATTCCCTGTAGTCCAGCATGCTACATTTTTTCTATATGTAAATAAAATTCATATTGCTTAAAGATAAAATACCAAATTTTATTGGTTGAGCTTCTGTAATGGATAAATTAACAATTGCCTCCTTGGGGTGATAGTTTTAAAGTTGTTCATATTCAAAATGACTTATGCCTTCTGCAATAAACATTTTAAGTCCTTAAAAATAGTCACCTGATTTGATTGTTTCCATAGACTGGTTTTATCAGTACTTGGTTGGTAATTTGAGTTGTAGTAATTTGTTTGTTTTTTCTAGATTTCCAAAGGACCTCTTGTAACAGAATGTTTTTCATGTACTCTATGTTGATTAAGTTAAATAGCAATAAACCAGAGCAATAAAATTATTATTTTTAAATGTCTGGTAAACTGGAAATGATAACCTGAAATATTTTGGTAATTTTGTTATTCTGGTAATATCAGGGAATTCACATCCTGCTTCCTGACCTTTGCAGAAATACATGGATGGTACTATATACTGGAAAATTTGGTATAGTTAGAGGGAAGTTTTAAGAAATGATTTTATGTATTTATAGTATTATATTTCAATTTGATAAGGACATAAATAATTAGAGTCACAGTTTCACACCTTTTCGTCAAATTGAAATGGTGGTAAAAGGGAAGGATTGTATACGTTGAGATTTTTATGAAAGTTCGAAGGATGAGAGAGCAAGGAAAGTCAGGCTTGACTGATCCACACCAGAAGTTACCTCCACAATGTTTCTTGAAGGACTACAATGTCTCCAGGACCTTTATGAAGATGTTGCAATGTTACCTAATAGTGAGGCAGTTTTTATAATAAAAAAACTTTCCTGAACTAAGCTCTGGTTTGAAATCTCTTTTCCTATTTCTACCATTATATCCTCCTGAGATCTTACCAAAGGAAAATGGTTGATAACACTTTTCAGAAGCTTGTTAATTAGAAGACAGACTGGATACAGCTTAGAAAAACTAGATACCTAGTAGAAAGTAAATATGTGATAAAATTGTAAGGTCACTCAGATGCTGTCTCCAGGCTGACATGAACAACAAATAATTTTTAATTTTCAAATAAAATAGTTGATTTATTTTACATTCCAAGTAGCTTGAGTTATTTCAAACATGTGTTTTACGCAAGGGGATTGGCTTTTGTATCATAATGATACTAATGATTTCTATTCTAACAGGATCTCATACATTTTAAGTATTTCACACACTACTTTTAATTTTAAAGTGACATTGTAAAACACTATATTAGTCATATTTACAAACCACTGAGGAGTGAAAATCTAGAATTAACGATCGTTCCTTAGTTAAGTTGATTCAAATAAATGTTCTTATTTGTCTACAGAACATGTAAATTTGTAGGTAAGATAACTTCTCATACTGAAAAATGTACTAAATTATTTATAAAATAAATGAATTGAATAAGAAATTAGGTATAATAATAATATAGCTAGTGTCAGCATTGGTTTAACGTAAATACTGAAATTTAATTTTTATAACAAAAGTGTAAAAATATTTCGATATGGCAATTCTAAAAATCTGGGATGTACGAAACGTTTGCAAATACAATCGGTTAGACCGTAGGGCATGAAACATTATTTTCCCTGGATGGACTCTCGTACCTAATCTACTCGATAGTGTTGTCTGAATAGCTTATTTTAAAGTATGCTGAGACTGCCATTCTCCCGGCCAGGAAACCGGCACGTGAAACAAATGACAATAGTAATACAGCAAGTATGGCGTCCTTGGTCATTACTAGAATTTTCTGCAATTCGGGTGAGATATTTATCCGTAATTAATGTATTAAATCACTGATAGCATTACTGATTCGAATAATAACACTTAGCTTTGGGTTTTAAACAAGTGGGATAAGTAGTGGCCTTGTACTTAGGTTTGGGCACGTGAGTGCCTTCCATTCAATAGCCTCTATCCGTGCATACCTCCTAATTTCCAGTTGCACGCAATGAAAAAAGTTTTGTCCTTAAATTGGTGAAGGATTCACTGAGTAGTGATCCAATTTATTATCAATTGAATTTATCTGAACGTTAATTATGCTTGGAATATTTTTTTTCAGTACTACCGAAGGGTCTCAAACATTGTATTAAACTCAGACAATTTACACAATGTGTAAGTAGCCATTCCTGCGTCTATTACAATGTAATGTATTAGTATTCGCAGTCATTAATGTTCTCCGGTTAATTAATGTTTCATTAATATATATATTTGTAGTCGAGTCGACCGAGGGTACAGCAGGTTCTCGCGCCTGCATTTGCATCCAGAAGAAATTATGCTGTTGAAAAAAAAGTCTACCAGCGTGATAAACCTCATTGCAATGTTGGTACGATAGGTCACGTTGATCATGGTAAAACTACATTAACTGCTGCAATAACGAAAGGTAAGAATGGTCATAAATTGCAATTTTCCCAAATCCACTTTTTTTCTTAGGCATTGGTTTTGGTTATTTCCATGATGGCCTCTTTACAACTTTCCATTTTATAATACAGTTGGATTGATTCCTGAATTGGATCGCGTGCAGCATATAGCAGCTAGGTTTGTAAAACGTTGTTATGAAAAACTGAATACCGTATCGAAATTATTAGAGGAACTAGGTTGGAAATTGCTCATGAAGCAAAGGTTGCAATATAGCAATCTTGCATAAATTGGAAGGATATCTCTTTAGCGATTATGTTGAAAATTTATTATTAGTCCACTCATACTATGGCATTAGATATCATCTAAATAAAATTGGAGAGATTAAGTGTAGAATAGGTAGATTTAAGATTTCATTTTTCCTACGAATGATAACGTCCGACGGCGCTTGTGGGGCAAAGTATTTCGGGTCAGTATTCTAGTGTGTAGTCACACCCTAGCGGTGGCTTGCAGGGTACTATGTGAATAAAAAATGAAATTAAACATAAAACGCTAATGTTTTCCCCGGTAAACTAATAGGGGTCGGTGGCTACACTCAATACGTTGTCGAAGTTAGTACAAAAACCGCGGAATATATGTTTCTAAAAATTAACGTGATATGAGACGGGTCATTCAGGTAACTTCAATATAATTGAAATTAGATTGGAAGAACAACAGAATGTTAATTGGAAGGACAGGTAAAAGGTAAGGTTACGAATATTTATGTCAAAGGTAAAGAGAAATTAGTCATCAGAGCCAGGGTTTACTGATCGCATAGATATTGGGAACTAATTACCAGATCTTTTATGGAGTATTTGTTAAACATATAAAAGGGATGATGTAAAAACTAAGTCAAATAAGTTTATTTCACTTGGGTATCATGCAAGTAAAATTTAGTTCATATCTCTAAAGTAGTAGACAAATGTGAAATATTTGAATTTTCCACAAAATCTTTCCCTTGCCTCCTGCGATGATTTTGCTCCAGGGAGTTTTTAATACTGATCTCAAGAGGGGTCTGAGATAAACTTTTGCCATATTAACTGATATTTCATACAAAAATCACTTTTCTCTTCTGTTCTTAGTTGCTTATTTATTTGTATAGTTAAAGCCATTGTTTTCCATTCTTACAAAAAGTCTAACATGGCTGCCCCTATTTCAAGGTAGGTTATTGAGAGAGTCTGAGGCATATTTATTTGTTCCTTTCCCAGACCAACATTTTTATTATTGTTCAATTTTAATTATTCACATATTTTTTTCTCTATTTGTTTGAAATATTTAATTTTTTTAATAGCCCTCCTCCTACCCAATATTTTAAAAAATATTTCATGTCACTAAAACCCTTGAAACATCACTGCAATGCCAAGGGGTGTTAAAAACAAGGTGCACAGGGGACAATGATGCCCCTCACTCCTAGAGGAAGTCACAGGATCCATTCCCACCAACCCAAATGAATTTTTCCCCTTGGATTCAACCTGAATCATGATTAAAGTGAATGTTGGTATCTTCTTACATACTCATATCTTTGGTAAATATGTTTGGTATACATGTTTGAAGTTGCAATCAACATGCATGTTTGTATTTCAAAGCTAAAAAGTAGTTGGTACAGTCATGGTTTTGGATTAAATAAGTATCGTTTGTGCTTGGGGCTACATTATATTCATACAATTCAACTCCTTTGCTTCAAGACAGTATTATAATTGGATGTGAACTATGGAAAGGAAATGGAGTGAACATGGGAGTTTGTGCAACTCACTGAATTATTAATAGAAATACCACTGTGGTTGTGTTGTTTTGAGGATAGGTGAAGTCTCTTGGAAAAATGAAATTAGCTTTAAAACCCCACTTATAAGAACTGAATTAAAAGTAACCGCTTTTATAAGGTGGGAACCCCACACAACAGCTGATCACATTAAACCTCTTAATTGAAAGACTTCAGTTTGGTTTTAGCTCAAAATAAAATGGAGAGAAAAGGAAAGAATCAGTTTATATTTGAAATACCTTTGATCCATCCATTGAGGTTTAATAATTAATCAGAAGCCACTCTTCAGAGGGAAGGGACCATCTCGTAAAATCTTCCTCATCCATAAAAATAAAACATGAATTTGACGTCGATTAGGGAATTACATGCCTGAGTGAAAGTGACAATCTGAATTGCGAGATAATATAAAAATAAAATTTAGAAAAATATATAAAGGAAAATAATGTTTTGCTTAGAAAGAGGTTGAAGTTAGACAAATCATGTAATTCAACTACAGTTTAACACATGCAAGATGTTGAGGAAGATGGCATAGCATTGCAAAACTGAAAGGAGCATGTTCATTGTGGTTACCAGGTCCCAGCAAATAATAAATTGAACCTCCAAACTTCGTAATCACTTCCTTCCTACTTCAAGTACATTAGTTAACTATGCTATCCCAATGACCTTACCAGTCCTCCTTGGTGACTAGTAATGATATTTAATGTTTTGCTGTGGCATTTTGATGATATTCTATTTTCTCAAGTTAAAGCTGTTCCCCTGAAAGATAATTTAAACCTTAATTGCTATACAGCTGATTATTTCCCCATTTTTAAAGAGGAGGTAGCATCTAATATCTAGGATAATTTTGAATAAGTTATTACAGCATAGTATCTATTTTTCCCTAAAAACGCATATTCCACAGTTGCTTGTCCAATTTTCTACATTCTAGTCCAAAAGCACAAATTGTGCTTGAAGACTTTAAAATTATTGGAAAACTGAAAAACATTTTGTTATTATAATTTTGCTGAGGGTATGTTCATATAGTTATTATGTATTAATATCCAACTCTATTTCAGTTCTTGCAGATAAGGCACTGGCACAAGCTAAATTGTATGCAGAAATAGATAATGCTCCTGAGGAAAAGGCCCGTGGAATCACCATTAATGTTGCTCATGTTGAATATTCAACCGCTAATCGGCATTATGGACATACAGATTGCCCTGGGCATGCTGACTATATAAAGGTATAATTTCGATGAAAACATCATTCAGCTAATACTTGGCCATCATCATCAGTATTCCAATCCTAGGATTGGCTTACTGCAGCCCTCCATCCTACTCTATTCAGTGTCTATTCCCTCAATCCCTGATACTTTATCTATTCTACATCCTTCTTAATTTGTCCTATGTACATGTTTCATGGTCTAGTTTACCATATTCATATTAAATAAGTATGAACTTTTATTTTTTCCTTTAACTTTATTCACGTCTTGCTATTTCATAAGATTTGACAAGCATGGTAATTTCTAGGGCAAGTATTTCCTATCTGCCATATTCAACCTTGGGCTAAAAAAATCCCATTGACATTAGAGGTTGAGGTAAGAATGAACCTGTAGGTAAACATGTACAAGGGTAATTTTCAAAGTTCTTGGAATGAAATAGAAATACATGATTTATCTCAGTGAAACTTTTTTATTTTTCAATGTAGTTACCCGGATCACTGATGAACTTGGTCCAGCATTGTTCAAATGTCTTGATCCCATCTCGAAAATTAGATTCCCTCAGGCCTGCAAAAACCCATGCACTTAGGCTGTTATTTCTTTATTTAAAGGGAATTTCTGTACACTGAGGAAAATTTTGAGCATGGGGAAGAGATGGAAATCTGGAGCCAAATCAGGCAAATAAGACAGGTGTTGCAACAAATCATGTCGTAGTTCACATTTTTGCCATGGCAATGACACTTTTTGTGGGCATGCCGTGTCTTGATGAAAGATAACTTTCTTTATTGCCTAACCTGGCCTTGTCTCGTGTATTTTTTGCTGTAGTTTGTCCAAATAATTAGTATGGTACTGTGCAGTAATTGATTGATCAGTGAGAAGATAATCTATCGCCAGAATCCCTTTCGTATCTCAGAAAACTGGAGCCATCAACTTTCTGGCCGACCCTTTGCTTTCTTTGGTGGTGGAAAATCAACATGTTTCCACTGCTTTGGCTGCTGTTTTGTCTCAAGGACGTAGAAGTAGGCCCAAGTTTCATCTTTGGTTAAAAACCAGTGCAAAAATCTTTTGGTTGCTCTTAAAATGGGTTAAATATTGTTCAGAAATTTCCATTCAGATGCATTTTTGCATCAAGAGTTGTGGAACCCATCTAGAAGATAATTTTCTGATATCCAATTCCACTGTTAAAATGTGATATGCCCAATCAGATGACACCCTTAAAGCTTCAGCAATTGCTCGCACTTTCAATCTGTGATCTACCATAACCTTGTTTGCACTTTTGCAATAATTTCTGGGGCAGTGGCATATTTTGATGAACCGCTGTGCAGATCATCATCTAAGCTATCCAGACCAAACTTAAACTCATTTGTTCACTTGGCAACAGTTGAATATGAAGGAGTTGAGTCCCACAGAGTGTTCTGAAAGTCAGAATGAATTTCCTTTGCTTTCATACCTTTCTTTACAAGGTATTTAATCGCTGCTCGAATCTCAATGTTTTCAATCCTCACTAATCACTACACTGGAACAACAACAGAGAGGTGTCCGCACCACGTCTCTTCCCAGAACACTGTTGCATAACATGTTTACTCATAAATGATTATCTATTACTACCCAGGAAACTTGTTGTGGTAGTGCCTACATCTGGTGGTGATTCCAAGAGCTTTTCAAACTACCCTTGTATATAATTATAATATATTTTAAAACATTTTATAGGTATACAAGTTTAAGGTTAATAGTTTAGGGATATAAAGGGTGTAAGTCATAATGTCATGATTAAGCCAAGAAGAATATCAGGTTTGAATACTTCTGGTTAACCCTGCCGTTACCAGGTGAAAAATCAACAAAAGGTGAAGACCAGATTCAGGTTGTACTCCATCTAATTTTAGCAATTAAAGATCATAATGCAGACCAGCACATGGCAGTAGAGGTTATGTGTAGGTAGATAGGGAGGAATCACTATAAGTCTTTGAATAAAAGATTTGCATTTTCCAGGTACATTGGCAGAGACATCAGAAGTCAAATAGAAATCTTTCTAGTTTTTTATGGAATTCTCGATTTGAATCAAAAGAATGCAGCATTTCCCTCGAGATACTTGTATTTTGGGAAAAAGGAATCCTTTATTAATGGGGCCACCTTACATTGACAATGTCGAAAAAGAAGTATTAGAAATTAATAAAACTTTGTTACAAAAACCTAGGGTTCCCCTGTATATCTTTTGAATATTTGTTCCTATCTTAACTTGAGAAAAGGAGTTCATTTGAGGACACTGCTAAAAGAGATCGCTAAGCAATATTTTCAAAAATGAATCTTAGATTTAACAACTTCATTGAGTTATGAGGAAATGTAGCTTTGTGAATCTGTGGTGCACTCTGCACTTAGCTGAGTAGCCAGGAGAGGGCTCTAGCCATTTCTAGCCAAATTTGGTTTGGTAAGTGAAAGTGTGCAAAGGTTCTAACCTGAGGCACCCTACAAGAGTCAGCCATATGTTGATTGTATAGTAACTCACTCATAAAGTGAACTTTGTTTCTGTGGTCATCAGTAAAATTTGTTGATAATGAAATAAATGTGGTACCAAAACTAGTGTATTATTTAAAAATGATTATCTCATTTGAAGTCAGCAGTAAAAATGTAGCCTTATTATTTATTTCAATTAGTCTAAATAAACACTTCCAATAAAAGTTTGACATTGATGATTCCAAGCCTGAAAAGGAATATTTCTTACACTTGGTGCTAGTCAGCATACTTGCCTATAAAACTTGTTTCCATGTATATGCCTGCACCCCAGCTTGTTTTTGGCAATACAGATCCATTCCAATCATAAAATCAGTAGTATGGAGATGTGCTGGTGGTAGCAATGACAATTGCTCCTGGGAGGGTCACCAATGGGTCTAAGGGTAGGAGCCAGATGAAAGTTAGTCCGCACAGCATCCACTCCTTGGTGAGGTGGCTCTAAAGGCATCGGACTCCAGTGGGGTGGCCATTTCAGTGATGGTGGTAGTGTCACATTTAAAGCACTATTGAGGAAGACAACAGGAAATCACCTCAGTTAGAGGATTGGTGGTGTGGTGGCTAATGCACTGGCCTCCTACCCAGAGGGTCTGTGTTCAAATCCTCGAGATGACATTTTTCAGTAATGTCCACATCCTTACTCAAGGTGCTTTTTGTGGAGAGCACTTTGAGAGAGTATCCCATCAGTCAGATAGGACGTTAAACTGTGAACCCCTTGGCACCTTTCGATAAGAGTAGGCTAATGCCGATTCCCTTCTTCCTTTCTCATCCATCCCTAATGGTGCAAATAACCTTAGCTGTCGGTTGCCTCCCCTAAAACTGCTGCCACCACCTCAATTTTCCAGTGAATTAGTGATAGTTCTAGATCTGAGTAGGAGTTCTGGTAACTACAGGACTCATGAATAGCCCACACAAGAGGCAAGGCTTCCACAGTCATCATCTCATGAAATCCTTGCAAAGTGAAAACAGCAGCAGCACAGAAGAGAACTTAACTAGTTAGAATAGGGATTTCGAATGTTCAGATAATATGGAGGGCAGGAAAGTAAAAAAAATATGAAGCAAGAGATGGAGAGAGGTAACACATGTTTTAGGACTGTGTAATGTGAGATAAAAGTACAGAGGGGTTTACTGAAGTGATAGTTACAGATTAACATACAGCAGAGGGGAAGACTTGGTGTGTTTTCATTCTATATTGAACCTAATATTTAATTTTGGTTGCTTTAAATCTGGTCAGTCTATAGTTGGTGGCATTTAAATGGATATCTTTTCCTTCAGAACATGATCACTGGAACAGCGCAGATGGATGGAGCTATTCTGGTAGTAGCAGCTACTGATGGTGCCATGCCTCAAACACGTGAGCATTTATTGCTGGCAAAGCAGATTGGAGTCAGTCATATCGTGGTTTTTATTAACAAGGTATTAATAAGATTGATGGAACTTAACTTCTCAGTTGTATGAAATGTGATCATTTACATTGATTTTTACCTGTTAATGGATCATTTACTAGGCCTGTTCAGAAATATTGCAGCCAAGTAGTTTTTTGAGAAAAATAGCTTACATAAAACAATGAGGGCTTATTCCCCTTCCAAGTACTCCCATTGGGACCTCACATGCGTATCTCAGCATCTCTACCATGTTTTCTAAACAATTGGCATAGGCCTTTTTTGGAATGGTCATCAGCTGCCTCACCGCTTTCTCGTTCATCTCATCACGATCAAGAATTTTGTGCTACAGTTGCAGGGGACTTAGTCCAAGCCACAAAAGATGAGCTAGGTTTTCTAGGAAAGGTATATTTGGAGATGAATATGGGTCTACAGCTATGACCCTTAAACAAGTCCAGTCTTCCAAATATTCAATCGACAAGATATAGGAGAATCCAACAAGGCTGTTGATGACTACTGTGAAAGAGGACTTGGATGATTGTTTAGAAAAGTGGAAGAGAGACTGGGATAATTGTGTAAGGTCCCAAGGATAGTCTAATGTGGAATAAGCCCTCATTGTTCTTTGCAGGCTATTTTTCTCAAAATATTACATTGCTGGATCCTTCCAGACAGACCTCATATACTTTATAATTGTGATTATATTCTCATGTAAACTGTAAATTGTATTAATCAGGTAGATGCAGCTGATCAGGAGATGGTTGAATTAGTGGAAATGGAAATAAGGGAATTAATGACTGAAATGGGCTATGATGGTGATAATATTCCTGTTGTTAAAGGATCTGCTTTGCAGGCCTTGGAAGGAAAGTCTCCAGAAATAGGTTAGTATGAATTCAGGCCAGGTTTGATTGTGTTTCTTCATATTTGGTAAGAAATGTAATGATGATATATATATATATATATATATATATATATATATATATATATATATAAGCTAGTTGATTTTTCGGGTACCAGATCTTCCTGGGAAACCATAACCGGCACAGGGAAAGGAACTGGCCCCCCTACCCTGATGTGTGAATATTCACACGCCGTATAGGGCTTGGTACATGGGTGAGCTCTACCATCACCTACTAAACCGACCTTCGGGTTGATTACTGTGTTTATGGTTTATATATATATATATATATTTTTTTTTTAGGTAATCTACCGGTTAAGGTAGGTTTTTTTGGATGGACACAACTATTAAATAAATATTTTGTAACTCCAAACAAAACCCAATCCAGCAACCTAATCTACATCAGGTCCCTCTTCATCTCTGTGTACTTCTTTCCTCCCTTCATCCCATCCAACATCCCTATCCTGTTCCTGCCCTTACCTTGCTTGCCCAACATTCTCCCCTCTATTACCCTCTTCAACATTCCACTACCGCTCAATACGCCTTTCATCCAATTTTCCTGCCTCAATAGGATTTCTCTCAACAAACCCCTCTCCTCACCCACCATCTCCAGTACTTCCTCATTTGTTTTCCTTTCGGTCCATTTCACCTTCTCCATTCTTCTCCACACGCACATTTCAAAAGCCTCCAATCTACGTCTATCCTCCTGCTTCAGCGACCACGTTTCCGCGCCGTACATAGCTACGCTCCATATCAGAGTTTTTACGAGTCTTGTCTTAACATCCCTACTCAACGTCCCCGTCATCAACTCCCTCCTCCTTGAGAAAGCCTCCTTGCCTAGCGCAATTCTTCTCCTTACGTCCCTACCACTTTGACCGTGTTGGTCCAAAACACTTCCGAGATATGTAAACTGTTCTACCTGCTCTATTTTTTATATATATATATATTTATTATATATATTTTTATTTTCATATATATATATATATATATATATATATATATACCCAAGCTAGTTGATTTTTCGGGTACCAGATCTTCCTGGGAAACCATAACCGGCACAGGGAAAGGAACTGGCCCCCCTACCCTGATGTGTGAATATTCACACGCCGTCGGGCTTGGTACATGGGTGAGCTCTACCATCACCTACTAAACCGACCTTCGGGTTGATTACTGTGTTTATGGTTTATATATATATATATATATATATATATATATATATATATATATAGAGTCACTTTTTTAAAAAACCCATGAACGTGTACAATAATGTAAATTCACTAATAGTCATAACAAACACAGAAACCAAAACACAAATGTGTTTTTTATGACTATTAGTGAATTTACATTATATATATATATATACGTGGGCAGTCCAATAAGTACTTAGCCTCACAGCCCGATGGCGCCACTGTCGCAAGAACAATTTACTATCGTGTAGGACATTGTTATAGATGGCTATTGTTGAAATTTCAGCCGAATCGGACTGGTAGTTTTGTTTTGACCACGTGTGGAAGCAGGTGTGTCCGCCGATTCTAGGAAAATGGAAAAAGAGCAATATCGGTCGGTGATTCGATTCTTGTTTTTGGAAGGGAAATCGCGCAGCAAAATCAAAGAGCGCTTGGATGCTGTGTACGGTGACTCTTCTCCTTCGATGGCGACCGTCAAAAATTGGTTTAATGAGTTTGAATGTGGTCGCACATCGGTTTTTGATGAGCCACGCCCAGGTGCCCCGAAAACGGCTACCACGGAGGATAACGTGAAAAAAATCCATGATCTCGTATTGACAGACCACCGATTGAAGGTGCGCGAGATGGCTGAGACAGTAGGCATCTCAAAAAACCGTGTGGGTCACATCCTGCATGAAATTTTGGGCATGAGAAAGCTGTCGGTGCGATGGCTGCCGCGTTTGCTCACTCCGGACAACAAGCGCAACCGTGAGACCACTTCGAAGCAGTGTTTGACGCTGTTAAAGCGCAATCCAAAGGAGTTTCTGCGTCGTTTCGTGACCGTTGATAAAACATGGATCCACTGGTACACACCAAAGACCAAGGAACAGTCGAAACAATGGACTTCATCTGGCGAACGTGCTCCGAAGAAGGCGAAGACTGTCCTATCGGCCGGAAAGGTGATGACCACCGTTTTCTGGAATTCACAAGGTGTGATCTTCATCGACTACCTAGAGTATGGCAAAATGATCACAGGGGTCTATGCCGCATTATTGGGCCAATTTGACGCCGAATTGCAGAAAAAACGGCCCCATTTGGCGAAGAAAAAAGTGCTCTTTCACCATGACAACGCACCGGCTCACACCTCCACCTTCGCCACGGCCAAATTGGTCGAATTGGGCTACGAATTGCTGCCCCACGCACCGTATTCTCCAGATTTGGCCCCGTGCGACTTCTTTTTGTTTCCAAACTTGAAAAAGGCACTCGCTGGGCAGAAATTTGAGTCAAATGAGGAGGTTATCGCCGCCACGGAGGCCTATTTTGCTGACCTCCAAAAAACGTATTTTTCAGACGGGTTAAAGAAGTTGGAGCATCGCTGGGTCAAGTGTATCGAGCTAAAAGGAGACTATGTTGAGAAATAAATCGCCACTTTTCCAAAATTTTCATTTTTTCTTTTGTAGGCTAAGTACTTATCGGACTGCCCACGTATATATATATATTATTATTATTTGGTAATCTACCGGTTAAGGTAGGTTTTTTTGGATGGACACAACTATTAAATAAATATTTTGTAACTCCAAACAAAACCCTATCCAGCAACCTAATCTACATCAGGTCCCTCTTCATCTCTGTGTACTTCTTTCCTCCCTTCATCCCATCCAACATCCCTATCCTGTTCCTGCCCTTACCTTGCTTGCCCAACATTCTCCCCTCTATTACCCTCTTCAACATTCCACTACCGCTCAATACGCCTTTCATCCAATTTTCCTGCCTCAATAGGATTTCTCTCAACAAACCCCTCTCCTCACCCACCATCTCCAGTACTTCCTCATTTGTTTTCCTTTCGGTCCATTTCACCTTCTCCATTCTTCTCCACACCCACATTTCAAAAGCCCCCAATC
The DNA here is from genome assembly GCA_037158775.1 of Hetaerina titia. Lineage (NCBI taxonomy): Eukaryota > Metazoa > Arthropoda > Insecta > Odonata > Calopterygidae > Hetaerina > Hetaerina titia. The sequence continues at coordinate 77,392,400 of CM073769.1, read as the reverse complement.
TACGTCTATCCTCCTGCTTCAGTGACCACGTTTCCGCACCGTACATAGCTACGCTCCATATCAGAGTTTTTACGAGTCTTGTCTTAACATCCCTACTCAACGTCCCCGTCATCATCTCCCTCCTACTTGAGAAAGCCTCCTTGCCTAGCGCAATTCTTCTCCTTACGTCCCTACCACTTTGACCGTATTGGTCCAAAACACTTCCGAGATATGTAAACTGTTCTACCTGCTCTATTTTTTCCCCGCCTATTTTAATATTTAGCTTAGCCTTTTTCTTTCTGGAAAATCGCATAACCTTTGTTTTATTAATATTGATTCACATCCCATATTTATCGCACTGAACCTCCAGAACATCCAATTCACTCAGCAATGCTTGCAACACCTTGGCTGACTGAGCAACTAATGCTTGGTCATCAGCAAACCTAACCGATTTTACCAATTCCCCTCCGACTTTCATTCCTACCTCCAGTTCTTCCCATGCCTCTTTAATCATTTCCTCCACATACACGTTGAACAGCACCGGTGACAATGGGCAACCCTGCCTTACACCTCTTCCTAACACTGCCTATCCGGACTCTCCGTTCCCCACTCGCACCTGAGCAGTCTGAGACATGTACAGGTTGCGGATCAGTCTCCTGTCCCTCCAATCCATTCCTATTTTCTGCAATACACGCATTAATTTTTCCCAATTCACTCTATCAAACGCTTTTTCGAAATCTACAAAACAGGCAAAAACGTCCTGGTTGTATTCTATATTCCTCACTAGAGAAGTAAACAACATAAATGGCAAATGAAAATTTCAAAACAAAGATATATATATATATATCTTTGTTTTGAAATTTTCATTTGCCATTTATGTTGTTAACTTCTCAGTGTGTACTTGTTCTGCAATGTGTCATTTATTTATGTACCCAAATTTATTATTTTGTTTATGTGCATCTGTGATTTAATTCATATTAACAAGTAATTACTATTAAACGAAATTCTATTGATTTGGTAACTGATGCCAATTAATAGTGACAGTCTCTTGAATTGTTTATTCTTTTGAAAATAATTTTAAATGCATAATGGGCAAAGTCCAGCTATGATAATGGTCTATACTTAATCCAGACTTTGTGTTCAGAATTGCCATGAATTCTTTCTGCATGAGAAATCATCATCGAATAATGTATATTAATTTGCAAAAAATTGTTTTGAATAGTTTTATCTGTCATTCAATATTTATGTATCAGTCAGATCTGAAATGGACTATTTTGTTTATCTGAAGTAAACTAAGTTCTTGATTCAGAAAAATGAAAATGTATTTGTGCAATTTTTCTGGTACCAGAACGTCCTGGCAAACTATAGACAGCACAAGGAAATGCTCTGGCCCTCCTACCCTGAAGTGTGAATTATGCATACCTTTGGACTTAGCATTGGGTGAACTCTACTGACACCTATCAAACTGACCTTTGGGTTGATTACTGTATTTATGGTTTTTGTTTACGTAGTTTATACTAGAATGAGAACTTTTATAATTTATTCATTATGGCTTGATTATTTTCTCTTTTCTTTATAGGTGCTGATGCCATCATGAAATTGCTTGAAGCTATAGATAATCACATTCCCACTCCAGTACGGGACTTAGATAAACCATTTCTCCTTCCCGTGGAAAGCGTGTATTCCATTCCAGGTAGTTTACATTTGAATGACTTAAATAGAGACTTAAGTGGAGGATTTTTTGTATAATATGCTCGTAGACATTGGTCAAATGTTATGTCTCGGTGATGTTGCCGAAAGTTTCATCAAGTATTTCTTTCTTCTTATTGAATATTCATATCAGCACATTATTTAGTGCAAGTAAAAGTTTTAACGGTGTATACAGAACATTTTTTTTTCTTCTTCTTAATACTTTCGTTTTCAATTCTCTTTTTCATGAATTACAAACTCACACCAGCAGATATGATCCTATCATGTTACTAGTAAAAAATTCAATTTGTAGAAAATTAAATTTCATTTAATTATTTGCTCATGCTCGCATATACCTATGCGCATCATTGTTAAAATATAACAGAAGCAAAAGTACAAACACTAGAAACAAGCTAAGAAAGGAAATTCCAAGAATATGAATGGAATTATTCGTATTAGATGAACTTTGGATGGCTTTGCATTTTCTCATTACTTTATAGCAAAATAATACTTATATGACAGTGGATTATATGCCAAAAGAAATAATTTGGGATACATTATTTTGGGATTTTGTGTGACATAATGCTAAATGAAATAATTGTCCATTTAAGGAAAGGCGTATGTTATAAACCAATTGTCAATTCATTGCTCATAGGTAGAGGTACAGTAGTTACTGGCAGACTGGAGAGAGGAACCTTGAAGAAGGGGAATGATTGTGAATTTGTTGGACACAACAAAGTCATCAAAAGCACTGTCACAGGTTGGTGTTTACACCATATTTTTTCATGGTTTTTATGGAATGTTAGATTATTTGAGATTTCCAGCAACTTAAAAATCTCTACAAGTGGTATAATTTTGAATATTAGCCCATATTGTACAGATGAAAATCTGATGAACAAAGTTTATTTCTAGTAAGAAAGGAAAATAATAACTCTTTTGAACTCCATGTAATTAAAATAAGTTTGACATTTAATTAAATAGACTAGGACCTGTCCAGGATAGGTCAAAGTCATCTTAACAAAATTGAAGTGTTCATATTAAGTATTTCTCTTGTGAAGTTTCATTATCTTTTCCTGGATGACTCAAAAACTATATCACACAAGTTTGATATTATACTAGTATATAAATAATACATCACCCAGTTCTTCTCTGGCACCCTACTATGGTAATGCATACATTTATTATAGGTGTTGAAATGTTTCACCAAATATTGGAAGAGGCACAAGCTGGAGATCAGGTGGGTGCTCTGGTCAGGGGTATTAAAAGGGATGATATTCGTCGAGGAATGATAATGGTAAAACCTGGAACAGCGAAGGCTCATGACCACCTTGAAACACAGGTAAATTGTACCCATGTACAAGAAACCTCGTAAGTGTGATATTTTGTTTCACTATCATAATATTCAGATTTCCTTTGTACCATTGTAATATTTGTATATAAGGAGCTTCCCAAGAACAATATTTGATATGGCTAAAAATTCTAAGTCATATGTTTCAAAGAATATTTCTTTTCTCTGCTTCCACTTGTGTTTAAATCTTTGGGGTGTATACAATTAACTTCAATTGGTCTTTTAAAACATATTATCCATAACTGTTTGTTTTAGAAACTGCACATGGCAGATTATTTTTTTACCTCGTTATGAGTCCATTGATATGTGATAACTTAAAATGTCCATATAAAAAGTTATCAATCCTGCGGGCACTCTTTTATAATCTCTAGGTGAAGCAATGTAATTAATTGATTCATTTTAATATCACACTACATGCATGTAAATAATTTTGAAAAGCATAGCGCACATAGATTTTTCAGTTTCAAATCAACATTTTATTTAATCCATGGATTAGGTTTACATTCTGAATAAGGATGAAGGTGGACGAGCAAAACCATTCTTGTCATATGCTCAGATGCAGATGTTCTCCAAAACTTGGGATTGCGCTGCTCAGATTCTAATTCCTGATAAAGAGATGTTGATGCCTGGAGAAGATGCCAAGTAAGTATATATTCACTGAAGTAAATTGGAGACTTGATTGGGAAAGGATTGTGTATTATTATCGTATTTAGTTGTGAGAATTTGGGCATTTAGAAAAAATATTGCTTTATTTTTCTCTACCATAGGCTGATCCTTAAGCTACTGAAACCAATGGTTGTTGAACAGGGGCAACGTTTTACATTAAGAGATGGTAATCTCACCTTAGGTACTGGTGTTATTGCAAAAACTCTAACACCTCTGACAGAAAAGGAAAGATTGGCATTGCTGGAGGGAAAGAAGGCTCTTAAAAAAGCAGAAAAAGAAAAATAATCCTGCTGTGTGATTTGCTATTAAAACTTTCCCGAAAAGGACAGTGCATGTAGTTTGTTTGCCACCTGATCATCAACTAAAAAAGAACTACGAAGGTAGTTGAATCATTAGACAAAGGAATAACAATGATCCTGAAAAACAAAGTGAATACAATGTTAGCCATATAGTATGCTTGAGTGGAAGAAGTGCAATACCAATGTCAAGTGGCTAAAAACATAATAAAAAATGACACTATCATCTCTAAATGCAGTGAAATGGTGGCCGAGCATTGTATGATTTGTCATCACAAATTTTTGTCCAGGGACATTTAAAGTTGTCTAAATATTGGAGGCAATATGTTGCGTAATGACTTGCATATGATATTGGCAAGCGTATGGAATGCTTGGACACTGAAGATGTAGCAAGGTATGTTAAAACTAGTTTTTCCTATGCTGTAACATCTAAATTTGTAAAACGAACAACTTCCTGAAATCATTAAAGCGTATATTAATAACTTTTTAGTTCTTTAATGACTACAGTATAATTTCAAAATAATTCTTTTCAAAGCTGAAAACAATAAAATTGTAGGTGTACATAAATGCATTGTTGCTCTATCATATGTAGACATGTGGATCTATCTATGGTGAATTATGATAGGAACAGTTAAATATTTTAATGTTTGTATTCCTTCTTTGTCCTCTTAGTACATCTGTGTGATTTATTTTAATAAATTATCACCATATATTATTACATTTTTATCTTCAATTACCAATATACATGCTGAGAGAGCTTCAGGAAAATTTAAAAAATATTAGACATTGAAAAAAATAGTTTTTCTAAAGGTCCATTCAAATGAAATTATCACTTGATGTTTAAAATAATAACTATTTTTTCACTGAATTATATTGATTTTTTCATTGAATGAGTGAGAAAAAACAGCAATAATATTTCAATGGAACTTTTCCTGTTTAAAATGATTCAGTTTTATAAATCCTATTACATATTATGAAAAAGGAAGAGAAAAGATAAGAAAATATTTAGAATGTAATAATAATGCTGTCTCAGTTAAATTGAACTTTTATGTATAGAGTGAGCCTAATGCACTGGAGTCCTTGGAAGCCTCTTCAGTGCAGTTAAATTCACAATGTACCCCGAAAGTAGTTGGTGTTTAGTGAATAAGGCCACCCGTACTGAAAGTTTTCAGATTTGTATTAAGACTGTTTAATATGAAATTTGTCATTTGATCAATTAATATCTTCTGATTTAGGAGAAAAGTTATCATACATCAAGGTCAGTTTAATTTTCTTTTCTTGTTTACAGCCCATTATTTTGCACTTTAATGAGAATTCTGCTAATTGCTCTGATTGTTGTTAACCATAATTTATTATTACAAACAAGGTAGCAATAATTTATTGTTCTAAAATTTTTCTGATAGTAGTGTGTTGCTGGTGAACTTAATTATTTTAATGTATTTTCAGTTGATATATGCACAGCATTAATCCCTCTGACTTTTGTGTTCAGGGAAGTGAGTGGGTACTCGGCAGTCAGAGTCAGTGATATCAGAAATTTATTGATAACTTTTGTCACACTTCACCAAAAACTGTTATGTTCATTCGTTGCTTCGTGATTTCATCAATTTCCATTTTTGACAAACAGTAAAAACAAGGACAACAGAAGCTAACATAACTGGCACCATAGGCACAGCTCAACTATTCGCCAAGCACAGAGGGCTCATTGGGTCTCAGGTAACTAGCACTGCTAGTGGGCGGGGCTTTAGTCCACGTTGTGGCTGCCAGACTACACCAGTTCGCATGTTTATTGCACAGACCACGTACTTGATATAAATGCAAGCATTCTACAGGAAAGATTTCATACCGACAGATACAGACTTCTAGATTTATAAAATGAGGTCTAAAAGATACTCCTTTTGGAATGTGGCCCATATATCGAATAACTCTTTTTTGCATGATGAGTACTTTTTCAACACCCGTAGCAGAGCCCCAAACGATAATTCCTCACCAGATTGCACCAGTTCATGTATTTATGGGACACACCTCATACATTCATTTTGACTGTGGGACCTGTATACATATGCATGTTACTTAGAGGAAATGTTTTATTTTGTTCCTTGGTCATCTAGAAGTTATTTTCTTGTTCTTACTAGTGATTTTCATCTTTCCTACTGATCAATGAGCATTTTATAAAAATTTCAAGCAACTAAAATGATAAAGCTAACAGTTTCAGGCTTAACTTTGTGGAATTCCTTCATGGTGAGGGTAAAAAAGAAAAACTTTACGCTTCCACTCACCTGATGATGATGTGCAGCATCGAAACCATGGTCGTATTGTATTAAAAGTGTGTGGAAGTGTAAAGTTTTTCTTTTTTACTCTCAATTAAAATGATGCTGATCTTGCCACAGTTGGTCTTTTTTCAGGAGTGTTATTTTAGTGGAACTTCAGTTACCTGGAAATGCATATTCCTCTTAAGGGTAGTAGTAGTAGTTTTAGGTAAGGCGATTGACAGCCAAGGTCATTTGCACCATTAGGGATGGATGGGAAATAAGGAAAGGTGGAGAGTAACCTGGCATCAACATTAACCTACTCTAAATGAAAGACACCCAGGGGTCCCCAGTTTAACATCCCATCCAACAGACAGCTTACTCACCTGAAGGTACTCTCTACAAAGCACCTCACCACCAGTAGGGATCAGGATACCGCTGAAAAAATCTGCTGTGTCCAGAATTCAAACCTAGGCCCTCTGGGTGGGAAGCCAGTACACTAGCCACTCTACCTACCCAATCCCGCTCAACTTGTGATTACAAGAGAATTTTTTATTTTTGAACTTGATTTTCTTTGTGTGTTCAGGTACACTTTCTGCATAGAGAAGGATAATATCATGTGCACCTAATATCAAAGTGGGATTATGTCTTTTGATACACTTGCAATCAATTTTTATTATTATTATGTATTAAATTACTAGTTGATTCTGAGGTCTAGTGGTAACTCAGCTTGGTTTATATTTAGAATCAACTTACACACATATAATTCAACATCTGCTTAAGAAGTGGAAATATATTATAGAAAAATTAAAAAAAAACCATAGGCCATAAGCTGATAATGTGCCAGACTGGTTTCTCAAGTTTCTAAAGCACTTGACTTTTTTTGAAGATGGCTTCAACATTTTCTGCCAGTCTCCTCACTTTCCATACCTCTAAAAAAATGGGTTTTTAACCCAGTTCTCTGCTTAGGAGGCTCAATTTTCCAATCAATATCCTTCTTTGATAATTATGTGGGTCTTCTTTCCTCTCACAAATATCTACTTAAACAGATTGTTTCCTTTATGTAAGCATTGAACATAGCTTTTGGCCTGGCAATTTTTCTCCTTTGCTTTAAAGATTCCATCCCTTTTTTTTTTCATTTCATCTATACTTGCTTTTCTTTTAAAATTACCCGTCACAAACCTAGCCACTATCTTTTTTACTTTTTTGTTTTAATGTAGCAAAAGAAATTTGGGTGTTAAACTGCTGAACCATATTCTTGTATCAATACGACAAAAGTCATGTACACATCCAATTTGGTCTCTTGAGATTTTATCATTTTGTCGCAATTTTTTAATTAATTGTTGTCATTATCGACCCAGTTGTGTAAATGGCGCGAGGAATAATGCTATAATAATTGTGCATCTTAACCTTTGCTGTGGATAAAAATGTTAGTGCAAATCCTTGGGGAAAAAATATTTTCGAAAACCTGGAAAAATTCTGTTGATAGAAACCTTCTAATTGCTAGCCATCGTAATTAAGCTTTCAGCTGTATTTTTGCCTTTTGCCAAGAATCAGATCTTGGTGAGCTGTTTTTGAATGTTCTTGATCTCCTAGCCATATTCAAGGATGCCATGAGTGGTGCTGTCGAGATTGAAACCATTCTTAAATGAAATATTTTGAACATATGTTCACTACCATACTTATTTCGTTGTTCTTCTACGAGTTCAGAGTGTGACGGCTAAAAGTAATCACGGGCAATGATACAATCCTTCATCTCTTGAAGGGATCCATTTTATTCTGTTTAAACACTGACATTAAGTTTATAGTTTTCCTTTACGATAGGATTTTGATGACCATGAACAAAACAGTTTCTCGTTAATGGTAAATTTGACTACTCACATTTTGCATTGTTGACCAGGCCTTTGGCATGGTATTTTTTAATAAATGCCATCATGTAAAGTAAAAATCATGGTAATAATGTTGATAAGTATGTAGCTTTCAGAATATATGTAATATTTTGCTTTAAGAGAAAGAGTACTGGGATACAATTTTAATTCACGGTTCTATCTTTTTGAAGTCGACAGTTTGATTTCTCTGGATGGTTCGTTCAGTGGTGTTGCACTCTTAACTTGGAAAAGCCAGGGAATCTCCCTCCCCTTAAAAGTAGGGAATTGTACTGAGCCATTAATTTTCCCAAGGGCTATGACTAAAATTATTTTTAAACAATTCACAGCTGCGTAATTGAGCAATCTAAATAATAAGTTGTTTTTCAAACTAACTTTCTCTGAATTGCGATCGAAAAGCTCAAAAAATGGTGTTGTTATCCTGCCGAGGACTTCCAAGGGTGCTTTAAACGGTGGAAAAGAAGATGGAATGCAACGAATGGAGAGTACTTTGAAAGGGACAAAATCAATATAAACCCAAATTTGCAAAATAAAGTTTTTAATGGCCTCAGTTTGCGTTTTTTTTAGACCGACCTCGTGCTCCTCACCTTACTGCAGCCCTCTTACTTAATGTGAGGCTGAAAATCACGCAAAACACTCGCTCTTCCGCAGTCGGTTCCTTCGATCATGCTGTTCTCTCCACCGGATTTCAAATTTCTACTTTGTTTCCCTTGCTTTACGACTCTTCCCTTTCATTTATATTTCTATCATCATTAAAGTTTTTCTAAGCATTTGCCCTGTCTAGTTCTCATTTTGTCTTCTCACGGCTTCGAGGGTTTCAGTATTTTTCCCTACTCTATTAAACACAGCGTAGTACTACCCCTATCCTTCTATACAATTTTCGCCATTCTCATTCACATTGAAGCGTAAGCATAAATCAAGAGTTCGGGGCAAAAAACTACCTTTTCGATGCCTTCGTTTTTATTTCTTCTTAGATGCCTTCGCTGGGATTTTCCTTAATGAAACCTTAATCCCTGCAAACGGATGCTTGTTGCGTTCAAGTCTTTACTCATTGACTCCGACCGTACTGTTTGTGTGGGTGAACTGTTGTTGATTGCAGCGAGTTGTGCGTGGTTCATTGATTCTTTTATGGGATTTCATAACGCATGCTCGTTGCTGGACCTGGTGATCTTCAGTAATTTCGTTGTTTGAATGTACTTTGTTACCGTTGTAATGTATGTAACTTTCTTGCTGCAAATGTTAATTCGACATGAATTTAGACGATTTTAATGAATTCAGTAATAACTATATGCTCGCAAATATCTTTCATTTATGGTTATTTTATCATAGGTAAAGCCGTAGTTTAAACTCGATGATACAGTTCATGGGTTATTGCTGTCCGCGATTCCTGATTTTTTTATGGTTTGGTCATTTATTATAGGTTAATTGCTTTATGATCGACTTCCGGAACCATCACTCTTGCTCTTTGCTTGGAATGGCTATTCTATTTAATGCACTTTTTTGATAACGCTTAATGGCCTCGTATTTCATCGAATTCATCCGTTTAATGAATATCTTGGCATGCAAAAAGTGTTGTACATCGTATGCCTTATATTTCATCTCGTGCTTTATAATCATTGTGGGTTAAATTTTGCTAGTCATCGAAAGCTTACTTCTACCACTTCCCGGTGTCTCCATTTTAAGACTTCCTTTTTTTCTAGACTCCCGGTTTTAATCGTATGGGCGGTAGAAAAGTAGCTTGACAGAAAGAAATATGTTCCTTCCTCCTCTGGAGTGTTTGAAAATATATTCCAACTCCGCGTAATCACGAGGTGCCAAAAATGTTGTTATCGTATGTTAGCAGTTTATAATTTCGAAATAGTTCATTATGCTAACCACCATCAGTGGCTCCGAATAGCCAAGAGCTCCCGGCTGTCCAGCGGATTAAAAAGTGGCAATTTGTTGCTGGTAGCAACAAATTGCCACTTTTACCGGAGCGGGATGGATGATGTTTTAGAATAGGCCTCGGGTCCGTTCATTCTCACAGCATTTCTAATAGCCTGGAAAAGATGTACGCTTAACAACCCATTCAGGCACGAGAGGAACAGGTTGTAATCTTGAAAGATTCGCATATAGCCACAGAATGCGGATGTAATAATGTCAGTCGTTTTCTGTAACCGTTTAATTCTACTTGTCTCATTTTAAAAATTAATACATTGAACACGATGGCTAAAACTACTCCCTTGATATTTTTCCGACATGGGATTTCTCTACTAAACCCTGTTTTCGCCTTCTCGGCCGTGTCGACCACGCCTTGATCTGAGAAGGTTAGTGAATCAACGCACTTCTTCCAAAGTAGGATTAGGGCATGACTCTGTTGTGTGAAATCGAGAAGAAATGAATGGTAGTGGCATTGAGAGTGGTAACGCCCTTAATCTGAGAGGCTATTCAGTACTTATTTTCCTATACGTTCACCTGATGTGCACATAATTATGGTCGCTTTGGACAGGCGCGGCACTTCAGATCTGTTGATCTATCTAAAAGTGATTCAAAGTAGGTGGCAATCCGCATCGTTGACTGTTCAACTCCCACGTTATTAGCCATTGTACTCTGCTGGCGACTCATATTGGCCTTGGTGGTTTCTTTGAGTGCGGGGTGTCCTCAGATGTTATTTTATGTTAACCTGCTTTTCTGATTCAACTTTCCTATGAACTATTAATTGATACCGTTTGAGCGCAATCTTTATCCAGTTGGTGGCGCTCTTTTTATATGTGAGCTAACCTTGACCTTTCACCCATTCCGATGCTCCCAGACAGTAATTTCTTAAGAAGTACTTTAAAGAGCTAATAGTTGTAAGTATGACGAGTGCTCGAAATAATGTATGTGAGTGTTTCTCGAAAGAAAAATGTATGCACTGATGTATTTTATTGGCCTCTCATCATGCTTATCATATTTCGATGTCAATTTTTCGGTAAATTGTAGCTATTTTTCATTTTAATGGATTAATTATGTTGTATTGATGGCGTTTCATCATGCCAGGTTGAAGAAGAAGTGTTTTTAACATATTTTATTGGTGGCAAGAGGTTATGTAAAAATGTCTGTAACTCGTAGCAATTATGTAAAGCCTTGCTGTCTTAATTGTATATTACAAAAGTTAACTTTTTACGTTTTAATCTTTTCGTTCTCGATTTAACACACTGCCTGCTGTACGTTTGCGAGTTGACACCTTCTTGCGCTAATAGTATCCCATTGGTGAACCACAGCCCTTCAACTCGAAGGTCGATTTGATGGGGGAGGGATGAGCTGACCTAACGCTAAGCCCAACAGGGTGTGGAATTCACACATTAGTGGGACCAGGTGCTTTCCCTGTGCCGCGTATGGTTTACAAGGACCATCTGGTACTCGAAATATCATTCGGATTGGGTGAAACTTGAGTGTGGCTACAGACGACCCCGGGAATCGAACCCAGGTCTTCCGGTCAATAGCCTAGCGTTCTACCCACCGGAAAGTTACGCCCGTATCTTATTGGTAAGGGTACTAGTTTTTCGCAACATGCGAAATAAACTGTTAATATCTCTAGTGGTGAAATTGTAAATTTTCCAATTTTATGTGAAAATATAAAATTTTTAATACGTTTAAAGAAATCTGAACACTTTTACGTTTAAATAGTGTCATTTCTCGTCTCTTTTGTTTCTGTAGGTTCAAATAAATGTGCTGTCCGTCTTTCATCGAAGTGATTTGTTATCACTGAAGATCGCCAACGCGCGTATGCCGCGTTAATTGGCACTGGAGCGAACGCACAGTCCCCCGTCTATATTTGGGGAAATTGCTGAGTTCGATCAGAAAATGTCTTAATAAAAGTAGGACAATTAATTATACAGAAATGACCATTCTTGGCACTAAAAAATTGTTTTATTTTCCTTTGTTACATTGGCGGAATCCTGCTACGGTAGTTGGTTCATAGGCTCCATATTAGTGTAATTCACTGGAGAAAACTTATCATTTCGAAATACTACATTTTCCCTCAGTTGAAATTACGCGGATGCAAGTTATACCACGAGGCATTTCTATGTTTAATTCGATGAACACGGTAAACTAACCCTGAAAATAAGATTTTTGAAAATCTTATTTTTCTATTTCTATTCTCGATTTATCCGGCAAGCATGCGATCTTTCTCCCAATTTTTCGAAATCTGTTTCGGTCCTTTTTTAATCATCTCTCATATCCCCGCATACTACCGTATCACCGAAGTTAGTTCTACTAACTTCGCTAGTTTGGCTTCTGCCAGGACCTGCGCGTACGAGGTCAAATACCAAATATGAAATGGTATCACTACTGAAAGGAATATCGTCTTCATCTGGAATTCTCGTATTATAAAATTCATTCCCATCGTACTTGCAAAAAATCGATCTTTTCCTATTTTTCTCTGAATTTTTGAAGAAATTGAGTAATCCCGATTTTTCGGTCATAGTGTGCTGACCAAATTTTCCCGACTGAGTTTTCCATTTCCCGGGCTCTTTTGCAGCGAGAATCAAAACACGTTCGAGTGTTTTATTCAATTAATGCAGAGGTTATCGCTTAGGTAAACACGTCTAACGTCACGGTGATCGACGAGCATTATGCGGTGTTGATAATAGTTTGAAATTATAGTGACATATCTCTAACAAAGGAAATTATTCTTTCAACGAGGTTTATTGTCATTTCCCATTTTTATGACGAAATTAACTTTTTTGAATGGCTAAATGTGTAAAAATAGAATATGCCATGAATACATAAATAAGAAGCTGATCCACATTTCCTGTAGTTAGAAGTATTTTGTTTATATTTTATGAACTTAAAACAGATGTAAAAATCCCTAGATTGTTTTTGTAATTGGGGGAGGCGAGGGACGCTTCCAGTGTGCTGGAATCACAATGAACGTTAGGCTTGTGCTCCCAAGTATAATAAAGAATACTTCTAGTGATTTGAAAATTGGCATCCGTTTCAAGATTTTAATAATGATAGAACGACTTTTCGTAATGTCAAGAAGGTGAGGCTATTTTCAATGTGCCCGCTCTTGTTTTATGTTTATTACAAATAAATCATGTTTATCTTTTCGCTTTTATTATCATGCCAAGGCCTGTTTCCTGATTCTATCTGACCGATTGCAACGCTGAGCATGATGGGTGATTATTAGGCTGTACCTTACCTTTGATTGCGGCATCAGTTATCGGTTGTTTGTCGAGGGAAGTGTTGAATTGGAAAGTTTACTTGCGTTTACAAATCCTATTCGGCGCAACAGTGTGTAATCATCAGAATCCAATACTATTAGGTATCAATTTGCGCCTCACCGATAGATAATTAGGACCAAGAGTTCGCTTCCATCGACTTAATTCTTTTCCTTCGTTTGATTTCTCTTTCTATAAAGTCACAAAGCATTGAGTTATTTACGACCGCGATTAGTGATTCCAACTCCTCCGAGTTAGTTTTAAGTATGCCAATAAACCAATATTCTTCCTCATTTATAACGTTTCCTTTGATGTTTTTCCCCAGCCGTCATTAAGGCTCTTTGTCAACGGATGGATGAAGGAGATCACCCCAATACCTATTGCTAGTCGCCGCTGACTTGGGTTTTCAATTTGAATTGCTGTTTTTTGCACTCTGACGCGCATGTTCTTTATGCAGTGCAAATTCATGCATACAGTTCAAATGATTGAGAAACTGGCGACCTAAAATTCGTACCGGGGTTAGAAAACTTTGATTTTGGCGCAGAGGCATCTCTTTCTGTCTATCTCGTGCAGCAACCGACGAAACATACTATTGAGCGAGTGTTTAACTGCTTGCTTTTCATTAAAACTCGTGATTGTAATTCGATCCCATCAGCATGCAGTTTTCCTACCCTGTGACATTAAGTTACAGAACACTCGCTCTTGTTGAAAGATAAAGAAGGCATTTTAACATTAATTGCAATTTTTAGTCCCGAACGTTTGTTTTTCTTGAACCTCTCCGGTTGCATGTATTTCATAAATCTGTTTGCGTAATCTGACCAGTTTTTCTTTCTATAATACCTCTGTGAATCGGAGGCGATCCATTCCATTTTTATATGATACTTTTTCCTGATCGATCTACGATGGTAAAAATGGCAATAATAATAGGTACAACATATCAGTCGCCATATTATAACATTGAGGTAATAATCTTCCATAGTGTTTCCAAATCCTGTATTTTAAATATACTCGTGCAACATCCCATCGAGATCGGAACAAGATTGAAACGCAGCGCTCTAGGAAGTTGAAGAATGATACTGTACTGGATATAGAGAAGAAATGTTGACGTGCTCACCCTAGAGTAACTACATAACTACACTAAACAAATGCGAATTCGTCATTCGGCAGTGGCATTCCTTGACCTTTCATCCTGTTCGTACTTCACAAAATATCACAAAACTTTGATCTCCTTATGTATATTCATAATTTGTATAAACCTTGCGCCACTTACAATTTCTTTCTAAACTTTCTAAAATTCTTTCTAAATTGCAGGTGGTACCCTAACACCCCCCCGCCACACACCGTTTCGGCGGCTTGCGGGGTATTGAGTAGATGTAGAATATGTTGCGTAGGCAGCCATAAGTAGCAAAGGTGATCGCTTTTCTCCCGTTTAGAGCTGTTGAGACCGTGGTACTTTCTTAAATTTTGAGAAAACATCTTTTTGTTCTTTGAATTAGTTTGCGAAAGAATATTATGTGATTCTGCGAAAGTTAATTTCCGTCGGGGATCCAGAAAATTGATGTCATCCTCCTCTGTTTCAATAGTACCATGAGACCTTCATTGCTCTAACTCGAGAGGTTTCGGGTTTCGCTCCTACGAGTAGGTTGTATGAAACTGTCGCCTCACTCACTGAATTACAAGTAAGCACATATCAACATTTTTTAGGCTTCCGGAAGATACCAAGTTTATACTGATTGTGAGATAGTAATTAATTAAAATTTGTTATTGTGTAGAATTATTTAAGGTCAATATATCCTTCTTGACCATATATTACAGTTAAATGAAGGGTTTGGATTCTCTCTCTACCAGAGTGATGTAGTACAGCATTTCGTGGATCAATTTATTTTTACTTCACCTTATCCGTCATAATTGTCCTCGAGGTATTTATTGCCCAAATAAATTTAAATTGGATGCCAAACGTATTACATCATCCCGTAAAAACAGTTTTATATACAATACCTTAACATCTATTACAAACATATTTAAAAATTTCCGGATAGGTGTTTCACCTTAGCAAATGTTGTCTGAAGGAAGTAGTTGACTATTTGCAAAATACGTAAGTGGTAAAGGAAGTAAAATCAAAGGAATGCAGCTAATGGACGTCAGTTCAATAGGACAGTTTGCGTCAAGAGAATCTTTCCTGCAGGAAAAGGATATAGGATAAATTTTGTACCTATCCTCGGGCGAAGTCTGACGTACGTATGCTGAAAAAATCGTGATGTCATCATCCATTATTTTTCCTGCTATCCTTGATCTCAGTTATTTCAATTCTCCCCTACATTCTATAAAAATGTTTAGCTTCATATATATTTATGTTTTGAAATTTAAGAACGGCAAATGAGAATCATTGGACTATAAGTGAGTAAGCAGTTGAATAAAAGTAAAAATATTTGAGATTCAAACCACTAACTTATAGAACTAATTTGTCTACATGTAGTTTTATTCAACTTCATTTTATGCATTTGCATCTTTGGATCGAGTTCCCTTACGAGTTTTCCATCCGAGATGTCAGCTAGCATCCTTTTTGTCCAATGAAAATTGCCCTAAATGGCATTGAGTAGAGCATGCATGCATTGGTTGCGGAGTCCTTTAAATAAGGAATATGGTAACGGAATCCTTATTTAATTATTCATGAAATTGTGGATACAGTTTTAGTTGTCAATCAAGTTTAATTTGATATGATACAAATTCCTGGGAATTATCAATAAAGGATTACTTAATAGGGAGACAACTATCTAGGCAAAGTTCAATTTGGGTTTAGAAAGGGAAGAAGAAAACGTTACGCCTTTGTAATATTGAGAACCTTAATAAAAATAAATATAGAATATAATCAGAATTACTTCATGTTCTTCCTGAATTTTGAGAAGGCGTTCGACCGTTTCCACAATAGCTGGTAGAGCTATTGTTAAAAATGGGATTAGATTGCAGGGGCAGATGACGTCTGGAAAATCTGTATATATGGCAGATACCTGTATGACGGTATGGGACGACTCAGGTAAAAGTAGCGGAGGAAAAATCGTGATGAACACTTTTAGGCAGGGATTTAGAAGGGTTGTCCGTTATCGGCGTTAGTTCTTTACTTATTGTGTTCAGAAGATACTAAGGGAGGCATAGGAAGCGCTTGTCATGGGGATCAAAGTGGTTGGCGACCTGATTACATAATTAGGTTTGTAGACGGTCGAAATAGCCAGAGAGTTAAGGGATTGAAGTTATTATTGAGTTCTTGATAGGAGCAACATGAGGAGTATGGGATGGAGATTAACCACAAGAAATCAAAGGTAATGAGATCCTCGTGTAGTGGGAAAGCTAATTTAGCGAAAATTTATGTAGAAGGGGATAAGCAAAAGCAGTTGAAGCAGTTATATTTAGGCATTATTTAGGAGGAAAATTGCAGAAAGGAAGTAAACGACATACGGTAACTATAGAAATGATTTTTAAATTTAGCTCAGCGCATTATGGATCTGAAAACTGATCTTAGAGGCGACAGGACGAACATAGTTGAGCTTTTGAGATGGGTGGATAAAAATATGCCTGAAGGAGAGGAAAACTAATGAGAGACAAAGTTTTATATATGATGGGAGAGGAGAGGAAGTTTCTTGGAGAAATCCGAAGAAGCATCAGGGTGGTGGAGGAAATTTCGGAGGTATGCTAAATGCCGCAATAGAAGGGAGAATGTTTCAAACTTGAGAAAAATAAAAGGGAGATATGGGTAGAATAATAATAAGCTTTTTGAGTAGCATGTAGAAGGAAAGGGGAACTGAAGAAGGCAATAATGTAGGACAAGCGTTCAAATGCGAAATTTTCACAGCGAAATAATAATTTGCATATTATGGAATTCAAACCTGGTTCCTTCGATTTCTGGACCAAGGATTTATCCATTTAAGCTACCGAGGCCCGTGCTACATGGTCACAATTGCAATGCATTACTGACCTACCAATATTAATGTTCAACTTTGAAGTCTAGACTTTAATTTTTTGCGCCGTAAAAACCGGGTGAGCCGAAAATAAGCATACTTGAATACAACCGACTTTATCTCATTAACACTTTAACTGTGCCGGTTGCGACTGTTTCTTTTCTTGAACAGTGTAAGGGGATAAGGATAAAGCGCAAGAAACAAATATAAACATTAGAAAGCAAGAGTTAGCTGTGAATAATACTCGGCACAACAAAAATATACAGCAACAAGTATAGTGTGCATTCATTGTCGCTATACCGCCATAATGATTGCTTATCTAATACCTAAAAACAAAGTGAAACACTTCAAATGAATGCTAATGCGAAATATCGCTTCTAATGGACAGCCCGGCAGATACGAATCTCGAAGTACTTGAATGATTAAATGGATATATTTTTGGTATTATGCAATTTCGGAAACACTTTATCAACGCTCGAATAAGCTTTTGTAGTATGAGTTGTTTGAATTCGCAGGAGAGGAGATTTTTTAACAAAGGATAAACATTCATTTGCCTAACTAGCTGATGCTAATAAACCTTTTGCACACGTTAGAAAATCCATGAAAATTTTTGTCATACAATCTTACCAAGATCAATTCCTTCAATAGACTTGGTTTGCTACCTATGGATAATAAACTGATGGGAAAAAAATTAAGTATCAGTGAGAGGACGAATGGAAATAAATGTCTTCAATGGTGAAATCTGAGTTTGTTGGAAGAATTAATCATTCATTCATGGAACTCAAAGTACATGCAACGGATTCATCACTGCTTTTCTCTATTCCCAATTAAAATAGGTCCAGTGACAATGACAAAGGTTGTTGCTGCAAAGAGCAATCACGTTAAAACCTGTCTACAACATTGATACTCGATGAATTCAATGAATCTCACGATGCCCTCGTTCATATTTGCACTAGAGATAAAACGTGCCGATAAATTCTATTATACCCATTGCCTAATATTATCTGGATTGAGACTTAACTCGAAAATAATGGAAACGTTTACCTGAGAACATGGCGTGGAAATTTTCTCGGGAAGTCATATGGCCTCCAGCTAAGTTAATCGGTTGCGTGAATAAGCTGCGTAAACAGCCAAGAGTCATAATTGTTTGTTTTTCCACTCATTTATTCCTTTATTGCGATACTCCTTGTCTTTTATTAAGTTTGACCCACGGAAGTAGTAGTCTTTTGAACCAGTCTATGTAATATGTAATTTTGCATGAAACCCCCGAATGCCTCAATGAACTTCAGCCTTAAATTTAGGCTTTAGTCTCTACGTTTTCATTCGCAGTGTTCTTGTTCCGGGGGAAATAGATGGGGATGCTCTGTAACACAATGATTATCTTCCCAAGAGGTTTACTTTACATTATATAACGCATTGATGATGCATGCATTTGGTATTCTTTGCAGTTCACTCTTTCGATAACCGCTAGGTCGGAACCATTGCCAACATTAATCACGTAATGAATCATAGGCTTTTGCTTATTTATAGACATTATTTTTATATTATTTCATTTATTATTATGAAATTTATTATGGAAAGGTTTCCAGTTTTGTCTCAAGTGATGTATTTTTAAAATACTCAAAATGTTCCACATGCAGCAAAACTCGAAAGCTTCCTGGAAAACTTAATGAACTGGAAATTTTCTTGAGCATTAGTCATTACTCTCCTGGTTGAAGCCCGCTAATCGTTGTAAGCCAGTCGAAGGGTTTGGCAGGTACGGGCAACCTCCATAGTCCTGGGTCAACCAACAGCTAACTACAAACGAGACTTTCAGACGATACAGGCACACCTGGCATCCGTTTTTCAAAGCTGCATGTCGATTTGCAGTCCGTAACCATAAAAAACCGTAAATGCCAAAGGAAGCATTTAAGGTAACACATTCTCAGAAAAATAGAAGTAATAAGTGTTGGAACAGATTTAATTTCATTGAAAGATCCTGCCCAAGTAAACTATGAGGACTCGTAAATTAACTCGTAGCTTGTGTTTGAGAAACAGGCACTCCCTCTTTAGCAGGGATTGAATCAGATCGCTGATTGATTTAGGACAGTTCTTCTCGGTTGATCTGCAATAATGGACGAATTGCCTAGCGTATATTGATTAAAGAAAGACTAGATGTTCTCCTCCTTCCATAGCCTGTTGAATGTAACTTCTCATTTGCATTGTCCCTTTCCTGCCCAATTCTTCTAGCTTAAATCAAAATTGATCGTGGAATGGAAGCGTCTTTGTAGGTTGGCAAATGTTATTTGCCGTCATTGTTAGAATTACTCATAATTTGTTTAATGGACTTCCGCTGAATGTCTTAGGCTGCCCAGTACATACGTATGTCAATGTTTGTGAATAAATTTTGCTTTACCATAACTAGAGCATGTTCATTCCTAGTTGAGGCAATGTGGGAAAACGTTTTGAAGTTTCGTGAATTAACTATTTAGGTTTTCCATATTTATACTTTCATTGAGGTCTTGGTTTCATCCTATATACAAAGTCCGATCAATCCATCCCAAGATGCTTTGGAGGAGAAGTCTATTTAAACATAGAATATTAAATTAAGCTTACACTATCTTGGGAAGCTCATGTGTTAATCTATGATTTAACGAATGAAGTTTGTCACTTGCCACGGGCATGCTTTGGTGATGAATAGGATGCCAGTTTACCCCATTTCAGGTTTTGATGGATTATTTCCGAGTAATTTTATTACAAGAAAATGTCACCTTAATTTGTAAACCTGAAAATTAAATTTTTTAAATATTTGGCCCAAAAGCACAGCGATAAAATACCTTTGATAACTCATACCCATTCTATTTAAGAAATTGTCTCGCTCTCCTTCATCTTATAAATAATTCTCTTTCGTTCGAGGGTACTTAACCGCTGTTCTGTAATTAAATCACATTTTGTTCGTCTTGGAAGTGCAATTACCTCAGGGAAGTGAAAGGAATTTCCGGAACAATTTCTAGCCAGACTTGCTTTTAAAACGATGGCTGGTTAAATTTCACCTCCGAAAATCCACGCCATTAATTAAATAAATGAATATTTATTAAATAAATAAATCCCATCGCATAAGTAGAATGGACATAATTGTGACGTTCAACAAATATTCATCCCTCACTGAAGCTAAATCGAAAAGTGGTTGCATATTTGCTTAATTCCGTTCCTTAAAATTTACTTCTTTTGCCTTCATTACCTCCTCTCCGTTTAAGGTAGTTATGGTTAAGTGGCGTAATGCGCCGATGTTTCACTCCCACAACATGAGGTTGCACTCATTCGGAATTACGAGAAATGCCAGTGGAAACTAAAGTTCCGGAGTCTAGATTTATTTTTTCACTGGCGGTCTCATTCTTACGGATAATCGCTCAGCAAGACCTTGTGGAACCCATGACCTAAGCCTTTACCAGTAGTTAGCCTTGGATTTGAGAGAGGAAACAGGAAAAAACTAATTTTACTCCTAAGGTTTAGCTGACTGTCTCATACTAGTTTCCTCATATTTAACTCAAAGTATTCATAGAACCAAATAGATACTCATATGCGTGTGTGTATGTATGTATGTATGTATGTATGTACATATATATATATGTATATATATATATATGTCTGTATATATGTGTGTATATATATATGTGTGTGTGTGTATATATATATATGTACACACACACACACAAGAGCGTCGAAAGAATTAAATGGAAGCAACATGAAAATGGCTTATTCATATCACGTTTTAAGGCGCTCATTTTTTCAAAAAGAGGGGGCAGCTAACGCCTCAATCAATGTTTGCGATTCTTTCCTATGCCTTGCTTTTGGAATTTTACTTATATAAATAAGGCGTAAATTGCTTTTGAAAATTGGAGAAGACAAAACAATCAGAAATCTGGACTTTAAATTCCGATCGCTCCGTTGGTCTCGCTTCACTAAGTAGCACTCTAATGTGAAAAAATAGATTAGTAGGTAAGCGTTTAAGTTGGAATATAAGTGGCCAGGGAAATAAGTGGGAGTGTCACACCAGCTGCGACAACTTCAACCTCCTACTTCGTTCATCCTCGAATGACCATATTGGGCGTATAAATCGGTTTCGTGTGAGTCATTCTGTGATTTATATTGAGTAATTATGTTTGCTGAAAAAATTAAACTCAGAATCCTTGATTATGTACTATTACTCTCTCTTCATGAGAGTAGACGCGCTACCGGTCCCACCTCCCTGGAGACTTTCACATGCCACACTTTCACAAATTTGTGAGAACCCCAACTCGTCCTCAATTCCAAAAATCGATCTGAAGGAGTGATTATCCTCGATAATGATGCCAGTGGGATCATTTATCTTTTAGCGATACTTCCAAATGGGAGACAAAGAGCTTTCATTTCGTCCGCTAACGCGATCAATTGTAAAGTTTGAGACAAGCCAAACCATTTACAAAGCCTTGTGGTGACGGATTGGGCATTGGTTAATGAGCGATTCTCATGGCAAACTTGCGTTAAACAAGAGATCCTAATTTTCATGTTACATGCTTCAAGACCAACAGCTTTCGTGGGCCTCATTCCCGTTAGTCGGTTAATGAATCGTGTCATTAAGTTTGCAGTAGGATTTCGCAAATCGCCAGCCTGTGTGAAATATGCTTAAATGATGATGCATTAGGATTTTGGGCCTCGCTGACCGAGGAGATGTTTGCCGAAATAAAGACCATGGGACGTTGGTTTTTAGAATGAGAAAATAAACCTAGTGGTTGAGGCTTTCAGTAAACAGATTAGGCCCACGTGTACCTGACTTGACGCTTTTCGTTAGACCACCCTTCCCTTGGATTTGGTTTTCCCCAAGATTCTCTCTTCGGTTGAAGTTTGAGGTTTGGGGAAGTGAAGAAGGATTTCGCGGTCTGCGGAACACTTCGGACGCTGAAGTGGGAGGAACACAAGGTTAGGGGATTTCCGGAGCGCCGCCTATCTGCTTTCTCCCGCCTCGGATTCTCTTGACCTTTGTGGACGCTAAGGATTCTAAAAGCGGCATTTCCGGACAATCAAAAGTTCTTCTAAAAGATATTCAGTTATTCAATCCAATTCCATTGAGTTGGAGCTCGCGTCATTCGTTTTTTTAGAGAAATAGGAGGTTAGGTCGTTTGCGATTGAATTCCTCTGAATATTTCCATGCCACAAATCAAATTTAGTCTGTGTGTTCCGTTAGAGAAGGGAGGAGGTCACCGGCGAAACATTCTACATAGTCATTGCGCGAGTGTTCGGCTATCCTTCTGTGTTTTTCAGTTATCTATTAGTGGAGGACTCCAGGGTAATGGCGCTCACCCCTCGAAACCTCCTAGTTTTGTCGTACATCCATAGGAGCTTTGACCTCGTTATTGGAGCAGTTATCACTAGATTAGTTTAAGAATGCTCAAGTTTTGAAAGATACCGGGGGCTATCAGTTATGATTAACTTAAACCACGACAAAACCATGATGTACCCAAATGGAAATCCTAGATCCGCCCCTAGTTGGTATTTTGCATGGTGTTTCGTAACGTGTATGGTGTAGTAGTGTGTTCCTCCGTTAGAGGAATTACAGTACTTATCCATATATGATCAATGTACTTAGTGTAGTCATAGATTCTTCCTGTGATGAAGGAGGCGTCGTAACTTATGCTAAGCTGGATTTTTCCCTCTTTTGATTTTTACTTCAACGTCTGTATCATTCCAAGTACGTATACTTTTCTTATCTTCAATTGAAGAAGGCGGCGTGACCACTGAAATTCAAAATACTTCCGTCTCATTTTAATGAATTTCTATGTTTACATCAGCTTTAATTCTATTTATAATGCTCTGTCTCATTGCCCTCCTACTTTTTCGCGAATCATCACAGATTATCAAATACTTTATATTTCCGCATCAAATTGAGCATTTAATCCGTAAAAAGTTGGAATGTGTAAGATTTAGCGATTACTTTGATTTGTAGAAAAAATTATTTTTTTTTAGTTTTCGGTGTGACCTTACATAAAGTTATTTAGGAAAATCCATAAATTTAAAAATGTCGATCTCATCCAAAAAATAATAACTCGCTATTATTTATCATTTAATTCTCGTTTCCCCATTTTAGTATTTCCTTTAAACATACCAATTATGGATTCTGTAGATTAAACTACAGCTGTTTTAACTGTTAGCTATCCAAAGCTGCGCTAAGTGATTGCAGTGACTTTGTTTTGCCTTTCATAACGGAATTTTCTATTCTGGGATAGTTCAACATGTATGTGTATTATATGACGACGACCAAAGTCATATGTGAGGAAACTAGTGTGTGCGAATCGGTTAAAGCCCTCCGATCACTTTATTCCGCCCATCGAGAGTAATATTAGATATGGCATGGTGAGATATATTCATATTCTCTTTTAAGTCCAAACTTCTGCTAAAAAATTGGCCCGCCACCTAACAATTAACTGAACACTCACACGTGCCTTATTCCAAAAAGTTTCCTCACCCCAACTGTAGATGGATTAGTATGGTTATTATTGATAAAGAGGCAGTTTGCATGCTCTAAAAAATATCATAATACGTATCCGTAATATTACAGTCTTTAAGAAGTTACAATACTGTAATAAGTTCAAATAGTTTTTGTTGTTCTAAAGCATTAAAAAATCTGCTGCAGGTCAATGTTCACTGAGTAAAAAAATTCTGAAAATTTCATTTCCGTACGACAGTATTTCAGCGAATCTTGAAAATACATAATTTTAATACCTTGTACGTACACATTATTAGTGGACACTTCCGACCGCATTTTATCGAATCGTCTGCGCCGCAGAGACAGCCGCAACAACTTCCCATGCCTCCACAACTTTTGATAATTGTTTCGTTCTGTTTATAGCACTCGACGTCACCAAATCCGTGACGCACGACACCTCTTGTGACGTCCAAGGAGATTTTTAGAATATAAATGCACATACTCTTGAAGGAATGTTTTTCTTCTCTCCCCTCCCTCCGTGGAGAGCCAGGAAACGGTCGCTTTCTTCTTAGAATGGACCCGTAGGCTTTCCCGTCCTTGGGGCTTCACCGTTTGCGGTCTCATCGCCCTGACGGTGCCATTTATAAAGGAGGTAATGTAAAGTGAGGTCCTTTTAATCTCGAGGCACTTTCCTCGCCATCATCGTGGTGCGCCGAATCTCGTCGCTGGCTCTCTCCTGGCCGCTTCGACCATCGCGGGCCGAGCCTTGTTCATCGTCGCCCGCGCGGGGCAAGGCTGTGGCCACCCCGTCGCGTCCCTATATCTCGACTGCCATTTGTTTCACTTCTCCCCGACGACGGTCTCCTTGGCGCCCTCCGGACCATACGTCGCCCGCCGTCCAATCGGAGGTGGCAACTCATCTTCCTCTTGAGGTCGCCATCCTCTCGTCTTCTCCCTCCCGCGCTCCTCTTCAACCTTCCTCGTTATAACCCTTTCCCTCTCCGGTTTTGCTCTCTCTCTCCCCCTTCCCCTCCTCCTCATTTCGCCCCTTCCCTTCGTTTCCACTTTTCTTCCTCGGTCCTTCCTCTAACCCGATTGGAATGACGCATGAGAGGGAGAGGGGTGATTTTTCAGGGAGAAGGGGGGAGGAGAAGGAGCGGGATTCAAAGTGTTAAGAACGAGGTTGTTGTACACGCGAGGTTGAACGTTTCGTGGCCGACACTGTGATCGGATGCCGCCGCTTTCTGTGCCCACAAGTCAAGACGGGCCTGTGCGCCGGATTTAGAGGATTACCGGTGCTGAATTGGTGGTGGTGGCACCTCGCAATCCTCCGTGGACGAAGTGGAATTTTTCTAATTGTCCGAGTGACTGCGACCGTGCCTAACGCCTCCCGCGCACCTCAGCGTCTTCTCGTCAAGCGTACCTGCTCCCCACCAGGAGGACGATGGTGATGGTGCCGCTGATGCTGCTCCTGCTCGGTGAGTGCTTAATGTATGACTCTTGGATTATGGCCCTGGTTTCGTGGATTAATCTGCGATGAAGTGTTATCGTTCAGCCTTCGTGATAGAAGTTTCTGAGCTGAGTTTCCGTTACGATGAAACGAATTGATAAAATGGTTATTCTCTGAATGTACACTTACTTTCTTTAAACTATGAATATCCCTCGTCGTTTTTGAATAGATCTATTGAAGGGGGGAGCTTTCTGCTGGTGGGGACATTTGCACTTTCAGAGATCATTGGATGAGGGTAGACAAGGTTACTTTCAAGGGCGGTGGCGAGGTAGAGAAAAGCCGAGTATCGGAAAAATTAACAAAATAACCCACAGTTTAACGACCCATCTGACAGATGGAATGAAGTTTTCTGCACACGGGACCCAAATAGCCTCCTAAAACAGAAAAATATACATGACCGCCGCCGGCGAACCCAGGACCCTGATGTGGGAAACCGTTTCCGGCAGAATTAAATATTTTTTCTGTGACATTGATGTACAAATAGTTTCCTGCAACATGGATTATTTGTTTACAAAATGCCACAATTGTTTACCAAATGCCGGTCGCGTATGATTTTGCGGACAACGCAACGGTTGCGGGGTCGAATCCAGTCTAAAGCGTGGTCGTTTTCTTGCTCGTTGCTGTTTTTATGCGATGTGTTGTTTACGATGTGAAATAATCGTTCACGCCGGGAAACCCAATGCTACCACGATTGCCACAGTATAAATCTTGCGATATGCCACTTCTCGGTAGAGAGATATCCCTGGACTCTTAATGTGTAGGTATTGTTCGAAACTTCCCAGAATTATTTTGCATAACAAATTGCCGCACAAGAATTTCTGAGAACTATGTTTGGCCCGCAGGTGCAACTTTCAATGGTTGGACAAATTCTAATTCACCGTGATCATTAAGAGATGCGAGCAACTTAAAGGCATACTTCGGTCATCATTTGTCAACTGAATATTTGATGAGGGTAATCGAGCTTTTTAGAGTATTTTCTGACATACTGCGTTTTTTTTTAACCCCAGCTTAACCTTCGGGGCCGAAAAATTGTTTAATAGGTTCAAAAGCTTTTCATTATCCCCATTCCTATTATATGATGAAAAACCACAGTAATCAACTTTGAGATATTTTTTATAGGCAAGGAGGGAGGTGGAGATCTTCTTGAACCAAATCCTAATGCTAGTAGCATTGGTGCATTCACGGCATTGGGGGTTTCCTTCCCCTGTGCAGACTACGGTTCCACAGAAAGATCTGCCATTCAGAAAGACAGCCTGAGTGAACATGGGGGTATCTAGAGGCATTACTTGATCATTTGATCCCAGAACCTCCACTCAATAATAAAATACTTCAGCTACTAGGCTGCCACTCTACCTATTGAAATGGATGTTTGTTTTTTATGTCTA
The DNA here is from genome assembly GCA_037158775.1 of Hetaerina titia. Classification (NCBI taxonomy): domain Eukaryota; kingdom Metazoa; phylum Arthropoda; class Insecta; order Odonata; family Calopterygidae; genus Hetaerina; species Hetaerina titia. Next base: position 77,365,814 of record CM073769.1, on the reverse strand, counting down.
TCAGTCACCAAAAGCAATCATATTTTAGATGATCATTAAAGTGTAAAAAAATTTTAATTCAACATAAAATCCGTTGATGATTCTTAAATGTTAGTCATTTATTTGCAATTTAACCATAAGTGTATTAAAGGATACTACCATGCTTGTATGATTTAATTACATTTTTTTAATTCACATGCGCAAAACAATTTCACTGACAACGAATATTTGAAGATATATGAGAACTAATTTCTAGAATTGGACTATATTTTTAATATCATACTGTGAGCAGAACAGTTGTTTTTTATACATGAGCAAGCAAATACCATGTTAACATACTAATTAAGTCATCACATTTGTACGACTAATTTCTGCAATGATAGAGGATAAATCTTATACATAATCAAGAAATTAATTCCTGAGAGGTCCTTATTTAATTAAAATATAGAATTGCTGCAAATGGTAGCATTAACGAACAGTTAAAAGAAAAAGAAAAAATCTGAAGCATACCTGCTTTTATAGAATAGGATATTTGGTCCATTTGTAGTTGTTACTGATTCAGACGCACTATAATTGGCCGTGTAACCTTCTTCGTCTTAAAGCTTGAGTGTGTAATTCTGCGTAGAAAATGTTACCAACCGGATTTAGAGAAATTTATGGGAACGTATCGTAAATCAAAACCTACGGACTGTCCGTGAAGTAGTAAATGAGTGGGATGGAGAAAATCACCAAAATGAAAATACCTTGTATCGGAAGGCGTATAATCAGAGGAGATATTTTACGATTACGCTGGCGTTGGCAAGTGTTCATTATGGTATTTAGTGTAAACACTGCTTGAATGAACTGCTTTTGTTATCTTTCATGCCAACAATTCTTACCATGACTTTATGGTTTGCTTGGAATTATTCTTATATTCTGCGAGAGAGTTTCATCATTTAATTACGTTTAATTTTGCTCCATAGCATTGGAGGTTTTTGTGTTAAACTATTCGTCTTTCAAGACACATCGTTTACACGAAAATGAGTTTAATTATCTGAACTCGATCGTCCTAGAGTATCTATTCACTTTATTACCATTGGTAATTTCAACGAACGTATCTGTAAGTATACAGATTACTCCTCAAGCAATATTGTTTTACCAAACGTTTTTCTTCTTCAAAATCATTCAATATTGACATCGTCTTGAAAAGCGGCTACGCCTCATGTGGCCATGAAGGTATTTTTCAAGGTCCTTACAAGTCTCGAAGTAAGGGCAAAAATGTTACCTCCGTTTTCACGTTAGTAGCGGTAAAACAATTTAGCTATTCTGAATCATAGGTTCTTAGTGTTAGCGTAAGTTGGAGACTAAGACATTAGCATTTCGTGACCTTTAAAGGAATCCATGTAACTTTAAAATTTTTTGAGGGTTAATCAAGAAAAATAAGGTTAACGTAAGATGGATGTGGTGATAAAATGGGAAAAATAGACATTTAAAGCTACTTGAAGAAAGGGGGGACCACATTTGAAGCGTTGTAATAATTATATTTTTTTCCCTCAATTTTTTCTACAAATTTGGGAAATGAAATTTTAAAATGAACATCAACTTCTTTTTAGCACTTACCTTAGTATGACTTATATGGAGTAGACCACTTTCAACTCCATGTAAGTCACATCTAAAAACTGACCATCCCCTTGCGATCTGAAAGCAGCTGAGTACTTCGATAGTAGTTACTTAAATAAATTCGTCGCGTCACTTTTAAAATTGGGAAAAAATGAAGAAAGGCGATTATACATTTCTTGACTTGTTTCAAGCAGACTTCGTTTATAGTCAGTGACATGCGCCTAGCGTAGATCCAACGGTCAGGCATATGGTTCCGGTTTCTGTTGGATAAAAAGTGGGGAACTTGCAGAGAGAGTCGGGACTTGATCTGAAAATGTGACAGCTTGCTCTTCAAGGCCATGAGGTCGAGGTGACTCTTTCGAGTTAATAAAAAGTCTTTGAAAACGCTCCAAACGCTTGTGTCTCGAGTCATTTGGCCTACGACTTGTGTATTAGGGTAGTAATAGTTATTAGGGGGAGAAGATCGACAACTTAGGCCGTTTGCGAAGGTATTAGGAGGGTAATGCAGAAGTAAGAGGTAGGCTTCCTAAAAAATATGCCTGCATTCCGAGGCGATCTTGATGGGAAGGATTGGGGTTGAGAGCTTATTTATCCATAATATTTAGGCTTTTCATTACAAACGGATCGAGAAATCGCTCCTTCGGCAACAATGTTTACGACCACCCCTAAAATTCAGACACGCGAATCCTGTCGTCATTAATCCAAATATCATTTAATGTATTTGCCATTCATTCTTTAAATGGTGTGAAGATTACCTCCTCGATGCTAAGTATCCATCGAAGCTTATATTGTACTGCTGTGGGCCTGAAGGTTGTAAATTAACATTGGTGGGTATTATGATCTCCTCAATAAATTTCTCTTTCAGCCATCATTTGACATTTTCCTTGGACCTATGATTTTAGTGCCTTTGCTTGGGTAGTTTTATCAAGTATGAATGTTTCAAAGGTCATCGGTGGATCTTGTCTTCTGTCATACTTTAAGGATGTATAACTTTGGTACTTCACGGGTACTTCACGGGCTCTTCATGACTAATCTGAGTATTTAACGCGGAATTGCACCTCCTGATAAGTTATTTGTTCCATAAATATGTATTATGGATTTCACATTTATATCGGTCACGTAATCCGATGAAACACAGACGAGATAATGACCAATAGAACATGACACTGGCTCATAAGTAACTCGAGCGGTGAGCCTCGTCTGTTGCCTTTTTACTTTTGTCTGTGTACACATAGCATGGTTCATTTAATCTTCTCTCTGCGCTCAGGTTTTTAGTCCTCAAACCGATCTTGGCGTTTTGTGCAATTTCCCTTGGACGGCCCTTTGCTTGATCTGTTGTGCCATTAAGAATTTGGGGTCCGTAGGCGCAACGGAAGTTAATCCCTTCTCTCTTTTCCGTGGCTCTTTCCGCAGACCGCCGGGAGCAAATCGGAGTCTCTTGCCCTTACGGTCGACCTTGCGAGTACCTACAATTTTCAGGGAAGCGGTAGCATGCAGCAGGAAAGAAATGAAGCTAAGAACTGAACGGCAGCCATAACGACGAAATGAATGGGATCAAAGAGATATGCAGTAAATCTGCGGAGCGCGTCATCCATATTTCGCGAAGGAATCAGCGTCTGTAGTAAATATATACATATATTGATAAATGGAAAATAAAAGAACTAAGCAGTCTTCCCCCATTGAAGTAAATCAGCAATTATGGTCAACTGCCGATTATCCCTGAGTAGCATATTGTTTTTGCGGAATATCCACAACCGAGTTCTCATCATAAAGTATGTACAGCAAGGTGCTTTAGCGAATTTTCCAGTGACTGTTAATACTGCCCTTACTTTTACATTAGTCTCAAACTTCATCATCTAGGATTTTCGAGCTTCTCACTACTGCGGGAATGTCGGTAGTGAACTAAGTACATTATTGAATCAAGGTGGCCAATCACGGTGACAGGTAAATTTAACAATGGCGCGGGAAGAGATTGTGTAACGTCCGACCCAGGTACCCGCTACGTTCATTGTCCTGCGGTACGTTTGTTTTAATGACCTTTTCCCCTCTTTCGAGTAAGTGTTGGGACGTGAGGGTGCTTAACTGATGCCGCATTAAGCGCAAAACTTGTGGCACTTATCAGCTATCAGGAATATCCTTTGTCTGTAACTACTACCGCTTATACCCCTCTAATACCAGAATGGTGGAACTCGATTTTAATCGTGCTTTCACCGTTTTGCTCAGAATTAAAACGAACATTTTATGGGATAAAATGCATGGAATGCGTGCCGTAATTCCCTGCGATAACGCTTTGAAGGATGCTCAATATAGTAAATAAGTTCTTGTAAACAACCAAAGAGTGCACAGTCTAATTACTAGTAATTTAAATAGAAGATTATATTTTCCTCCACATAATTTTTCAATTCACTGCTTCATTAGACGTTGAGCGCATGATTAATGCGGAGGAATATATTTGTGAGCGCATTGCGGAAGCATTGACAATGTTTTTTGTTCAAAGGCTCACCGTCTGTTAATGTAATAATAAATTCATATAACAAATCCTCTGCATTATATGTGGGTGAATTTTGGGCCTCGGCCAAGAGCGGATCTAGGAGCTTTCTAAAGGGTGGGGTTTGGTCTGACACTCCATCTGTATGTAATCTATTGACATATCATCTCTTAAAGTCAGATTTTTAATATACCGTTAATACTGTAAATAGGAGCGTAATAACTGTAATAAAGTTGTATATTTTCTGCGCATGCTCTTGGCGGGTTTCGAATCCTCCAGCTAACCTGCGAGCGTGTTACTCTAACCTAGACTGGACGCGAGAATAAGCCGAACGCGTAAATCGCACTCCACTTTGAAATGCTCTCATTCTTGTTGGATACAGCCCCTTTTCTCATTATCCGAAATTTGTGAGTTGACCACGCCGTTTTTTTAATGAATAAAATAAAACATAGCAAGAATTCAAGAGCTCTACGGCCTCTAGGTTAAATAATAATAAAGGGGGAAAACTCCACTGGCCGTAAAATTTTACGGCCAGTGGAGTTTTCCCCCCTTATTATTATTTAAAATAAAACATGGGAATGAAAGGCGAGGGCAAGGGCAATCCGTAATTCTAGTTAATTATATTTTTATTAAATGTTACACATTTTACGTATGTTTTTTTCGAGGTGTATATATTATTATTCTGTAGTTGTGATCTACTCCCAATTGCTTTCCTTCTCCTTGTTCTTGTGCTGCAGACGTTTCTCCAACACAAATAGGCGATGGTTACCATATGTATCTGCACCAATAGTATAGCCATTCACTCGGTTCTTCTTCTCTTGTTGGACAAGGAAGTAGTCAGTTTGATATCTCACTCAGTTCTTCAGCATCTTCCAAGTGTATCGTCTACACTCTTGGTTATTGGAGAGTTTGCCATTCACTATAATCTACATCTTTTTGCAGAATGTTACTTCTTATTCCCACTGAACGTTTTGTTTCCCCAATACATATAATCCTATCCTACTACCTTTTTCACCATCTCCATCCTTTGCATTCCACCCACCCATTTTAATCGTGTTCTCCTTTAATTTTTCTTGGCTGTTTCATTTTAGTCACTTCTAATTCTTCTACATTTCAGTCACTCCATTGTGACTGAATATGTATATTCATCAAAACTTATGTAATTAATAGGGGGAAAACTTGACATTCTTATGTCAGTGGGAACATTCTTCAAAAGCACATTAAAGGGTTTTCACTATGAAATTGTATTAATTATTTTATTTCTGGAGGCATTTATTAAATTTTGAAGGCACTGAATGCTTCAACTCTCTTTAACTATGGATATTGTTGGAAATCACATTTAAAATAATTTAAAATTTGTGGATAAAATAAAATTATTTTTTATCAGGCTGAGGGATGTATTGCCTCATGGTATCACAATTGTCTGCCTGAAATTGAGTATAATGGAACAACACTTGTGTAAAATATGAATTAGACAATTTATATGGTAAAATATTATTTATTTGTGATGTAGAAGAATAGAATTTAATCCATAAGATTCATTTCTTCTCTTTTTTTTTACTTTTTCAGGTGTGCAGATAAATGCACAGAGCTATGGCTGGTTTGAGGGCCAAGAGACTTATGACTACTATAGAGATTATAATGAGAGAGAGACGGATATTTCTAAAGAAAGTGAAGCGTATGAATTGCTCAGTTGTTCAGATTATAATGGGGTTCCTACCACATGTGTCCCTATAGGCAGCTGCCCCCAGTTGAAGTTGACCCAAAAACAGCAGTTTTGCATGTAAGTATTTTTTTCAACATAGTTCCGGGCTATCTTTATCGACTTACATTGAATTTGGAATGTGGATTATTGTGGGCCAAGATTGAATATTGGCTAGTTTCATTTGGGATGGCTTTTTTATGACAGAATTTTATGTGTGGATATCACTCTTCCTCATGATTTCAAAGTTAATGTAAACGTTGCTCAACAGTTGGTATGACATAAATACTTGAACAAAGTGTCAAACTTATTGATTTGAAACTTATCCCATGGCATATCAGTGTCATTGAATCATATTCATATTTAAATGTCGCCATATTGCAAATATAGCAGTAATATAACTCAATGATTGTTGATTTCTTATTTTTTAGACTTGTTTATGTAATTTTATGAACCTTCTTTTTAACTTAAAAATCTTTACCATAACCCTTTAATACTTCTTAAACATCAACCTTGGTTGTTTACCTTTTTTGAATTATCCAACAAATGAACTACGAGGGTAATCCCAGAAGTACTTGACCCAACAAAGAAAACACAAAAATTTTGGAAAAAAAATGTATTTATTTTTCAACATAATCTCCTTTCAGCTCTATACACTTTTCCCAGTGATGCTCAATAAGTTGGATACCCTTTTTATTTTGAGAACTGTCTTGCTTCTTAAAATAGTCATTAACTCCCAACATCACTTCTTCACAGTTGAAAAATCTTTGACCACCGAGCCATTTTTTCAAGTTTACAAGCAGGAAATAATCCAATGGGGCGTAATCTGGCGAATAGGGTGCATGAGGTAGCAATTCAAACTTTAATTCATGAATTTTGGCCATTGCAATAACGGATTTGTGAGCTGGGGCATTGTCTTGATGAAACAACACTTTCTTCTCAGCCAAATGTGGTCGCTTTTGCTTGATTTCTTTGCTCGAGCATTGCAATAAGTTTGCATAATACTCATCGTTGATAGTTTTTCCTTTTTCAAGGTAGTCAATGAGTATTCTCCCACGCACCTCCCAAAAAACCGACAGCTTGACCTTGACTGCAGATGAAACGTTCTTTGCCTTCTTTGGAGCCATTTCTCCCTTTTGGATCCATTGTTTTGATTGTTCATTTGTCGTAGGTGTGAAGTAATGGACCCATGTTTTATTCATGGTTATGAAACAGCGCCAAAATTCTGCTTTGTTGCTGTGAAACTTTGCTAAACACTCAATTGAAACATCCTCACGACACTGGTTTTGCTCGAGTGTGAGCAATGAGAACCCATCTTGCACACAGCTTTCTCATGTCCAAATTTCCAGTTAATATGCAATGTACTGCACTTTTTGAAATACCAACTATGTCTACTAGCTCGCACACTTTCAGTCGACAATCATCCAGTATCACTTTGTGGTTTTTTTTAACATTTCTGGATTCGTCACCTCATTTGGTTGACCAATGTGATGCTTATCTTGACAACTCATATGACCTCGTTTAAACTCTGCTACCCAATATTTTACTGTTGCAAACAAAGTAGCAGACTCACTCAGAGTAGAATCCAGTTCAGCTTTTATATTGGTTGGGCTGATGTCTTTCAAATAAAAGTATTGTGTCACATAACGATGACCAATTTTCTCCATTTTCACAAATTCACCAAAAATATTCACTATTGATGGCTGCCAAACAAATACTAAACAACGTAGCATACTTCTGGGGCCATCCTCATATCAATTTAAGTATATTTACTTAAGGAACTTCCTTGGAAATCACAGAGGCGACACAGATGTGCACTGCAATGTACACTGATGTGTGAATTTCACATGCCATTTGGTTAGTATTGGGGGAACTCTGCCATCACCTATCAGCTTACCTTTGAATTGATAACTGTGTTTATGGTTTATTTCTTGGGATTAATGAGTCAACTTAGTTTATTCATGGATGATTGCCACTAATTATCCAATATTTGTCATATCTTGTCCACATAGAATTATCTGCTGAGTGAGGATCAATATGTAAGAGTGAACTTCAGTTAATTCACATATTTATTGCATAGCAACTTTGTACTTAATAATAAACACGAAATATATATATATATATATATATATATATATATATATATATATATATATATATATATATATATATATGTGTAACATTGAATATTCTAGGCCAAACAGAGATGGAAGTTTTCATAACCAAGGAGGTGGTACCTATGTCTGCTGTCCAAGCGTAAGACCAAACCTTCCTAAAAAAACATCCAATAGGCCCACTTCAGCAACACAACCATCACAGGGGAATAGAAAAAACATAGGAAATGCTCCACCAAGAAGATTTCCAGCAACTTTTCGTCCTTCATATCAGCCTTCTTTCAACACTGATATTGATGTTGCACATAGAACAGGAGGAACAGGTAAGAAAAGAACATGATGTGAATATAGTCTCTACTTCATTCTTAATAATAATTAGGGTCATTATTTGTCGATTTACTGTAATAATTTTATTTTGACAGTGTGTGGGTTACTGGAAAGAGATGAAGTTGGTAAACTGGAGGCAAGGAGAAGGTATAATTTTGAACGCCAACAAATACTTGGTGCAGCTATTGGAGGTGTCTCCTTAACTTCTTCAGCTGAATCTCCATGGACTGTGAGTAGCATAGAATTTTTGATTTAACACAAATATTAATTTTCTGTAAAAGATGCAAATTATGAAATAATCAAAGTTGTAGCTAACAGCGCTACCTGAAGTATGATCATTACATAAATCTTTCATGTTTTCAGGTTGCCATTGGGGAATACACTAGCAGTGGGACAGTGGACTGGTATTGTGGAGGCTCATTATTGAGTCAGTTATCTGTTCTGACTGCTGCTCACTGCACTAGACGGCGGTAAGGATTTAATGGTTTTTTTTCAATTTTGTTTGTCATTTTTTGGTGATTTTTGCTACTTTTCAAGGAATTATGTTTAGTGTAATAAATTATTGAGGTTTATGAGTAACAATTTCATGTAAATACCATTTCATCATCCCTGCCCTGTTCGGTTACTTTGGTCATTGAATAGCTTGATTATGCACTCTGTTTTTCCTTGTAGTTGGCAAGGGGGCATGTGTTTCATAATTCATTGCTAGACATGAGAGAAGGATAAACTTTGAGCTTTGAACAAAAATCATTGCCTTGCTTCTCTTCCCCTCCAGTCTGTCCTCCCCTTTAACAGATAGCAGTGAGAGAACTCTAATTAAAAAATCACTGATACTAACAAATACTCTTTGAAACATTGGAATTTGTGATTCGAAAAGGCTGTGAGAGAAGTGTGTGCACTGCGAACAGTTTTTGTTGTATATTCTTCCTCTGTGAAGAACTGTAACCTTTATCCCCTGCTTCACTTATGCCAATTTACTGCCCAAATTACAGAAAGTAATATCCATATTCTTGCCATGCAATATCTGTGATATCCAACCATAACATCCTTACTTTTGCCATTTTCCATATAATTTTGTTTCATAGATATCCATATAATATATGAAGGTGCCAACAGAGATGAGATTTGACAACTGACATGAGTTTATGACAATGGAACTTGCACTATGATATGTATAATTATACATTCCACATGTTAGAACCCATGCAATATCGATGCAATAATCAAGTTGCATGTAATACCTTTTTGATATCCAATGGTTAGATCTAGGGCACTAATTCTATCACCATCATTCACCCTCCCTCCGAGAGCTGGGCTTCAATGACTTCTCTTTCCTCTACATAATCCACAGACTGACTGAAAAAGTCAAGTGATAGGATAAAATGCTTGAAGTTGAGGGTAAACTATACAAACAGCTTGGTTGTGGCTGACCATAATATCTTTTTCTCTCCCTGAACAATGAACCCTGCATTTAGCATTGTACACTGAAGGCATAAACTAAAATTTGTAATAGGTCCAGTGAGTCAAGGTTAAGATACTGAATCAACTTATACATATCTGATTTCTTCTTTCATGTTGACTATTGACCTATCAAAGAGGCACATGTTTTGGGGGCAGTGGAGTTTTTCCTATGAAATGAATACCAGAAATGCAGACTTCAAAATGTACTGTATACTATACTGTATACTGTACAGTATAGGCGCATTTAATGGCATGTAATGTCTGAGGAAATTCGGATATGTATTTGTGATTCAATGGACCAGATTATATTTTCAAATTTTAATGTCGACGTATTTTGATTCATCCATACTAATAAGCCCTCAAAGTGTTATACTTTAGGTCATAGACTGCTTTTTGATTCAAATTGTATAATTTTAAATTAAGCAGGATCAAAATGATGAGGTTTTACTCTATGTTTTAAGGGAGTTATGTGCATCAAGCATAGTTACAAAAAGGACAATTGGTCCTCTGTCCCCCCTGGCAATATTTTGGTATGAGAATATTCAGAATAATATGAGTGACATATAATAATTGTAATGAAATTATTTTAAAATTATAATTTAATTCTAAAATATGCAAATAGAATTAGAATGAACTTTTCAACTCCATATGATGTGTTTTGAAATAAGGAAATCTCTAGCTTTCTGCCTTTTTGTTCTATTAATAAATATTTTCTATGATTCCATGTCTACATAGTCTACATTACTTGTCATATGCAGGCTCTTACTCAAAGATGTAGTTTTTAACTTTAAAGTTTTCTATATACTTATTTCAACAAAAATATGTAATGTGATTTTTCAGGCGCCCTGATGTGGTAAGAGTGGGAGAGATTGATCTACGTCGTGATACTAGGTTAGGGGAGGGCAAAGGTGAAGAGGTGAGAGTTTCAGATGTTGCTGTTCATCCAAACTACCGTTCACCATCAACATACAATGATGTAGCAGTCCTCACTTTGCAAAGGCCTGTTGATATCACACGGCCTGGAGGTGCACGCACTATTTGTCTTCCATCAACCACTGATATGAGCCAACAGAATTCATATACTGGAGAAAGAGCTAAACTAACTGGATGGGGACATCTGTTTTTTGGTAATTTCCACAGTAACCAATTCCTTTTCTTTCTCAATGACACAGCGATTTGTGAATTATGATGTAATTTTCCTTTCTAATCAATCTCTTTAATTCAAGCTTCAGAATATATTTTTCATTTAGAAGTATTTCTGTATGCAGTTACATTTCTTGGAAATAATTACATATCTATATTGCTTTTTCTTTGTATAGAAACTTAAGATCTACCTACCATAATTCATGAGAAATTCCATGTATTAAACTCATATGATTGAAACAATATAGAGATTGCAGTGAAACATATGGGCTAACAAATAAGAATTGCTATCCATGCATTTTTTCAGTGTCAAATGAGACTAAATTGTAATATCAAATGATATTTTAGGTGGAGATAAAAGCCCAATTTTGCAGGAAGTGACTGTCACAGTCTTTGGAAATGAGGAATGTTCACGTTCATACTCAGCACCAACAATTGCTGCAGGTGTAAAAAGAAGCTATCCATCTGGAATCCTAACTTCTCAAATTTGTGCAGGAGACAGACAAGGAAAGAAGGATGCTTGTCAGGTTTGTATGTCAGCTAACCTTATGTCAACTAAGTAAATTTTGCTAAAATATGAACATGGAAGAATACACTTCACATGGCTGAAATGATTTACCCCCTCTGAATGGGAGTTTCTTGAGGAATAAGTTGGAATTGATAGTAGTTAAATGCTCTAATCATTAAGATGCCATACCACCACTATGAATATGCAAATTTATTTAATTTTCCTGCCTAGTTGAAACTATGTGATGTTTTACATTGGCTAATGCAAGTTCTGAAGAACATAAAAAGGGTTGAAATGCATCAGTGCACCATATTTGAAAAGAAAAATCTTTACCAATAAGATTTATGTGTAATGATAAATTTGAAACAATAACTTCAAAAAATAAGACTAAAAATGCTTGAGTCAAATGTTTTTTTTTTTCAGGGTGATTCTGGTGGGCCTTTAGTAGTTAAAGGCAAAGATAATAAACATCATATCATTGGAGTGATATCATCAGGAATTGGTTGTGGTTCTAAGCAGTACCCTGGAGTGTACGCACGGGTGTCCTCATTTATTGATTGGATCTCTAGCAAAATTATAACATGATAATAATGTAAACAAATGACTATATCCTCAAATTTAATACCACGTGTAACATTGTGTATGAAATTAGTTAACTTATTAATACAATATGAATAATGCATGTTTGATCAAATCATATCATTAAAAAATGTGCCTTCTTATTGGAAGAGGTAATACCTACCTAATTGTTTTTAGTGGGACCGCCTGCCGCCATCAATGGTTAACAATAAAAATGGGAAAGTACTCTAATTGTGTTGGAATTGAGGCAGCTTGAGCTATGCATCTAAACTAGTAGGCATATCATACCTAATAATATACTTTTTGTATTGCATTTTGTATAACTTTTTGTTTTTTTTTAAATTGTATTTAGATATTTTTATCCTGTACATTTTGATATGATCTCATTCCAGAAAAGTTTGCCAGCTATGCATATTGTAAAAGAATTGTTGTACAAAGGTGAGGGTTTGAGTTGAAATTATCTTTTGTATTTATTTTTACAATAAAATTTGAAGCACTTACTTCTTTTGTGTGTATGCTTTGAAGTGGATAGGTGTGGATTTGTTTCATGCGGGATAGTATGATATTTTGTTTGTCCACATACATTGTGTTATTCTTGGCCTGGGTTTTGACTTGTTGAGTCCTGATGATGGCTTTGTAAGTTGTCACCTGCATCGTCTCTCCCACATACCTTTCACAAGTCAATCCATACTAATCTTTCAAGGAAGACAGAGCAAAATTCCATCGAAATTATCAAGATATAACGTGTGAGTGTTCCTTTTATGTGTTCTCATGTTATGTTGCTGTCTATGTTTTTTATTTAACACTTCCTTGTAACTTTGAAGAAATCATATATATATATATATATATTTTTTTTTAAGGTAATCTACCGGTTAAGGTAGGTTTTTGGATGGACGCAACTATCAAATACACATTTTGTAACTCCAAATTAAACCTAATTTAGCAACCTAATCTACATCAGTTCCCTCTTCATCTCTGTGTACTTCTTTCCTCCCTTCATCCCGTCCAACATCCCTACCCTGTTCCTGCCCTTTCCTCACTTGCCCAACATTCTCCCCTCCATTACCTTCTTCAACATTCCACTACCGTTCAATATGCCTTTCATCCATTTTTCCTACCTCCTTAGGATTTCTCTCAACAAACCCCCTCTCCTCATCCACCATCTCCAGTACTTCCTCATTTGTTTTCCTTTCGGTCCATTTCACCTTCTCCATTCTTCTCCACACCCACATTTCAAAAGCCTCCAGTCTACGTCTCTCCTCCTGCTTCAACGACCACGTTTCTGCGCCGTACATAGCTATGCTCCATATCAGAGTTTCTACGAGTCTTTTCTTAACCTCCCTACTCAACGTCCCCGTCATCAACTCCCTCCTTCTTGAGAAAGCCTCCTTGCCTAGTGCTATTCTTCTCCTTACATTCCTACTACTTTGACCGTATTGGTCCAAAATACTTCCGAGTTATGTAAACTGTTCTACCTGCTCTATTTTTTCCCCTCCTATTTTAATGTTTAGCTTAGCCTTTTTCTCTCTGGAAAATCGCATAACCTTTGTTTTATTAATATTTATTCTCATCCCATATTTATCGCACTGAACCTCCAATTCACTCAACAATGCTTGCAACCCCTTGGCTGACTGAGCAACTAATGCTTGGTCATCAGCAAACCTAACTGATTATACAAATTCCCCTCCGACTTTCATTTCTACCTCCAGTTCTTCCCATGCCTCTTTAATCATTTCCTCCACATATACGTTGAACAGCACCGGTGACAATGGGCAACCCTGCCTTACCCCTCTTCCTAACACTGCCCATCCAGACTTTCCATTCCCCACTCGCACCTGAGCAGTCTGTGACATGTACAGATTGCGGATCAGTCTCCTGTCCCTCCAATCCATTCCTATTTTCTGCAATACACGCATTAATTTTTCCCAATTCACTCTATTAAACGCTTTTTCAAAATCTACAAAACAGGTAAATATGCCCTGAGTGTTTTCTATATTCCTCTCGATTAGTGATCTCATTACTGCAATGGCATCACGTGTACATCTTCCTTTCCTTAACCCAAACTGATCATCCCCTAAGTAATCATTTGCCTTACTCTCTATCCTTTTGTCGATGATCCTGAGAATAACTTTAGCTGCGTGGGATATCAAACTTATTGTTCTGTAATCCTTACATGATGTAGCCTTTACCTTTTTTGGAATAGGAACTAACACTGATCTCACAAAATCTTCTGGCCAGATTCCTTCCTCATAGGTACTACGAATCAGTCCATATTGAGTCTCTTTCCCACATTTTCCTAAACATTTCAACAATTCCACAGGAATGTTGTCTACCCCCATGGCCTTATTTGCTTTCATCTCCTTTAATACCCTTTTTATTTCATCGTTAAATATGCCTTGACCTAAGCCATCTTTTTCTACTTCATGTTCCTTTTCTATGTCTAACCTTGTCGGCCTAAGTTCTTCACCATTCAGTGTTTCTATATTTTCCTTCCATCTCTCTTGGATTTTTCCTGGTTCAACTATTATCTTACCCCACTTATCTTTGACTGTTAGCACAGATCTTACCTTCTTACTTCCCGATAATAACTTAACCTTGCTGTATAGAGCACCAATTTCACCCGTCTTCTGTAAACTTTCCATATCCTCGCATTACGTTTTCCACCATTCTTCCTTTGCTTTATTTGTGGCCCTTCTCAATTTACTGTTTTACTCTTTGTACTTCATTTTCCCTAACTCTGTGTATACATTCTTCCATCTTCTTCTCTCCTCCATCTTTGCAATGATATCATCTGTTACACATGTTTTCCTTATCCTTTTCCTGTAAACAGTTCCTATAGTATCTTTTGCGGCTTTCGAAATCACTGTCTTGATAGATTCCCATTTTTCTTCGATAGTACTCAGTTCTTTACCGTCATCCATCATTTTCTCTACAGCCTGCTGATACTCCTTCCTTGTTAATCCATTTAATGCTTCCACATTCCATTTCCTAACCAGCCGCCCTTGCCTTATCTTCTTGAAACAGAGGTTACATTTCATAACAACTAAATTGTGGCCTGAGTCTGCATCCGCTCCTGGAAAACTGTGCGAATTTATCACACTATTCCTAAACCTGTGCCTAACCATAATATAATCTAACTGATACCTTTCTGAGTCACCTGGCATTTTCCATGCATACCTATGCCTTTTGTGGTGTCTAAACCATGTGTTGGTGTTGACAAACCACTGTCTCCTGCAGAATTCAATTGCTTTCTCCCCGTGTTCATTCCTTGTGCCTGACCCATAGTCCCCCCCCTCACCACCATCTCTTCCTTCGCCTACCATCGCATTCCAATCCCCCATCACTATCAAATGTTTCCCTGCAGGAACACATGCGATGATATCATCTAACTCATCGTACTTATCATCCTATCGACTACTTCCTCCTTGTGGTTGTTCGGTGGTATGTATACCTGAACAATGACCAAGTTCGTCGGCTCTGCTTTGATCTCTACGAGTAAGATTCTATCAGTTGCTTTAGCACATCCGCCCGGCAAGTGGAAGGTCCGGTGTTCAAATCCCAGTTAAGGAAATGTTTTTATATTTGTGATCTGCTCAAATCCGCCTTCCCCACATGTCCTATGTTCGCCTTTTATGTGTTTTCCTATCCCCTTTCCTTATACCTATTTCTATGTTTGAATGAATATTTGTGCGCCGTATAGCGGGATTTCGTATTTGAATGTATATATATAACTCAAGATACAGATAAGCAGATACTTTCAACTGGCACTTGGAAACTTGTGCTAATATCATACTTCCCTTAGGACTGGACTCAAGCCCTGTATATAATAAGTTTTCCCTTATCCATTTGGTGATGGATGTCACCTTCTCTTCTCTTATTCAAACTGACTTCCTATCGTCTGTGTTTATAACCTACTAAACAATACGATCCCATCATGATATGTTGATGGGAGGATACTCTTAGAACATTTGGTAGGATGGCGTTCATGTAGTCGAATTACTTTGTGTAACCTTTTAAAATCAAACGTTTCTAGAAATTCTTAAGTCAACCCCTCTACCCCCTCCCCCCGCCAATCGAGTGCTTTGCCACTCTATCGATATGTCTCAATGTACTGAATTCTTGGAACATTATAATATGCCACTGTTTATTACCATTCAAATATCCGCGGCCTACTGCTTGCCGTTGGTGGCCGAATGGCCATTCTGTAGCTAAAATAATAGTAATTGTGGCCAACAGATGTCAGATGAATGAAATATTACTGATGTTCACGAGCACGATGGTGGAGTCAGGATCACGGGGACGTTATGTTTTAGATTAGGTAAATGCTCTTTGTCGTGCCCGATCTTAGGTGGTGAGTTATCTTATCGGAGTCAGTAATTTTTGAGTGGTCTCCAGATAGGAGTACGCGATCCGCAAATATGGTGGTTAGACACGCTGTGGAAGGCTACGAAGCGTTTAATAATTCTATAAAAGAGTTAGAATCAACAGAAAAAACAATACTTGTATTATTTAGTGGATCGAAAGGAAATGAAGAAAAAAGCTGGTGCCCTGACTGTGTCGCTGGTAAGCATATTTCGTTTATGTCATCTAAATTAGGAAGGTGTTTTTCGCTCGTTATTTAAATTTACTTCGCCGGTATAGGACATGCATACCCTACGAATGTTCTGTGAATGGTTGTTAAAGAGGCACCATACCCCTAGTACTGTAATCAGGATAGTTAAGAGTCTGGGAACTTAAAATATTACCCCCCCAAAACCAGAACTGTTTGAGGATCCATTAAGTTAATATTATCCCTTCAGTTTAGTCAACAGCGTGACTGTGTATTTGATTTTTCTAACTTTATCTTCGTTCTGTCCTGAGATGTAATTGTATTTTTTTAAATTAAAACCCATATGACCAAAAAGTGGATAAAATTCATCAGCCCATAAAATGAATAACTCTGTGGAGGTTGTCACCAGACTGCCTGCCAATGATAAAATTCTGAGGGCTTGCCTATTGGCGTTACTTTACCATTGAATTAAGAGCATGTCAATATGGGGTAGTAAGGTAATATAGTTTGGAATGGCAGGCCAGTGACAACTTTTCCTTCAACCGAATGTATTGGTTCTCATGTAGAGGTTAATTAAATGCTACCTATCTGACTGTAGACATTGTCATCTTGAAATATATCGTTGAAGAGTAATCCAAGTTGATGTTATATCATCATGGGCTGATAGAAGATTATGGAAAGTTGACCTTTGATATTTATTGTTTAATAATTTTATACATAATATAACTATGAACATTTACATTTTGTTTATGAACTATGTACATTTTGGCGCAGGTTGTGTAAAAGGAAGGAAAAAATGCAAGAAAGTGTAGAATTAAATTGGATACAGTATTAGGAAACCTCTACAATAGATCTATTGCCATCAGAATGTGGCGACCCTTAATCGAGAAATTTCCTAATCAATTCTGTACCAGTTTTCCTGTCCCATTTCTTATTTCTAAGTAGCAAAAAAACAAGTTTTGCTAGGAAATGGCATAGCTCTTGAGATATCGTTTGTGATTCTGTGGGACATTTATGTTCATATGTATGAAGAATGGGTACAGGAAGAGAGGAGAGGAACTAGTGTGATATGGTTTTCACAGATACAATTTTGAGTTTATAATTTTAATGTATTCCTAATGCAATACAGTCCAGATTATATTGCAAGTGAATATATTTTTATGGGATATTTTAGTGAATTATGGAAGTAGATTTGTTTAGGTTATTTCATTTCCAGCCCTGCTAGCGCACAATTGTTTTGGGATTTGCGGATGTCATGGAATACATATTTGGGAAAATTGTTAGGTATTTATATTTGTTATCCCAATATAATTTTATAATCCCAATTTTGAAATTGTCGCTATTGGCCCCTTGACTGGCAGTGTAAAGTGCAGAGTTTCTTGCATGCATGTCACAGTTGTATGTTTTTTCAAGATATCTTTCACCTGTGCTTCTTTTGACTTAATTACTTGAGTATTATGTGAAAAATTGTCATTTAATCTCTCTTCTGGTTCATAGTTATTTTTATTGCTGCTATTGTGTACACGTCATTGAAAAATCAAGCCTTTAAAGAAAATTCATTTATTTAAAGAGTAAGTTGTGTATCAGCAACACTTAACGAAATTAACAATATTATTAGTTTACATTAAATCAGGGGTTCACAATCCATTTGGGCTTGTGGGCCAGATTTTGGTACTACATATATGCGACTAATCACGAGGGTAGATGTGAACCGGAGTTATGCAATGTGTGTCTGAACTGGCAGTTGGCAGTGAACTAGAAAGCCTAGCAGGAGTGATTTTGGGCCAACACTGTCAGAGAGATGATAGAGCTGCACCTGAGTCATCCCAATTATTGCTATTAAAGCATAACAGAAAGACGGTTTAACATTTTCCCTTTTTAACATCCTATGCATGACCCACAAACAGGTTGGAAAAAAGGGAAGTGGGCTGAGTCAGGTCAATTGAGCACCCCTGCATTAAATACATTGTACTGAATGGGAAAGAAGTACAGGCATAGTACTGCATGGATATAAGGATTTTTTTAAGGATCTGTTTTAAATACTTATATATACTCCATTTGAGATAAATTAATTATTCAGAGGATATTTAAGCAACTTTGCTGCAGATTTTTCATAGATTATTCTTGGATACAGTGCATCTAGAAATATATATTATATCACGTTGTAATCTCTCTTGTACTTGTAGAGTAAGTGATTAAGTTTTTCAATGCATAATTTCAGCGGATCCAGTTATTGATGCAGTACTAGATACATTAGATGACAGTGTAGTGTATTTGTATGTAGGAGTGGGAGACAGAGACACGTAAGTAAACATATTGAAATAAATATAACCTATTAATTATGCATATTTCATTGGTCAGTTTAATTAACCTTATCAAGGATGGTGATGGTGAAAATGTGGTTTTAAAATGTATGGTATTCCATGGAATAGGCATATCCGTTCATGAGCCAACTGAGTGTGTCAACTCAGTAGCTTACTGTGCAGGTGAGCCTAGTCCTCCTCAGATGGTTGGTGAGATAGGAATTGCTTAGGGGAGTCATGGGCAAACAGCGGCTCAGAAGGAAATAGTAAAGGGGAAGAGAGCCTGATTTGCTCCCTCTCTTCATTATGTGGGCTTGTTAAAATCAGCTTATGGGCCTCTAAAATTCACTCCCCTGATGGCCAGCCTTCTAATATTGGACTCAAATAGACCAAAATAGTTCATTATTTCCTACTTGCTTAAACACATCCCTGAAATTGACCTCCTTTTCAGTACTTGTTTCCTTGCTCATGTAGGGTAATCAGCCAGGTTAATGGGAGACTGAGACTGTTCAACATTAGGATGGCTATAGATTTTCCCAAGCACATTGACATTTTAAGTGACTATGTCTCCAACAAACTTTCTCCTGAAAATTAAAGTCTGCTTGTTATTATTTTACCTGAATTAGGGAAAGATTTTAAAAATTATTATTTACATAATTGTTTTAATGTAGATTTATTTCACAAATGAGCAATGAAAAATTTCATGATGAGCCCTTGTTGACATGTCTCTCAAACCCTTAGATGGTCCCTCTGTCCAAAAAATGTGTGCAAAGTATTATTGACATGGAAATTGAAGCTAATTAAATAGCGAGAGAATGGAATAAGTTATTGTAGTGGCATCATAAAATGTCTAACATTTAATTTAACTCTTTTTCTTTCCAGCTGGAAGAATCCTAAATGTGTATTTCGAATGGATGAACGGCTGAGGTTGTCCTCGGTCCCAACATTAATTTGTTGGGGAAAACCCCAGCGACTGGAAGAAGAAAAGTGTTGCAATCCTGATCTTATTCGCCTTTTGCTGGAAGATGACTAGTACTTCAATGCAGTGATGTACATTGAAATGAATATGTTGTTTCATATTGCAATATCATACCATGGGACATCAAATATTTTTACAGCAAAACAGCAGAACCACATGTCTTTTTAATTATAATTACATGTATAATATTTTATACATGATTGATGCAGTTTTTGTGAATAAATGTGTATTTCAAAAATAAGTTTTCAAATGATCCCAAAATTGCCACATTTTGTATTTAGCTGCTGTTATTAAAAGATATATTTATAAGATTTAACCCATTGCTTTGCATTCATTTTGTATGGAAGGGATTCCTTCAGTACAGTATATTTATGCGTATATTGTAATTGAGGTTTTTTTTCCATGTAGAGAATATTTTCCACATGTACCCATTGTTTTTGGCTAGACAATGGAATATGAAACTTATGGGCAGTTAAAATTTCATACTGGGATTCTGTAAACCAAATGTAGATTGGAAATGACACCCTACTTAATTCATTAATAGTGATTGATGTGATATGTCTCTTTTATTTATTCTGTACTTGGAAATGACAGTGCATATGTATGATGTAATCGTATTGAGTATGAGTGTCTGATCTCTTATTATGCCTGCTTACGTGGAATGGGGCCTGAGTTGCTGCTACATAAAACGACATAATGTGTACGAGGGCATTTAGATCTGATGCACGTTTTATATTTGCCTTTGAAATTTTTAGGAAGATTTGGAACAATTTAATCATAAAGCACATTACATTTGGAAATCAAAGAGCTTTCTGCGTATAGTCTATTAATGCAAAAAATGTGTACATCAAACAACAAAGTAGTGGCAGATGTAGTTATGGTTATCTGCATATATGCACCACTAGGGAGTGTATCAGTGTGTGACTATCCAGATGCTCTGGTACTTGAATAGCCACACACCTTGGTCGAAACCGAGGATGTCCCGAGTCACCCAGATTGGAATCCTCTTAACAGGTAGCAGAACTTCGTCCTTTGGGTTATATTACTCCTATGCCAGAGTTGTGTGGAACTTAAATATTGTTTCAGTGTCACAACATTGCTTGGTAATTACCTTTGGAGTAAATTGAACTTAAACATTACTTCAATGTCACAATATTGCTTGGTAATCACATCACCTTTGGAGTAAATGGAACATGTTGATGTTACCAAGGACTTGCTCTCTGCTTATTTATTTTTTGATCGGAATTGGCTGAAGGAGGCTGGAACTTAAAGATGAAGTCATTGAGCTTTTTGTAGAAGTAATTTATCACAATAATCATCTTTAGCTGGGGATCCTTAGCTAGGGAACTTCGAGTACCTGATCTCCATACTAAAAATGATTTCCATTGTCTTCATAACCTACTTTCCATAGTTGACTCTTCAATGGTACCCATATGCTGCCTCATCTTCTGATCTAACTCCACATTTTGGCTATTCATAAAAGATTTTCATTATCTCTGTATGTGTAAATGTGTGTATGAATATCCAAAAATGTTAAGCCTACTGACTAAAAACCCAGGAAGTAGTAATTTGGCACAATGGCTTTATTACATTAAAGCTGACAGATAGATTGCTAAACTTAACTTGGGGTCTCTTGTAGCCTTTGGGATGTACAGAACCATCATGAGAATGCTACAGAGAAAACTAGAATAGCCATGCAGCTCTTCACTGATTTCAATATTAAAATACATTAATAATAACTTTTGTTGACAGATGTTATTTTATACATGAAATGGTATTTAATTTTGCAGATGAATTGTTCTTGTCATATGTTGTTTGACTGAGGATGTCACGTTAATAAGTAAAAAGTCAGTATTTCAATAAGATATCAATGCAAAATTTCATATTGTTGTCCTTTTCAAGCTGCACATAAAGATTAATGGAAGGGAAAAGAATGAATTTATAGTATTATGTATGAATATATTTTTCAAATTGAAGTCCTTTGGAAAGGGACAACTTCGTATTGTCTCACATTTTGAGGAAGTACCGGAATCCCGTCCCACCCCCTTTAATGGCACAGTAATAGTCCTGTGCACCTATAGCTCTCATAATTTTTGTAATGTGATCCAATAGTTAATACATCTTGGCTCTTGCTCTTTATCTGGGTAGTCAAGTTAAGTCCTAGATCACCTAATTTACCAAACATTTTAATATTCTTAACTGACTCTGAGACTTCTATAGAAATAATGTCATCTAATACTGTTTATACGTATATCTTTCGTAATCAATATCTGTTGGCTTTTGTTTCCCCTTTTGAACTTTTCTTGTTGTTATGTTTCGTATCAATCTCATTTTTTTGTGTATGCTTTGTTCATTTTTGAATTTCATAATTTAGCAGAATTCTACACTCCTGAGGTCCTAAAACCTCCATAATTTTCTTCTCATCTTGGCTTTCTAATATATTATTTTTCAGTTAAGTTCAGGAATATACATTAAGGCTTGCTATTGATTAGCTATATTTTCTGGTAATATGTGGGTTAAACGAAACATAAACAGCCTATTCAATTTGGGTCACAAAGAGAATTGGCCTTGATAAGTTTACATGTTAACTATTTCAAATGGAAATATGTATTAAATCCGTATGAATTATTTTGGAAAAAGAGAAGCAATTAGATTCTGAAATGTTAAAAAAATAGGAACTTCTTTTCAAAGGAGAAAATGCCTTGGGATATTTTATATTTTTACACATGAATTTTTTACGCTGGAAAATTTTGGCCAGAATCAAGAGTCCGCCCGGCTATTAACAAGAGAATATTTCTAGAAGAAAAGCTGTTGATTTCATGAAGACCCTGTTACCATGGCAACGGCTTATTGACTTTGTCGTACCTAATTTTAATTTCATGCCCATCGCATGTATGATCGTTGAGAACCCCCATATTGTAACGTGGACATTCTTTGGACTTATTAGTAATGATAAATTAGTAGAAATCACTTTTCGAATCTTTCTTTCAAAAGCAACAGCCAATAGACATTCAGTATTTAGTGCGCTATTTAGTTAGTTGCATGTCATTGTTCCCCAAACGCATATCCTTCACTAAAAATTTATTAACTTTAAAAATTTACATGATGTGGGTGACAAAGTTTTATGTAGCTCTTTTTGAGGTTAGAAGCATATTGTAATAAGCAGCTGTTTTTGAAATTTTGAACTGTGCCCATTAAGGAGCAGCTATTTTTCCCTACTTGTGCTGCCCTCAGTGTTATGATAATGAAGTGAAAAGTTTCCTTTCGCGCGTTCCTTGTATTGGTTCCTTCATGGGATAATTCAGGTTGGCGAACGTATATATGATTATCATTAAGCGTGCCAAATTATTACCTTAAATTTGTTTTTTTGATCCATTTGCATACCTTTATTTGTCAATTTGCAGAAGCTGGATTACTTTCAAGAACTTAATCTTGTCATTTATGCTGGTTC
This sequence comes from Hetaerina titia, assembly GCA_037158775.1. Lineage (NCBI taxonomy): Eukaryota > Metazoa > Arthropoda > Insecta > Odonata > Calopterygidae > Hetaerina > Hetaerina titia. The sequence continues at coordinate 77,342,632 of CM073769.1, read as the reverse complement.
CTGCATGATGTCATGGAAGCCACATTCTACAGGTAAAACCTTACGCTTTATATATTTCATGTACATATCATTGGTGTGCTTAGATTATAAATGTTGTAGGCTCCAATAATAATATGTACTTCAGTGGCGATATTGCTCTTTTTCGAATGTCAGATTTACTAGTTTGTTTGTCGTATGTTTAAAAATCTCTCTTCTAACAAAATTGTTTCAATGTACCTTATTTAACATGCATTCATGTCCCAGTACTTTTCGAAATATTCCTTTCCGTTTGCTAGATTAACTAATGTGGGTTATCCTCACTGGAGATTTTCGTAATTAGAAATCGATTATAACGTTTAGAAATCGAGATGATACCGAACAAGGACAATACTGTATGCTACATACTTATATATAGGTTGTAAGGAAGTATTACTAGTTATATCGCCATTATGCATGGCTAACAAGGAAATATATTTGGTTCGATTTTTACTTTCATCTTTTGAAATACAAACCAATCTTGATTTAATGCCTAGAAAGTCAAATTCTATCGGTGACAACTATAATATGACAACTCGTATGATCCGCTTAAAACTGTAAACCTGAACCCATATGCGAATTTAAAGTGTGCTGCAGCTTGGGATTATGGCTGATTTACAGTAAATACGGATAATAATAAAAGAAATTGAGGTGTAAGACATCATAAATTAAGACAATAAAATGATAACTCCTATAACCGTAATAAGTCATCACCACTCGTCCTTTTTTAGCCAGGAAACACGCACTTGGAAAAAATTATGATATCGGCTTTGAGTAGAACATTTACTGCAGTATCGTATATAACTCATCATAGACCTAACCACCAACCTCATTGGAGGGTTGGTTTGTTTGGTGAGGATAGCGCTAATAAAATTAGGTACTACGAATAAGTTCTAATTCTAACATATAAGTCTAACGGTGTGTGACATTTACCCATCGTGGCAAAATATTCGAAAGCAAACGAATAGCTGGTCATAAATATAACATAATCTATGCACTTCAAATGTAAATTCATCCTGCTGGATGGTTGTAGTGGTGATAACATTGACCACGAGATGGCTGCAGTTGTCATGGCGTAGGCTCCCTCGGTATGACCTAGCCTGTTGTTGCATCTTATCATTCTGTACTCTCTCTGCTGGGCCTAACATAAATATGACACCCAACGTTGAAGTCACATTTTGAGGAATCTCATTGTGAGTGAGTGCATCCTTACATCCACCTTCATATGTTTCGATCATAGATCTTGCGACAACAATGTTAGTAGTGGAACCTAGGTAGAGCAAATTAATCATTCCTTCTTTCTTGTTATATTGGGTGGCAGGACCATGAGTAAAGAAACCAGGACATTCCATTTTTATGAAACTTCTCGAAACTTAAGGTTTTGATGTCCAGCTGGCCCACATTATCATACTCATGTAATTTACTAAGCTGGTGTTTGAAAAAGGCCATACATAAATACATATTTCCACATTGGTTTAAGAATAATAGTAGTCGACGGTAATTTTCGATTGGGCTGTCAAGTTTAAAAAAAATCAGTATTATAAAATTTTAGAGCAGTTTGAATAGTTGTGTCTGTGTGTTCCGCTGTTCTGGTAGAAAATAATATTTTAAAAAGTTAAATTTTATGTTGGTTTCTCTCATCTACTGAAATATTTCACTTTCCCTATGCTTTCTAAAGTGAATTGGTTTAAAAAATAGGAGAAACATACATATCATCGCAGATTGTAAATTTTGACGCCACACGAATACATTTATATTCGTAAGATTTTCTACACTTTAAGATGAAAATAATCATACAATATTTATTTTATCGTTAAAGTCTAATCTTTATAAAAGATTGAGCATTGACAGATGAAATATGATCTATGTTTTTATTTATCCATGAAAGTTAATTTGGAGCGTTCGTAATTATTATTAGATATTGACAGACCTCAGTTCTACACTAGAAATTTTATGGCCCCCGAAAACATTTTTCTTTGTGCTTCTAAAACATTTTATTTTTCTCCCCAACAATCGCTTATTTCAACTCCTCAAAACTTTTTGCTCCTTGTTAATCTAATTCAACCTCTAACAGAGTTTCAACACACCACTCACTACTTATGTCATGATCTTCATTCCATTTTAATATCTTCTTTGGATTAACTTCCATAACTTTCTCTCCTCACTTCGCCCAAACCTTATTTCAATTTTTTCCCCACTTTACTTCTCTACACATCTAAAAAGTGTTCAAGCACTGAATGCACGCTCGTTCTTTATCTTAAAAAAACGGAGTGTATGGAACAAGCATGCTGTTCACTTCACATTTACCTCGGTTATCTTTTCTCAGCGTATGTACTGAGCTAATCTAGGCAATTAATATTAGTGAATCTGGCCTGATCACTTCATTGTATTGAGCACAATGACGAAGCGTTATTTATCCCGTAAAATATTCAAAATTTTATATTTTAATGACTTTAGGTAACTGAAAATGGCTTAATGGAATAATCACTCTCTGATGGGTCTATATACTATATTAAATTAAAAAACTACCGTATGTTGGGAACGGTAAATGACAGAAAATGAGGTTGCTGCATATATTTGTTGACGAAAAATTCTCTACTATTTTTATTAAGGATTTTCCAAAATCTAATCTGCTGTTTCAACGTCAATTTCGAATCGTTCTTCGAAACCATAGCAAAATTTGTGCGACGATTTAGGGTACGTTATTCCCTATACTTTAATTTTAGACCTAGGAAAAGACTTTCCGTAAATATCGCATATTTTCGTTCACTGATTCGTAAATATTCTTTATTATTATTCCTATGATCGTTTTCGAAATCCAATAGTTAGCAGAAATAACCAGCAAGTTGCATAGGTTTGGTGACGTGTGGAACGTAGCTTACTGGATGATTATTAAGAAATTAATTAATCAACAATATAAGTAACTCAGAGTCGGATAGATGCTCACCCAATGCTCCATATATCGTGAAAAGTAGAGTGTGATCACTCTTGGATTGCAGAGAGACTGACTGACTTGACCTGGCGGCATGTGACTGTGAACTCGTAATCATTTCAGGATACAGTAACCAGCATTCGGGGGTTAAATTCATGGCAACACAAGGATTAATAAAGAACTACCACATACAAATGAAACATTAATGCCTATTAGGGAACTTTTCCTGCTGCGTACATTTGGCATGATGTCTTCCACTGTTGCCAAATTTCGCACTTTTCCCCAATGACTCAGGGAGAATATCAGTGCTTACGGAGTATATGCGTCAACAATGGCCCCAATTCATTCGGCACCAATTTTACGGATTTTTTCATAATAACCAATAACCTAATCCTCCAGCTAAAGCTGAAAATGTCCAAGATTGAAGACAAATGAATGAAATAATTCTCGTTTGGGTACACCGACAGGCACGACGCACGTACCTGTTCGGAACAAAATGAAGGAAAGATCTTTTGAGGAAGACTAAGAGACAAGTACACAGGACTAACAAGGAGTGATGTGAAGTGGAAGAACTATCAGGGCGTGAGATACCTTACTTTGTGTCGGGAAAAATGGCGGGCTTCAGCCAACTAATGCTCGGATTGCAGGACTAAAGTGCAATAAAACATTCCGCAATAGACGATGTAGCCCTGATGCAATTAACAAACAAATACGGGTGCTGATGAATTCAGCAGCGGACTTTTATTCCAGCTTTTTTGTTCTCCCTGGAGATAGAATCTGCTCCTCCCCGTTGTTGATTCGAAATTGTCAACCATTTAAGATAAATAATTTATTTTTCTTTGATTGGTATGACTCGCTTAAGGGTTAAAGGTCGATTTCTCATCTCTTCGACGGATTTATTCCCGCCTCTCCATCCCCATCATATACATACATATACATGCACAGGGTTCGTCCGGAGAATAAGTGTACTGAGCTCAGGAAAAAAAAATTATTACACTTTTACATATCTTAAGCTAATATTCCTCAAAATAGGACCCTTGTGAGTCGGTACACTTGTTCCAGCGGCGTTCCCATTCCTGGAACGCTGCCGCGAAGGCATCATCGGGACCCTCTCGAAGACACGTCGTCACGGCCTCTTTGACGGCGTCCAAAGTCCCGTATCGCGTTCCTTTCAAACTCCTCTTTATCTTCGGGAACAGAAAGAAGTCCGGTGGTGCCAAGTCCGGGCTGTAGGGCGGGTGCGGCAGCGTTGCCACGCCGTGCTTGGCCAAGAAGTCCGACACGACAAGCGCGGTGTGAGACGGCGCATTGCCGTGAAGCAGCCGCCAGATATTTTTGATCGCTGGCCGGACGCGGGCGACTCGTTTTCGAAGCCTGTCGAGCACTTGGACGTAAAATGCAGCATTTACAGTTTGTCGTTCAGGTACAAATTCGTAGTGGACGACTCCCCTTTTGTCAAAAATTCGGAACAAATCAGTACACTTATCTTCCGAACGAACCCTGTATATATCCCATCTCTTTCACTATTGCTCCAACTTCTCCTACTACATTATTCAGTATAGTTTTAACCACATCTACGCCCTCCACGCCCTTATTCACGAACCAGAAGGAATAAGGAGAGCAACTCTCTCACTCTTTCTCTATTCGGTATTCGTGGGAGCGGCCGCCTGCGCAACTAAACCCCAAACTCAAAAAGAGTACATATAACGCTTTCAAAAGATGAGTAAGTAAACTCTGCAGAGGGATGCAGGACTTTAGGTGAAGTGACCAAGGAGGGAGGGAGAGAAAAGGAAAGGGATGAATAGAGGTTGAAAACTAGAGGGTGGCCGAAAACAAGAGAAAGGAGAGCGGGAAGAATAAGGGAATGAGAGAAGTGGAGCAGGGGAGGCCTCTATCCTCCCCTCCGTTGGATGAGAGGAAGATTTTCTGGTTCCTCTCTCTTTCTCTGGGTGGAAAATTAGACGGGCCTGAGGGCATTTCCTCGAAGCGACACCGGGTCGGAACGTTCGCTCGTTGGTTTCCCCTCCTAACTCGCCCCGCCGTCTGCCTTTGCGTCTTTCGGTTCTCCTTTGGCCGTGCCATATCCGAAGTCACTTATTGCGCGTTGTAACGTGGGACTTAAATGAAGCAAAGGTCGCCGTCAGTTCTGTCAAAATGTAAGACACTTTCCGAAATCTAATGGTTAATGTTGGTAATGGAAGTTCTCTTGTTTCGTGGAATCGTTGGACTAGCTGAAAGTTCTTCCTCCCATTAAACATGAGAATATCCCTTTTTAGTTTCGTCCAATTATTTCATGTGTGATAATTACTCCAGTAAGATGAATATGATTTTATCATTTTAGAATGCGTATTATTCCTTATTGAATCTTCAATGGTATTTTAATCGATTTGGTTAGCGTAAGAGTGTTTATTCAATGCGTAACACTCAACTTTTCGAATGCTAATAATTTTTTAAAATTTGATTTTCGCTAGGGGACGATGTTTCACGATATTAATAGCTCACGAACTAATCATTGGAATAGAGTATTTTCGTGTGAAATAATTTCTATGAAGCTTTTGTCTTTTTCGAAAAGTGAGTACATATTAAAACAACCATAAACACAGTAATCAACCCGAAGGTCGGTTTAGTACATATCATATTTGTTTTTTTGATCAAATTTATTGTAGTAGGATTTTATGTAACTGCTGTGATATTTCCTTTATGCCCTTCTCTTTGTTCCCTTTCGGGGTAGGCAAAATCAAAAATTTGAACTTTAAGGTATTTCAGGAAACCTATTCCCTGTTTCTGATCTCTTCCTTCCTTCCTTACTTGTTTCGTGTCTGCAGTAATAGTAAATTGCTTCATACATATTATTTTGTTCCTAGGGCTTCTTATAATACTGGTCTGCAGAGTGTCTTCCATCACATTCAACCTCGACTTTCGCGGTCAACGCCTTCCACTCATACTATTCAATCTACTCATGTATATCTGTTTGTTGGTTCAACTCTCTTCCATTTTCTCAAAATCACCGAGGCAGCGTAGTGCTCGTCAATTACTGGTGCCATCAAGCAACTGTCGTTCATAGCCCACTCTTACTTTCACTCCGAACACCATTCAAGGGCCACATACCTACATTATTTAGCCTACTCTTTTGCTTATTCAGCGGTTTATTGCTTATATATATATATATATATATATATATATATATATATGTATATATATATATATATATATATATATATATATATATATATATATATATATATATATGTATGTACATTCCTCGACCGGGACAGGAAAATATTTTTACATTAGTGGTCTGCTAGATTCCACCTTCCCCACCTCTCCTATGTTCGTCCTTTATGTGTGTTCCTTTCCCCTTTCCTTATAAAAAAATATAAAGGCAGAGAAATCGTTGGGCATATATATATATTTATATACATAAGGAAAAGTGATAGGAACACATATAAAGGACGAACACAGGAGTCCCGGTCAAGGAAATATTTTTGCGTTTGGAACTACTCGATTCCGCCTTTCCCACCTTTCCTGTGTTCGTCCTTTTTATGTGTTCCTATCCCTTTTCCTTATTTATATTTCCTTATGAATGAAAATATGTTCGCCGTACGGCGAGAGTTCTTGGTTGAATGTACCTGTATATATGTATGCCCAATGATTACTTCTACCTTATCTATACACCCCTCTCTCACAATTTTATCAATGAAAGTACTTAACCACCGTGATGATATTAAGCGTCCCTACTTCATACCTTTCTTTTTTTTAACCAGTCACTCAAAATCAGTCTTAACCTTAACCTATCAATTTTATAACATTCAGTAACTGCTTAGTTGCTCCATCTTTCGCAAATTCATGTATTTCTCCAGGACTTGCTGAAATGTAAACTTGTGATATGTACATCCCCTTCCAGAGATAAATCCACTTTTCTCTTCTTTCAATCAACAGTTTACTCAGCAGGAACCCCCGTGAACTCAAAGGACTAATTGCACAAAAATTCTTATATTTCACATTACTCCCCTTTTTACGAAAATACCATTATTGCATTTAAACAAACATATGGTACGATTTGAGATTGCAAGTTTCTCATAATCTACTGGAATATCAATAATTCTCATAGAAACACCCGTTTTACCAGGCATACAATTAAATACTTTTATGCTCAGCCATTCGAATCACCCATTTTTCCATGCGTACACAGTACTAGTTTTCTTCGAGATCATTCAATTCACTCAAGGGTCACCAAATGATCGTACAACTTTCTGAGATGCATCTCTACTTTTGCCAGTCCAACCATTTATGTCACCTGATACTATTATTTTTTAACCGATAACATTTAGGACTTTCTATCAGATTTACCGAGATCTTACCCTTCACGTTCTCGATCTCGCCATCGAGTGATGCGCAACAAACTACAATTACAACTCTTCGTGAGCAAATTTTCTTACGAACCCCAGAGAAATCTAGGACCCATATTTTTTTATTCATAACGTCCCTTAGCACTCTCATCCAGTATCAAGTACCGTAAAATCATGACCACAGTACTATTCACCACCAGCACACCCCGTGCGCTTTGCTTCATATTCGAACCAATCATCCAATCGCTTCTCAAGTATTTCACTCCATAACTCAAGTATATTTCCATGCATACTTTACACTTTCCAAATACATCCATCAATTGTCTAGTTATCATCATATCCATTCCTCAATGGGCCATTCTCATAAAATATAAGCAACCCCTGAATTTGGCCGTCTGATACTTCTTGCAGGTATTTACCAGCTATGGACAAGCTTAACAGGTTTTGCATCATGCTCCACGTGCAGGGTTTCCTGCTAATAGTTACGGCCCTGGACCAATTAGTTTTGGCAAATTTTTATCATCATACCACTATTAAAACTAAAGTCTAGTAATACCCTTTTCCCGCTTTCAGTATTCTGAAATAAGCTCGTACCCGATCTGAAAGAATTACGTTGATACCCAGCACACCGTTGCTTATTATGCCCTACCACCAAGCGGTATATTTTTATGTTGACATAATAGGTCTAGTTATGTGACTCTCCCATTTTATTCTTTTCGCAGAAGCTCATTTATCGGCACGTATCTTTATCTCAAATTAATGATGAAGCATTACCTCATCGAATAAATTTTTCCCTCTCGTTTTTTTTAATTCGCATACCTTTTTAAATAAGTTGTTCGGACCAGTCGTGTAAGTGCATTGCCCACCACACCGTTTGCATAATAATAAATAAACTTTTTTCAATTCTTGGATGACGAGACGGTCCATGGATGAAAATAAAACCGCCTTCCAATTGAGATATCCTAAGAATTTCCGGCCGCCATTTCCATCGCTTCCTTCCTCATTACAGTATTTCAAAGCCTCCTCTCAGCCTTAAGGGTTGGAAAATTTCATTATAGTTTTCCTCCATTACCAAGTACCTGTGAATTAATATTTATGAAATCTTCTTGCCACTGTTGATTAACAAATTGAATTTTGTGAGCTGGGGTGGTTGCAACACTTCTTAGACCTTGATCTCCAGAATTATTGCGATAATTAACGATAATTCTCTCGATAGCTATCGGGAACACTTGATTTATTTATCTTTTCCAGTCTTATGCTCTAATGTGTCAGTAATTATCTATTTTGTGAATGCTGTTAAAGTGGAGGCTTTTCATGAGCAGAGGAAAGGCCATTTTCTAAAATTGGTTTGTGTTCAGACAGTACTTAGGTGAATAAGTATTGACTTCAAAATTTCTCAATCAGACAAATGTCTTATTCATCAGTTAACAATATGCCAGATAATGTGCCGTTTTACACCAGAGGTTTCTTTCCTAAGCCATTATTAAGACTTCAGAAAATTTACATTAGGTTTGCAGGAGTTGGATTTGGGTGACCGATGTCTTTCCACCGAATTGACATGGTGATTGTTTGAAGCAACAATCCTTTTTGTGATTAAACCAATATGTGATGTAACTTCGTTATTAGCGTTTATTCATTAATACTGTCACCATATTTCATTACGAACCGGATGAATGGAGAATGAAATCCTATCGAGAAATTTTTCTTACTTTTTATCCTGAAATTTTGCTTTATGATAGTAATTTTTAAACATTTTTAATTCATATCAAAGCCTGGATTTGTAGAATTAATGTCTCCTTGCTATCACATCTTTATTTGAACCACTAATGATTGAATTACAAATCTAAACACTCCGCAGTTACTATGAATAGATTTGAGATGAAAATAATATTGTGTTCTGTGTAGTTCTCGAAGTTAAATCGAGCTGCACTGCTGCCTTTATCCATTCCGCTCATCCCACTCAAACACCTCTTTCAATTGTTTTCTATTGTCGATAGAGATAATAGGAGGATAGTCGGTTCGTTCCCATTGTAGTTCACTGGTGAACATATCCTACATCTTCCCGAACCGTTAAGTATACCCCGTGAAATCAAAGGGCGTGGCTGAGAGCGCGAGGGTTCTTTAAAGGAGCGAAAGATACGTTAGGCCGTGGTGGTGCATACCAACGCCTTCCCATTTCTTTGCCTCACACCACCCCTCCCTCCTTTTCCTCCCTCTCAACCCACCATCGCTTCTCTTCTCTCTCTTACTCGCACACATGCACCCACCGCAGTCGTATTTCCATCAACGTCAGTCGGCAAAGTGGCTGACTCTCCCAGGGCTCTCTCTCTCTCTCTCCTCTCAGACGTCTATGGGGGAGTTTCTTTAATGGAGGAGGAGGTATCGGTCAGTTATGTTGGTGTCATGAGGGAAGGGTTTATTTTTTTAAAAGAGTGTATGTGTAGGAGCGAGGGGGAGAGGGAGAAGGATAGAGGATTGTGGTGGGGAAGGGCGGAGACTCGGGAGAAGACTCGAGGAGTGGGGCAGGCGGAAACCGAAAGGGGTCTTGTGGCCGTAGGATCAGACGTCTGGTTCTGCCCAAAAGGGGAGTCTGTGGTGTTTTTTTTAATGGCTAAGGCGAATCTTGAGAGGAGGATATGAAGTGGCTGGCCGCGTCCTAAAATTTAACTACCCTTTAGCGGTTTAGTTACTTGGCTCTCAGGATGGGTTTTAATGTCCCGTGGTACTATGTTGCACCGCCTCTTGCCCGCCTTTCCCCCTACCTTCCTCCCCTCTCCTCCGTGCGTTCCCACTCTCTCCGTCGCTCCACTACAAACCCCCATCCCTCTCTTCACTCTCACTTAAAAGAAGAACCTTCCCCCTCCCTTCCCCCTTGTCTCTCAAGGCTCTCCCCGTTTGCACCAAGCGTCCCGTCTTCTTCTTAGTTACGCAGAGTTTTTATCCGAGGGGAACCGTCGCGAGTTATCTCCTGCGCTACAATCTTGGAGTCGCGCCATAAATTATGGGAGCAATCAAGATGTTCATCTTCTCATTCGCGCGATTCTCAATAGAACATGAGCTTTGTTTTTGCTGCTTGAAAATTGTGAATCTCGTTAGGCTTTTTTAATTTGAGAAAACCTATCGTTCTTTTGAACGAAAGAAGAAAAAAGTATCAGGATAATTTTTTTGCATCCCAGTAAACAACTGGGAAATCAATTTCTTTAAGAATATATGTATGCATGTGTATGTAAACTATAAACACAGCCCTCAATCCTAAGGTCGATTGGTAGTTATTGATAGAGATCATCCAGTACTGAGCCCGACGCCGTGTGAAATTCACAAATCAGGGTAGGGAGGCCAGTTCCTGCGCCGGTTATGCTTCCCAGGAAGATCTGATACCCGAAAAATCACATAGCTTGGGTAGAGCTGCAGGTGCCCAGAGTGCCTTGCCCGGGAATCGAACCGGGCCTTCCGGTCAGTAGTCTGACGCTCTCCCCCTGGACTACCACGACCCACTATCATAAAATATTGCACACAAAATCATTTCTTATATATGTCGGTCATTATTTATACAGGCTATATATGAGTCATATCTTGTCTTCCGAAGGGGACGGAGTTCGGGTCCGTCGAGATTGTCAGGATGTTGTTGTGAGTCTTCTTTTTGTGTGTTCTCGTGGTGTGTGTTACTAAGTTTTTTATTCAACACTTCCGTGTTACTTCGAAGGAATCATATATATACATATATATATACATATATATATACATATATATATATATGTATATATATTATATATATATATATATATATATATATATTATATATATATATATATATATATATATATATATATATATATATATATATATATATATGCAAGGCACCCTGGGCATCTGCAGCTCCACCCAAGCTAGTTGATTTTTCGGGTACTAGATCTTCCTGGGAAACCATAACTGGCACAGGGAAAGGAACTGGCCCCCCTACCCTGATGTGTGAATACTCACACGCCGTCGGGCTTGGTACATGAGTGAGCTCTACCATCACCTACTAAACCGACCTTCGGGTTGATTACTGTGTTTATGGTTTTATATATATATGTATGCACAAGTATAATCCTTCTAAATTTTTTTATTATTTTTCTTATTAGATGTCTGAAACAAAATTCTACCAGATACGATTTTCGGGTTTAGAATGCTTGCAAAGGTCAGAGAAATTTAAAATTCAATTGATACGAGTATTATAGTTCTGCGTGTGTGAATATTTTTCCCGTGAGAAACTATGTCCCTTGACTTGACTCGGAGCTTTCAAACTATGAGTCATACGAAATTCCAAAATATTACCCATCTTTCAGGTCAGAGTTGTCGAGTCATTTGTTTGAAATGACTTTGTGAACTGCACTTCAACAATCCACATTGAAATTTATCCTTGTTATCAGGGTACAAGCGCTGAATTATCTTTGAAAGGATCCTCCTCATAAGATTGATATTTCATTGGAATAATAGTTGGTACTGTACCCACCAAGGTAAAGCATTGTGCTCCTTTTGGGAACCTATCTTTGCGTCGGTCATTATTTATACAGGCTTATTCCGATGTCAAAATTCTGTTGCTTAGAAATTTATAATTTATTTTCATAGCTCCATTGAAATTAGATCTATTTTGGATATCTGAAAGTAGTCTTTCTTAGTCGACTTCAAGATCGACAGCACTCTAAGGGTTGGTTTCATGTAGTTTTGCACCAAAATTCCCTTTACGACTTTATCTCCATAACTTAGTATTTATTTAATTTTACGTTTATGCCATTTTAGCTTAAAACCTGCAACTGATATTTTCCTTATTTTGTGTATGCAAATCAAAAAATATGGAAAACGGTCACGTGGAAGTGTTTATCTTGATTTTGTTGCCCCTATGTCATAAACCTCATTAACAAGACGGTAAATACAGTTGGCCCTATCCAATCTATCACCACGCATCAGTGCTCACCGTGTAACCTCTCGCCCAAGTGTATGCCCTCCATCCAGCTGTCAGATGTTCAACAATGGCGTCATATACTCGTACTCCTTCGCACCAGCGCATACGAAACGTACTGTCTCCATTTCTATTCATGTTTTTCACGTATCCAACTACCTACAGGACAAGGAAAATTTATGCCTTCCGCCCAAAAAAAAGAAATTAAACCAATCTTAATGCATATTACAGACATCACCGCTTAGACGTGACGTGGCCATTCTTTAAAGACATGAAGCAGCATTAAGTACGTAGTATAAAGTTTGGTCATGCCAATCACCTTACGTGCACATACTTTAATTAATGTCTGAATTCGATTTGTTGAGATGCTTGTACAGACTTAATTTCTCAAAGATGAGTTAATAACAATGGTGAATTGTGAATATAATTTTTTCCTATCCATTGTGTAATGTTGAGAGATTGCTTGCCATTTAATCACAAAGTGAAGAGGGAATAAATTTACTTAAAGATTTGGTAAGCAGAAGAACTGGCATATTTGCATTATTTCTCGACGAACTAAATTAATTCATGTGGAGGCTTTAGTTAACTAATAAATTGTTTCTTTGAAATAAAATAGTTGCAAGTATTTCTAAATTTTCACTGTGCCGGTAACTTATTTATTTAACGACTTTATTGAAACGAGATTGAGATTTCATAGTCCCTTTTTCCATGTATCCCCTACACATTGCTATGGAGACAATTACATCCATGCAGGAAAACATGTATATATAGAGGAAGACCCACCTGCGTGGGAATCGAACCCGTGACCTCTGTAGGCAGGCGAGGACGTTATCCCGCCACCACCGGGTCCGATAAAAAAATGTGATAAATACCTCATCACATTAAGTATTTAGATCTTCAGTTTATAATATAATCATAATTCAATAATATAGTGAATTTTAATTTATTTAATTTATTTTAAATCTGGTATAGCTTTAAAAACTATCGTATCATAGCCACAATTATGCGGAAAGATATAATCACGCAAGGGATTTGGCCTCTATAGTCATTACACTTACTGACTGACTGAAGTTTTGCAAAGCTTCACCTCTCATAAATATTTATCGTTTCAGTGTTGTTATTTGTATTTTCCTTTACAAAAACAGCAGTTTATGCCACTCCTGACATTTGAAACTTATAATATTGACAGTGTCATTGGTATTTCTTTCTCTGAAATCCTTCTAATTTCGGCGACATTAATGTACCTCTGGGACACCCAACATGAGGTGTTCACAAGTTAGAAATTTATTTTGTGGAAAAGACGTTATTTGAATAGCTATTACGTCTTACGTACTAAATATATAGATTGCATTTATACAGGTATGATCATGTCCTTGATCGACGGTGGAATATCTTATTACTGGATTTAAAGGTCCATCGCGATGGTGAAGTAAGTGCACTCGTATCCTTCTTTTAACTGTTAAAATAGATATTTCCACCTCTTTATCAATTGGAAAAGCTTCTTGCCTACAATAGGAAATCTCCAAGTGGTACCTCGGGAAAATTCCTTAAAAAGATTGGTGCTCGGGAATTCTATTTACATTTGACCTTTGGTATCCTCACTTGGACGCACGACGTTCTCTTTACTAGAGTTCAAAATCCCACGCCACTTTACAGAGCGGACTTCTTTTGGTAACACAATGGCTTCCATTTGTTTATCTTGGCATAAAATTTCGGGTTAGGCCACTCCTATGGACATCTACTCACCCCCTCCCTCGGTAATGGTAGAGCATTGGGAGAAGGTACCAATCGGAAAGGGATAATTGCATCATGCCCGAGAATCTTATCGCTTGTTGGGAGTCTTCCAGTTACGCCGAACGCTTTCCCGAACTTTTATTTTTCGGCATTGATAACTGCTTTCCAGAGGGTCACATGAAAAATACGTCCGTGGGTGTGATGTGATGGATCGAAACGTTTGCACGTGATGTAGTGGGAGGAGCTGGCGGGAATATTTTAGGTTTGGACCAGGAGCGAACACCCTCACTCTCTCTCGATTGGCCGAGGGGATATATCATTGAAAGGAGCTCTTCACTCTGCGAATTCGCGGAATTCCACCTCAAACGCGCCGACTTCGAAAGGATTTTGTGGACCTCTCGAAAATATCTCTCGCGGATATAAATTCACGACTATCAAATACTTTTCCGAGCGAGCACCGGGAAATTTCGAAGTTTATTGTCCATGCCATTATTCTGGTAGGGCGCAAACGATCACATGATTGCGTTGCATGCTGGAAAATAGGCACGCATGCTGCCAATCACTTGCAGATTACCAAGAAGCGACAATTTTTCCATTCGAGTCCAATCCTCTTTATGCCTTTGTAGTTGGATGAGTGCAAAAACTTCATCTTAACATTACTTATTATTTTATTTGTGCACGCTTTCTGATCAGCTCGCATAAATATTGAAGTGAAACGCAGGAATGAAGGATGAATTCCCGTTTTGAGATATTTTTGGAACATTCGAATCTCCTTCAAAGAATGATTTTGGGCGATTATATATATTCGCAGAGATTCCCTGAACAGCAGAATGAGGCAAGTAATATAGACATAAATTTACATCGTAGGACAGATGACCCTAAATTTGGTAAAATTGGCGATGGCGTGAGTTAGGCGCTTTCCTTTAGTTTAAACCTAGTCCTGGACAACTACGTATCGTGAGAGAATCGCTTGTTTCTCATACAGGTAGTGTGTTTATGGTCACACTCTTTCCTCACCTAGTCCTGGACAACTACGTCTCGTGAGAGAATCGCTTGTTTCTCATACAGTTGGTGTGTTTGTGGTCACACTCAGTAGTGGTCCTGTTATTTCAAGCCAATTTTTTAACGCATCAAAAGAATGAAGCTGGCATTAAATTATCATTCCCTGAGAATTTTTATCGATAAAATTTCTCAGTTGTCACACTGATTTTAGGATTTAACTTACAAAAAAATACGAGTTAAACAAATTCATAATTTGAATCGTAAACTATTTTGAGATAAATACCGTTATAGCCCTCCCATGGACTACAACGTTGATGTAGTGGAAGGACTTGTGCGTTCCGACGACCCTTAGAGCTGTGCTGGTGGGAGTAATAATAATTGTTCCTGGTGAGGTCACCCATGCCAGATAGGTCGAAGGTTAGGAGCCAGAGGAAAGAAGATGTAGAGTAGGTTGCTGGATTGTGTCTTGTTAAGAGTCACAAAATATTTATTTGGTAGTTGTGTCCATCCAAAAACCTATCTTAACCGGTAGATTACGTTATAATCATAATCGTATATGGCACTGGGATGTTGAATGTAGGTAATTTTTTTGCAAGTGTTTTACTCTTCACGTCAATGTATTTGATTTTTAATGCTTCCGGTTGTATCAGTTTCTCATTAGCAAAATTATGTGTATAATCAGTTAGGCGGAATGCTGGAACTGCAATTTCAGCATTTACAAATATAAAATGCTCTAACAGTAGAAACAAAATTTCTTTGTGTGGAATGTGTATGACAACTAGAAAAACCTTGGCTAGAAGAATGGGATGTTCATTCTTGCATTTTGTCCAGCTATTATAAAAAATAAACCCTGTATGAAATTGGTCCTCTATTTTCCAAACAAAATTTCTGAACGTTAAGCCATGTGAAGTCTCTTCAAACCTTTAAAAGGGTCATCAAATGTTTATATGCGCAAATAGACTTTGACACTTTAT
Source organism: Hetaerina titia (assembly GCA_037158775.1). Taxonomy (NCBI): domain Eukaryota; kingdom Metazoa; phylum Arthropoda; class Insecta; order Odonata; family Calopterygidae; genus Hetaerina; species Hetaerina titia. The sequence goes on along the minus strand of CM073769.1, from coordinate 77,326,684 downwards.
TGCACGATTGAAGAATCGATGGTAGGCGAGGAGAAAGCAAAATGATTGCTCGTGTTGAATCAGAAGTCCGCAAGGAGTGTCCTCTTCTTTGTTGTACGAGAGGTGAATACACAGTGCTATCATCAGCGGTGACACAGGTGGGAGGAAGTGACTCTATTTACGACCGGCGAATTGCATGAGCGAGAGAAAATTCGGGCCCACGGTCCTCCATTCATCTTATGCTACCCTCTCCATCATGTGCCAAAAAAATGTTTTAAAAGATCAAGGTATTAAATGGCGAGGATGCCAGTCGCTTAATTCTAAATATTATTCCAGGGTTTCCTTGAAAATGCATCTTCAATCTGAGTGTGTTAACCAAAATAATGATAGTATGCCTAATTACAACTACCCTCATAAAAATAAAGAAAAGTGATTATGCTTGTCAAGGTTAATAAGTATACATCATAGGAGTATTCAGGGAAGCCATGGATGTATATCTTCGTTGTCATAAGAATAAGATTCAAACTTGCTATCGGCAAAATATGGGTGCTTCATAATCACACACCTCTTATGATACATACGTAGTATTCTGCACCCAACCCCCCCCCCCCGCGGCAGTATAATTTTGCCCCATGAAGATGCTGGATGTATGGTCCCATGCTTTAAAATTAATTTGGTTCCAATGACAGAAGGATATTCTGCAAAACGTATGAATTATCTCTCAAATGACAGATTTCATGAATGATTATGTTACTTTAGACACTCTTGGTTTCCAAAGTATCTTTTTAATATAAAATTAGTACATATTTTTTCTTGAAATGGAAATCTATGTTTTCGTCGAACGTCGTAGCAATATATTATGATATATATAATATAATTATTATTAGTTTCACTGAATACCCAAAGTAAATGCTGTCAACCTGGTAAGATTGATTTTTCCATGATATCATAATTTAAAGGAATAGATGCAACAGCGTTCCTCTATGGTAGAAATATCAGCTTACACTTTTGTGGCGACTGCAAAGCTATGCAGCATAAAGATTAGGACTGAGGAGGATGTACGGTTTGTAGAATAAGAAGCGCACCAAGATCACGCTCTGCTATCGGAGCAGAATGTAACTCAAATACACAGCTGAGCGATCAAAGGCATGGACAGGAGAATGACACAAGTATGCATGGCTTTCTGTGAGAAGAAAAACAGAATAATATCACAAAACATAGGGTTGATATTATAAAATATTCCTCAGGCTATGACTGAGAATGCATGACGTGGACTATGGCATAAGTGATGTTAAAAATTATGTGAGCATTGAAAATAGTAGGCTGAAGAAAAACAGTTTGAACAAATAGCTGAATAATTAACAAAGAAATTATTCGATTTTTAACTAGGATACAAATCTTTCGTAGGCAATGAAAGAAAGATGAAGTTAAAACGTCAAAATATTTTGGGACACGATAACAATGTCAAATAATTGTGATAGACAAAATAAATGGAAGAATTGCAAAGGAAAAATCCCAGTGAGTTGAATTTAACGAGTAATAAATGGATAAAAGCATGAATAGGATTCTCTTGGTGATAGAGAGGATGTTGGTTAGGATAATATTGCGTATTTATTCGTTTTATTGTTGCTGAAATAATATCTGCCACTATTTCTATTCGGATAGGAAACCACTATTGACGATCGAATTGGCTTATATGGAAATTACTAGGCGTAGATAGGACGTAGAAAAGCGATAGGTAAATAGGTAACGTCAGTGCAAGTCAGCCTTCACTTCTATGCTAAAGGCCTAATTAAATGAGTAATTCAAATGCATCTATGATCTCCTTTATAAATAAGCATACAAATTATGGTATTCAGTATCACTGTTATCTCTTTGCAAACTTGGTATTCTACATTATTTGGTGGTAGTCGGGCATGGAAAATTCATCTAAGAGTTAATTATTATCATTGGGGCATTATGAGCCCTTGATGATCGTCAGTAAAAGTGAGCTACATGCTGATGTTTTTGATTAAAGGCTATGGAAGAATCGACTAAAGATTGACTGAAATTGAGTGGGTTAAAATCGGGGCATAGAGGAAACAAACTTAGTGTTAAACGTCGATAAAGTTAAAGATAAAGGCAGTCAGAATGCATTGCAGTACCAATAGAAGTAAACAGAAACTAACCCAAGGAAAGAAAGAATTTTGAAGAAAGACTGAGGTAGGAAAGAAATAAATTAAGAAGTGAAAAGGCCCCGAAATGAGGAAATTACGCATACTTAGTAGACGCTGTTTCTTAGATAGTCTTTAAGCAATGTTGAATGAATCTCTTAGAAACTTAATAATCTGGCATTGTGATTATGCCCAGTTTATTCACATCTGATCATTAGTTTTTTATTATCATTGTGTGACTTTTGTTTTTATTTCCTTTTCATATTTTTTGGCTGATTTTCTGTTAATAACAAGGTAAATTGTAATATTTTATGAATTTTGTGCTATTAATACGGTATTCTAAACAAACCTTCAGATAAAGTCTTCTGATTTAGCATTTCTTCTTTTTGATTCCACGAGCCATCTTTGAATTTCATTCTCGAAGAAATAATTGTCAATTTCCAATCAGATGCTACTGCGAAAGATTGGTTAATCGCTGGGAATGAGAATTTAAAACCTCTTAACTACGTAATCGTCGACAATTAGATGGCACGATGCAATAGGACGCCGAAGAATTTGAATATTATGAATGTCGACGATAAGTTGTAATTAAGGCTGACAGGGATGTTTTTAGAATGAAATACGGACGAGCTATTGCCGCGATGCAAGGCCCAAAATTCTCAGAAGAAAATGTTTATTTCATTCACCAGCGTGAGGATTTAGGAATCTAGAGGGCCAATTGCTGTTATTTTTTAGGCCCCAAAAATTTTCTCAGAGGTCATTTGGGTCGGTGCATTGGATAGAAGAGGGCGTAGCAAACACTGGCCAGAGTTTGTAGAACTTAAAGATCGCTATCGGCCATATGCTCTGTACGGAATAGGGTTCCACGAAGGGAACCATAATTTTTGTTTCCTCCGGTAATTTCTCCTTTCGCTATCGCTTCGTCGAATTTAGCACCCCCGAATTCCCCTACTCCGAATTTCACCGCACAATTATTCCTTCCCCGAAGCCTTCTCTCAGCTTACCAGTCTGCAGTTTTTCTCGAGTCTCAAGGATGAGCAAACTAATGCCCGTGAAGCTATTGTGACTATAGGCACCATGCGAATCTTAGCGATGGACAGCATTAGGTCATCCCAACGAGGTTAATTATCTTTTTCCCCGAAAACAGGATAAACAGAGATTAAAAAAGTCTTGGAATTCAGGAATTTTATTCAGCAAAGACGGCATACATTGAAAGTGAGCTTCAAACAGTGCATACTCTTTGTAAACTACGTAGTTTCGCATTAATTCTACGTTTCACGAGTTTATTCATGAATAATAATTAGAATTTTTTTATGAAAAAACAAATCTCCAGTGAAACTGATGGTTTGAATTCCCTAGTAACTTAATTCTTCCAAGCTTAAAAATTCAAAGAACTCTAGTGGCATGAAGAGGCTAATAAATTAAAACATCAAAAACTTGGGTATATTAATTGGATTTTTTTATGTGATCGAACGTGAAAGAATTATATTAAACTGCATTTCATGTTAAGTAAGAACTTAAGTGGTGAAAGCGGAGACAAATTACTTTAAAATCACGATTACTCTGGGAAGCTGTTCGATGGGTCTTGAAGTGAAGTGATTGTGTCACCTTGGACGAAAATTCGAGTCCTGAGAGTGTCTTCATTGCTCCGGAGAAACAACATAGTCATCATCAGTAATAATATGGCGAGATCTTTAAAAAATTAAGACATTAGTGTAATTGAGTGATTAGCTATTTGCAGTAAAAGAAATTGTCGAAATCTCGATTAATTCCTGTGCAAGCTAAAATTTAAAACTCTTATTCCCCAAAAGCAAAGATTATTTTTTTTCAAGGGTGATAGTTAACAATATCCCAAATTATATAATTGATGGTAATTAATGGAGTGGAGACACTAGAGCTGAAATACACATTTAACCTGAATGGTAAACAATTAGGGGAATGGAGAGATCATCTGATTATTATCCTAGTGAAAATTAAAGAAATTTTAAGACTAGTTGATCGGTTGATATTTAAGAATGGAAGTGCAGTTTTCTCGACTTTGTTGTACAGTAGTTATATGTAATTGGAAAATAGACGAAATCTTACGGGTTTTTTAGAAATAAAATGGTAAAACTTCATGTTCTCAATTCCAATTTAGCAAAAATATCAGGTTGTGAGGATGTAAAAATAGACATAATCTGTATAGATTACGAGGAAAATCGATAAACCCATCCTTTCAAACTGAAAGAGAAGACTCATGATCTATTTCACCAATACTGATGTGTGGATATCAAGTAGCTGTTAAAGCGACTCTTTCGTAAAGAAGTTTGTTGCACCAGTCATTTACTCTTTAGCTCATTTTAAATTCTCTCTATTCCTGCTGGGCATAAAATACATTTAAATGGTAAAATTGAACATTGGTAAATAATTGATCTTCATTGATCATCCAGTATGCATAGATCTGGATTTATGCATTGGTAAATTACGTAATAGAATGGAAAATATAAGGAAAGATGCAACGCTGAAAACCAAGGGGCAAAGAGCAAAGAAAGCAGAATTTAAGGTGGAAAAACTCGAGAAAAAGACTGTTAATATAGTCTTCGGATTGAACTATCGATAATAGTGATGTATCTGCTATGGTAGGGGCATAGTAAACCTTTGGATATAGGGTTACTTCAAATTATATTTTGCACCAATAAGTAAGAGGATATATATCTAGTCGGTAGAGCGTTGGACTACTGACCGGAGGGTCCCGGGTTCGATTCCCGGGCAAGTCACTCTGGGAACCTGCAGCTTCACCCAAGCTATATGATTTTTCGGGTACCAGATCTTTCTGGGAAACCATAACCGGCACAAGGAAAGGAACTGGCCACCCTACCCTGATGTGGGAATTTCACACGCCTTCGGGCTTAGTACTGAGTGAACTCAACCATCACCTACCAAACCGACCTTTGGGTTGATTACTGTGTTTATGGTTAAATCTAGTCGCTGGTAGCTACACTTTTTTTTATTAAGCCAATAGCGAAAACGATATTCGGAGTAATATAGAAAAATATATTTTTGTATATAAATATATATCGTTACAAAACAATATATATGCTACTACCAGTAATTGTTTTCCATGCTCTCATCGAGCACACAAAGACTGTCGGCGCGCACATCTAATTTCTTCTCTTCGTCCAAAAAACTCAACCGTCGAAAATAACCTCGGAAGATTTCATCTACCCGAGAAAGACCCCTGAGGAAAGCAATACTTTTGATTCGAGGGAACACACGGCGTCTGCGTCGTCGCCTTTAGTACCGTGCACCTTTTTTAGAGTTCATAAATCTTCTCCTTCCGTCCGAGTGCATCAATCTGCCCTCGGCGGCCGCATACCCACCCTCCTCGCCGCCTCTTCCCCTCTGCTCCACCCTAGACACTTCAAGCCGCCAGCCTCGTACATACTCCGGCGTATCACCTCCTCCGGCCGAGGTGCAGGGGACAAGCGACTCTGGAATCGCGTACAGAGAGACGGAGGGAAAAAAAACACCCCGATGCGATGGTTTATTTCCATCTCGGAAGAGCGCGTCTATTTTGCATTTCCACGTCGGAAATAGTGTAGCGCAGAGGGAGTGTGTGTGTGTGAGAAAGAGAGAAAGACAGAGGACGCATACTACTTTACGACCTTTCGGAGATCGGGGTCTTTCGTATAGCAGGGCTGACTCTCCCTCCACCCGTCCCTCCCTCTCTCCACGGCGAGCGCACGCGCATGCTGTGTTCGGGAGAAGGGAGGAGGCAAAAACGAGCACTCGGGGGAAGTATGAGGGCAATATGTGGTGCGCTCCTTTGTCTTCGATTGTTTTCTCCACTTGAGCGATCATCGCTTTCCCTCTCATTATTTCTCTGTTCTCGGTGTCCTTCTCTCCCACTTCTTGATCCCTCCTACGCCCTCCTTTCTCTCTATCTTTCTCCCCAGCCGTTGAAGTCCTACTGCGACCTTCTCTTAAGGTTTAATATTCAGTTTGACCTTACTACGTCTACATCCATCACTACCATTCTATCGCCAGAGTTGTATTGATGCCATCCAATTACCCACATTTATGTTAAAGGTGAAGAAAATACGGAAATATATTATCCCACCAGAGTGCATTGTACCGTATTGATATCCTAAGGGAATATCGGATTCGTATCATGATCGAGAGAAGTAGAACGGATGAATCCTGGCGAAGAAACCAATGCCCATAGTTAAGATAATGTTGATGCATAATGGCTGCGCTTACATTATAATAGTGATATTCACTTCCGAGACTGATAATTTGAGATGACGGTACATTATTTTTGAGTGGCAAATAAACTCTTTTCGCTTCTACGAGGGAAATATTTAATGTCTCCCTCGTAGGAGCGTTATTAATTAAATAATATTTACGTGAAATGTATGAATTCAAATTAACTGAGTTTCTCAAAGTTTTGATACATTCTTTCTACTTTATCTATTCTTTCGCGTAAGCGCCTAACCAAATACAAAGAAAAGATTTTAAATCATGCATTTATATAAAATGTTTGTATAGTTTCTATGCATACTGAATGCACGTAATCTATATTTTAAAATTCCACCACGTGAACAGTCCGTAGGTCGATAATATGTATTGAACTGAGAATATAGAATTATTTAATAGGCTAATTTATTTTCTTCTGGATGATTGACACTCCCTGGCTTAAATGTCAATTGTTCTCCACATCTCAGCACATATATGTTTTAATTTTTAAGTGTTTGTACATTTTAAAAGTGACCAAAACGTGTCTTCATACCAGGTATTTAAGTAAATAAGGCAAATATAATATGATATTATTGGAACATCATCTTCTCCAGTTTTTCTCTGAAATCTTACATGTGATTATCACATATGCCTATTCATCAATAAACAAAGATAACGTTAGGGTATTTTAGTTGTGATGGCAATATGAGCAAGGAAGATCATTGGTCCAGTAAATTTTGTTCATTAGGCAGACATTAGGATTTCCTACATATTATCCAATAAAATAAAACATACTATTGTATTCCGATCAACGTAAAAAATGACCCTTAGTTGTTTCATATCACTTTTCTAGCTTCTCAGTGGAGTTAGAGAATAGTGTGTCATACAACAGGCGGTGTCCTGAAATTCACCTTTAAAAGGACTGTAAGGCTTCAATTTTCAGTTCATTTCATTATCAGTTCAGCTCATCATCAGTTCAGTTCATCCTCACTGAGTTCAGTATTTTCATCATCACTGTCAAATCTATTCAGTCGGAGTTTTGCAAAATAGTTTTATGATGACCGAAACTCAAGTATATTTTTTGGTGCGGGGTCGTACGTGAATCACATGCATTCGAAAAATGGTGATATTTCCATTGAACGGGCAAAATTTGAAGACGTGATCAGAGGGGATGGTCTCCAAGAAAGTGTGAAATCACAAAGAAATTTCTGCACCGTTGTTTACTAATTTAGGAAATATCTGGGGATGAATATATATTCGAGTGATAAACTGTACCTCATTTGGGCGGCTTAGTATTTTTTGGCGTATCAAAAGAAGGTTTTCAGTCTTGTTCATTTCCTCTTACGTATGGCAGTTTCCATGTTATTAAAAAGATCAGGAGTTTTCATCAATGGCGGCTCTTGCGTGCAACCCTTGTGCTAGTGTGAATATATTGCAGTTTTGCGATAAATTTGATGTAGAAACTGGAGGTAACTTCAGTTTTCGTGAGTTAATTAACCGATAGCCAATGACATAGCTATGTTAAGTTACCCGACCTGTTTGGCAATTATTATTCTCACGGAAAATTTGAAGGAAATAGAGACGATTCACATAAATTTCGTGCTTTCACGTATATACCATATGGTTGTGACACCAGTTACATCACTGACGTTTACATTTGTAGCGTTTAATTATTTCCGTCACATGATTTGCCAGAATGGTTGGTGAAAAATACTTTTTAATAATTTATAGCGATTAAATTTGTCTTTTGGCATTCATTTTAACTATAGTCGAAAAGATTTTCATTCCTCCTGCCGGTGTATTCTCTCCTAAATGGCAGTATAATGGCGCAGGGTGGAATTATTAACTTTTAATATTAATAGGCAGAATAATCAATATTTTTAAAGACCAATTATTATCTAGGTTAGTAGTTCTTCAAAATTCTCTCTTTCGCATTTTCCGAATGGAGTTCGATTTTCTCACGCTTCTGAAAGATGAGCCTGTTGATTATGTGACCATCATCCGGTGAGGGTTCCCTGATTATGAAGTCACTTCCTAAGAAGATGACTCGCGTCAATGGAACCCAGGAATGCGAAATGTTACGGGCGAGCAATAAATAGCATCGACTACTTAACGTTTAATGTGATTTCGTGCAATTGCTCGAATTTCACGAATAAAGTCATTTTCACGGACCCATGCTGAAAATGAAGCCTCCTTAGCCAATTAGGGTAACTACTACGGCTCGCCAAACACTTGAATCTATCGCGCGAAGGCATCGCAAAATGGCCATGCTGGCGAAATATATTTTTATTGGCCTCTTCATAATACGTACTTCTCATGGTCCACCCACAAATCAAATATGGTCATGCCATTAAGGCTATGCTTTCGAACAACTTTCATCAAAGAACGACACACATATAGAATTAAATCGGATGAAAATCGCATGAGAAAGAGGTTATGGCATAGCACAATCACTTAGAAGTGAAGGGACGTTAGGTTAATAACAGGGGACAAGATCATGATGTTTCGAATAGGAGCTGGGATAAAAATGCCGGGAGAATTTTAGAGCCGAAGAGCCAGGACTATTCTTCTAGTGTATGATATATCACAATAATTTTTCAAGCCGTTGCATGCGACTCTTTCCGAGTCGTGTCGTGTGATATGCCATCCAAGAGGAGAAGTTGCTTCGGGCTCTTGTTCCTCGAACGAAATTTTCGGCGAGAACTTGGCTCTTGTCACGAGAGCTTAAGTTAAGCGTGGACTGTATAGTATTGTGATGGCTACGGAACGCAAAATACCATTTGTGGTACGATATTTAGATGTAGTAAGTTACGAAATGAGTTTATGGGACGAATAAGTAGCCGTAGACAATAGGCCACAGTACTCGTAGGACATAAGAATCTATATCCTTGGACCACATGATTTAAATTTGATTTGTTATCTTCTGAAAGATCCAATCATCCGTCGGGTTATTACTTTGGTTGGTGGTGGATATCTTTGAAGACGTGACGTGGTGAGTGGCTGACATCAATATTTAAGATTTCAGGCATTAAATACTACTGATGAGATAGCAGCCCTCCTTCATGGGAATGGAAACGGAGATTGGAGTAATCAGTGAGGCAAAATCCCATTCCCTGCAACTGTGAACAAACTTACTATAATAATGTGATAGACAAGAGTCAACTGCTGCGTTATACTGAGAAGCAGCATATAATCACCCCTTATTTTCCAAATTGATTGAGTAAATTACAAGCATGATGGAACCTTCTCGAGTAAAATATTCCCGAGATAAGTAGTCCCCCATTTGGAACTCCGCGCGGTGTGTACTGTCAAGAGAAGGTCAGTCAAGTACATCGATCAGTTAAGGAATGAGATTTTGAAAGAAAGTTAACTTTTGGAATGTGGATTATTGGAGAATCTTAGAGTAGAATGGATTTGGATATCCGGGAGTAAGTGTTATGAAATGCCAGAAAGAATGAAACTTTAGTGGCGACAACTACCGGTGTCATGTATGGATGGAAGAGCAGGAGCGGGAAGCTTATTTCGGAATGAGAGTGAGATTGAACCTGTTTACAACATAGGACTTTAAATTGCGAATGTAATATGTAATATTCCCAAGGAGAAAGTGGAAAATATTTACGGAGGAATTGCGGAAGTTATGAGTGAAAACAAAGGAGAGAAAAATTAGCAATACTAAGAAATTGGAAAGTGGCTGTCGGAGAGGGCTAAGAAAGGGAGATGGGAAATATTATTCGGGATAGTAAAATAAAAGACAAGAGAAATACCTTGGATTCTGCAATTAATATGACCTTTTAGCGGTTAACAAACTTTTTGAAAACCATGATCGAAGAAGACACATATGTAAGATGCCAAGGGTTGACGTTTTGTCGTGGTGAGGCACGCACAGTATAACAGCAGAGATCATCGTAAGTAGCAAGTTACGTAAGTATGGCGTTAATGGGAACGGCGATAATTAAGTAGACGGAACGAATCGCCAGCGAAGAAGTCTATTGAAGACACTGTGAAGAAGTGGCAAACTTGTTAGGCACAATATGAGGTATAAAAGCCTCTTGGAAATAATCATGGACGAATGAATGAATGAGAGGAACTACCGCGGAAGTCCCACAACGGAATACTTCAAGTAGATACGGAAACTAAGATGTGTACGTTTAAGAACTTAAGACGAAATAAAGAGATTAACTTAGAAGATAAATGGCAGAGCTCTAGGCAACTTGTCTTCGGCTTAGTAACAGCGTATTTTGATGGCCGTAGTATCAAATATTTTTCCCGAGTCTTCAGAAACCACGTTTGTTCTTTTCGTGCTGAAAAGACTACCCTCCATGTGCTTTACCTACAATATATTTTATCCTTCTGAATTCCTCAAATATAAAACATAATCATCACATTCTTAGGCCATCTTCATTTATTAAAGTAGATCATTTAATCTCATACCTTTTAAAATATCGCAGGAGGTCATTGTTATAAAAGGAAATCTTTCTATGGTTCTTCAGCAGTCCTTCCTGAGCTGGAATGACGGACATATTGGGGTGTATGACGCCCGCGGACACGGGAAAACCTAGAGAATCAAAGAGAGCGATATTTCTCTCTACCGCGAGGGACGGTGTAATACTCGCGAGCGTCAATTCCCTTGCTCATTCCCTCCCGAGCTTTTGCTCTCCCTTGCGGTCGCGAAACGAGCGGCGAGCGAGCAAGCGATATCATTTTTCCAAGACGAGAGAGAGAGTGGGAGTGGTAGGGGACGGGGAACGATGGGAATTTTTCATACCCGGTGTTTCCTTCTTTCGGGGAAGACGTGTTTCGTGGGAGGAGGCTCTCGGGCGGGTTAGGTGTTAAAAAAAAGGAGCAGGGGGCGGTAGGGGCGGGAGGAATGAACGGGAGGAGCGGGGCGGAGGCGGAAGAAGGGAAGGCTTTGGTTGTAGGAGGGGAAGAAGGAGGTGAAAGGCGGGTGTCTCGGATGAGGAAAAGCGTGGGGGAAGAAGGGAGGAAACCTTGTGAGGAAATGTGTGGGAAACTAGATATTCGGAACGGGTGTATTCCCATATTTTAGGAGGAAATAACATGATTATATTTGTCATCTTAAGCAATACACTTCCGATGAGCACGTACCCATTTATCGACCCTGATTTGGGTATTTACTTGTTTAAATAAAAAATACTAGGAAAATTATCGCATTTCATGATGAATTTTAAAACTTCAAATATATTATTAATATCTGAGAATAAATAACTTTCATAACAACAAGTCCAGATTGAAGCTGGGGAACGCCCGTGGATTGGCGACCGTAATAGACCCAGGAAATTATTTAAAACGGCCAATGTCTTAAATAATTTATTAGGGCACGTGTTGTGTATTTCAGCCCTTCGTACGACTGCCTCCCGGGTAACTCCCGGTATCCCGCCGGGTCAATACGCCCCTACTTTTCTCGTAGCTCGTCGGGGGAGGAAGTTGGAGGTAGACATTTGCAAGTCCCGTTGCGAACTTTAAGTAATATTATATTTTTTATTTTATGTCGTCCATGTTTCTCTTGTTTTCTCGCTAAACATTGAAAATTAAGATGCTTATTTTTGTGATCGGGCAGTTTCATTTTTAAAAAGTGAAAAACTTCCAAGCTATTTACCTAAATTCGGTGCATGACGACGGCAGTTCGATATCATTACCCCTACAATAATGGAATTACTTTCTGAAGCACCATATATGCAATGTGATGGGCCATAAGAGGAGTATAGGTGAACTTTTCTTCGTCTCTCGCTGTCCGCTCGCGAGAATGCCCGGTAGTGTTGCAGTGTGGCTGGAAGGGAAGCAAGTGCCTTTTCATTCTCTTTCAAAAAATATCCCCGGCCTCATAGGAGTTAATATCCTCTTTGGGAACTCTTTCTTCTCATCTTCTTTTTTCCCCTCAAAAGATTACGAAGTCCTAAAAGGATGGGAGAAGTGACGTTGGGGTGGAGGGGGTGTGTGGATGGGATGTGGGAAAGGAGAGGCATAGATGGGAACGAAATTAAGGCTTCTCTCCTTCACCGTTGTGAAATCTTCCGCTTTTGGTTTCGTCCACATGTGTGTTACGTCCACTCCTGGGAGATTGAAGGGGAAAGTTTTTCTCGTCCGCGGAAACTTGGCTTTTGTGTTGGGTACAGTCGCTCGCTGTCCGTCTCCGTGGTTGGATTTTGTTCTGGGTTCCTGGTTGGGTAGCTTTTTTTTCGGAGCGCAGCGGGATGTATCCCCTGACAAAATATAATTAATATTTTTAATATGGACTAAAGTATTTGTGTCAGGGTTGCAAAAGCTATAAACGCATGATAGCCAGTTAGGTCTGTCGCATCTCACTGTGTCAGGCGAAGTTATTGGTGAAGCATCTAACGTAATTGATAACTTAATCACATGATTATTACCATTATTAAAACGCTAGTTACCAATCGACCGTTTGGTTGGGTGGTAGCAGAAGAAGTGACACAAATATTACTCGTACGGGGAAGAAAATAGATACCGAGACATATACGACATACTCTCTCAAAAAAATAAATCAATTTGTCCCAACCTAGTCATAAACATCCCAACGTTACTTGAGAGCGGCTCTAGGATACTTTTTGGTAGAGCATTCGATCCCGTAATTTAAAAAGGAATGCTTTCTTGTGTTAGAATTATGCTTTTGCGGCTCTTATCTTAAAAGTATGGTCTTTCCTCCTCAGATAATAGGGCTAAGTACGGGGTTAAGAACCAATAAGGCTATCAAGGGCTAAGAACATAAGTTATTCTATATTGAAAAATATTTGTCGATGACCAAATAGTTTTAAGAATTTTTATTCTACTTAAATGCAGATTTCCTGGCATTTGCGAAGATTAGAATCATTAGGAAATTTGTGCAACTATAAAAATATTTTTCAAAAATGGACTCGATATTACTGTACGTATTTGTGCCAAGGCCGCAACAACTATAAACGCAGGATAGCCAGTTAGGTATGTCGCATCTCACTCTGATAAGTAGAAGACTTTTCAGACTCATTGCTGAATTATTTACGTGTAATGTAGCTGATAAATCAATCACTTAAATTATTCTATATTGAAACATTTTCGACTATGGCTAAATAGTTTTAAGAGTTTCTTTATTCGAAATAAATTCAGTTTTACTGAGTGGAAATTTGTGCAACTAAAATATTTTTTAGAAATAGAATGTATGTAGATTAAAGGGAAACAGGGCATTGGGCTTTGCTAAATATGGCTGGGTTTCTAATCTTTAGAAAGTTAAGGTAATAAATAGTATTAATCCGTATAAGTACACGTAGTGTGACTACTTGGTTGACAACTTGAAGTTTGTGGATTTGTTGAGTGTGTCAATTTTAAAACACGTAGATTATCGATAATATCATCTCCAGAAATATACAAATCTAAGGCAAAATTGTTTACGAAAATGGACTCCTGAGCCAGTTTCACCCTTATGGTGAAAGTAGAGTCATTTCGATGATTTATAGTTTAAGCAAGTTATTTATCAGCTCTATATGAATGGAGATAGATCAATCACAGTTACGAAGTTTGTACAAGGTGTTCAAAGTTCCCTCCTGTTTTTCCCCCGGTAGTCAAACACGGATGCACGTATTCCTGCAATAGGATGCGCCATGAAACTTATCCATGCTGTAGTGAGATAGAGTCTTGCAGCCTATTTCTGTTAATATCATGGATCACGTCTACACTGTAGCCTAACTTTTGCTACGAAAATTGAAACTAAAAGTTATTATTATTGTTAAATCCATATTTTTTTTAAAGATCACCCCAACGAAAATGTTGACGCTTAAAAAATAATTTAAATTTAAGAGTAACATATCGGATACGAGTAAGATTTGGTGCCTGAAAGATTTGTGGGGGTGGTAGAAGAGGAGAGAAACATTCAAATTCCAGAGGATATCTTCCAGAAAATAAAGATGGGCGTGTGTTACGTCTCGGCGATTATCTCGTCATTTTATGAAAACTCCGCGGCCGCGGTTTAAAGAATAATTTGTGGAAGTTGTCGCATGAAAAAAAAACGTTCATAAGGATGAGGTAGACTTTTTGTTAGCTTTGCCGTCATCAACTATCTGCCGCCGACACTTAACGACATCCACCTCACCTATGTAAGGTCGCTGAGGTAAGGCATCTCTTCTCAAGCGTGAAAAAATGCCGCTAATTTTTTGCTCCGAGCTCCATGTCGCCCCATGCTCATATTCATGCATGCGCGAACTTTCGTCTCACAAAGGACTCCCTTTTCTCATGCAGCGCCGTGGTGCTAAGAATTTTTTTTCTTTATCAATGCTCGCTAAAAGTAGTGTATGTAATCCCTCCCTTCAGTTTCAAGTTTTCCATTTTTCTCTCCACCGCATTTTAATCTTTCTTTCTTTCTCCCTTCTCTTCCTGCTCTTACACTGTACATGTTAATCGACTACATTTCGCATTTCTGTAAAGTGTCAGTAACAAAACGCTGGTAGTAGGAGCAGATTAGTTGTAAAATTTTATCATCTCTACTGTTTGCAGCTATTTCAATGGATTTGAACCTGTATTTTTGTGCGATATTCCTCAAACCCTGACTTTTTCAAATGAAAGGGAGCTTTCGAAATAATGAGTTTGAGATTCAATCAAATTCGGTAAGTATCCTTGCTGTCTAAAAAATCCTCACCACTGCCATCACATAATTCCGGCAGGACCTCACGACTTTGGAACTGAAAATGAAATTGGTAATAACACCTAGATGATATATTATGAACGAGTGGAGAGATTATCTTTATGCTAACCAAATCATACTGATTCATTATGAGTCTCTAAACTTTCATCTGAGTTTAAATTCAAGTTAAAACTTAATTTCTATCTGTGAGAGAAGCATGTTTAGTCGAAACGGTTCAGGAGCGGATTTTTCAGCAAAATTTGAAGCGATTCAGATAAGAATGAGGAAACAGTGTATCCACCCTCGGTGACACTATTTAATTTCATTACTGTTAGAAGAACGATTATTTAAATCAACGTGTGGGCAATATTCAGGTTTTTAAAAAATTTTATCTCGTAAACAATAAATTTAGGCTACATATGCTAATTGAACGAAGGGGCGAATCTTAAAATTCGAACTTTTATATGAAATGTGTGGTGACAGAAATACTATTTTGATGTTTGCTCAAGACGTTGGAAGCAGTATGAAGTTTTTGGTAGCTTTCATTAGTCTCATCTTCGATATTTTTCAGTTTTAGTACCTAGTCCGGTGAATTCGTTTCACCCAGCCAGTAATTATATGCATAGGCTAATCACGGCCTCGCGGAATGAATAAAATCTCATTTACTTGATTGAGGACAAGGAATGGATGCTTCTTGGTCTGATTTTATTTTCCTAGCATAGAATATAAAATCTACTAAGTAATGCTCAAAGATCTGACCTATTCTATCGTTAAACTAAGCATAAATAATCCACGCGTAAAATAATGATAGGTTAGTAGAAGTGTAAACGAGCTGTTTAATGCTCTTAAGCTTGACTTTATTCTTAGTGAAATATTGATCTTCTTATCTTAATGATCCCATGGTGAAAGTCACCGGCCGGCCGGTCTACCATTAGGCACTGTTGGCGCAGACCGAGTGGGTCGGCCGAGAATGAAGTGCACTCGGCCACAGTACTGCGATGTGGAAGGCAAAGGGAAACCAGCCAATATCCAGCCATTCAGAAGAGGAAATAGAAGAATTATACGAACAACTGGAAGAAGTTATAGTTGCAGCAAAAGGGAAGGAGAACTTAATCGTGATGGGAGACTGGAACGCTGTGGTCGGAGAGGGCCGAGAGGGAAGGAGCGTGGGACAGTTCGAATTGGAAAAAGGGAACCCCACAGGAGAAAGACTGATAGAATTCTGCAACGAGAAGAACACTGTGGTGGGAAGAACCCTCTCCGACCAACATCGGAGAAGTAGATAAGCCTGGAAGATGCCAGGGGACAGGGCAAGATACCAAATTGACTACATCCTCGTGAGAAAGAGATACAGGAACCAAGTTCAGCAATGCAAGGGGTACCCCGGCGCAGATATAAATAGCGATCACAACCTGGTGATCATGGACAGCCAATTGCGATGCAAGAAAATCAAGAAGTGACACAGGAACCCAGATGGAACACAAAAATGTTGGAGGAAAAGCAGGCAAGAGAAAAGTTCACCACGACCATGGATAGAAATTATGAAGGAATAAAAGCGAGTGGCATAGAAGGACGATGGAAGGAAATGAAGAATATCATAACCGAAGTAGCAGATTAACAACTCATGGGTAAGATGGCGTCAACCAAACGACCATGGATAACAGCTCAAATAAGATATCTCATAGAGGAAATAAGAAAATGCAAGGATCCAAGAAATGAAACTGAGGAAGCCCTTTACAAGAAGTTGCGGAATCAAGTCATACGAGAGTGTAAGAAGGCCAAGGAAGTGTGGATGGAAAAATGCTGCGAGGAAATCAATGGCAACATAAGGGAAATAGTGACACTGCTTATAAACCGATAAAGACACAATTCGGAGTAAGAAAAACAAAATCCCACAACGTCCGAGATGCTAATAGAAAGATACTGAAAGAAGGTGAAATAATTGGGAATAGATGGAAGAAATACATTGAAGATCTCTATCAAGGGCCCGAACCACTGAAAGGTTACTTACTTAAAGAATAAAGCGTGACAGAAAAAGATGAACGGGGCCCGAAGATACTGTGAAGTGAATTCGACCAAGCCGTGAAAGACCTGAAGAACAACAAGGCACCGGGAGTTGATAAAATAGACGGAGAAATTATCAAAGCACTCGAGGCCAATGCAAAAAATACCCTATTTGAAATAATGAAAGATATCTACGACAGTGGCGGCTACCTGAGGATTTTGAGGAGAGTGTAATGATTACAATAACAAAGAAACCAAAAACAAATAAATGCAAAGAACACATAGCATTAAGCCTGACTTCTTACGCATCGAAAATACTTACCTGGATTATCAGCCGACGAAAAGAAGAAGAGATAGAAGAAAGCCTCTCGGAAAACCAATTCGGATTCAGGAAAAACCTGGGAGTAAGAGAGGCAATATAATGTTTGAGGGTACTGGCCAAAAAATTGATCCGTGTAAACAAGCCATTATATGTGGCATTCGTGGACTTAGAAAAGGCCTTGGACATTGTCGAATGGAACAAAATGTTCAAGATACTAGAAGCGCTTGGAATGGACTACAACGACAGAAGAATAATCCATAACCTCTACAAGACTCAGGTTAGAACAATGCAAATGAAAAATGGAAGAAAAATAGAAGCCAAAGTAAACAAAAGAGTAAGACAAGGGTGCAACCTCTCTATTAAACGCATACCTGGAAGAGGCAATAAAAGAAACACAAGAATTGGGTATCAAAGGAGTCAAGGTAAATGGAGAAGAAATCAACATGCTCCGGTTTGCAGCCGACATCGCCGTAGTGGCGGAAACGTGAGAGGACCTGCAAGCAACTCTCAGTGCTATGGATCAAGTACTTGGGGAATGTAATATGAATATCAACAAGAAGCTTAAATTCTTGTGTGTGGAAGAGGGAAGCTGAATGCAGAAATCACAATTTGAGGGGTGAAACTAGAGCAAGTGGAAACCTTCATCTACCTGGGCAGCAGCATAACATGGGATGGTAGAAGTTCGACCGACATCAAGTAAAGAATAGGCAATTACTATAATCAAAGAACCTAAGGCTGGAAATAAGGAAGCAATTCGTCAAAACTTTCGTGTGGAGCATGGCGGTCTATGGTACCCAGACTTGGAATATTGGAAAAGTGGACTAGCGAAGAATAGAAACCTTTGAAACATGGTGCTGGAGAAGAATGCCGAAGATTAAATGGACAGACAAAGTAAGGAACGAGGTACAATATAGAAGAGCAGAAGAGGAGGACCATATGGCAAAGAAAATATAGATGAATTGGACACACATTGAGGCACAATGGAATGCTTAGGAATATAATAGAAGGGAAGATTCCACGAGGAAGACCAAGAGACATGTTTGTACATTGGGCAAATTAAGAAAGATGTACAACAGAGAAGGTATCAGGGATGGAGGAAGTTGACATTAAATAAAGTAGAATGGAGGGCTGCAGTAAACCAATCTCAGGATTGAAATACTGATGATGAAGATATCTTAATGATGATGACCTGTATTATGCTTTTTTTAGACCTATTAGGGGATTGCGTGAAAATTAGGGCTATTATAAATTAAATTATGAATGACATCAGGAGAATGAGATCCTCTTGTAAAATAATAGTGATAATTAGCATGCTTTTATTTTAGAATCGGGAAAAATTAACTTTCTTTTTAATTCAGTTTAAGTCACGTGTCACGAGCCTCGTATTTATCGGTCAGTATATCTGGAATTTGACAATCTAACCATTTCTATGGCCATACAAAAGATGCGAAATTATGAGAATTGAGCGAAACGAAAATTTTGTTGCTCTTCACACTGGTCCACGCGGCGGATAATAGATTGCATAATAGATTCCACCGTTTTATTGTGCTTAATCGCCCAGGGGAAGGACCCGTGAAGTGAATTGTTGGGCGGAGCGGCCGTAATTTTTATGGCTTCCCCATAGGAAATGCGATATGATCTACTTTTGAAAGTGCCCCGTAATTATGTCCCTCTAGTCGCTAGACTTTTGTTATTAAAACCTTATTTAATTACACAATAAAATCATGTGCCCATCAGAATCAAATTTCGGAAAATTAAAAACTTCAAGAAAGGAGAGTTTATGAAAATAGAAATATTTTAAATGTATATTTACCTGTTTTTGAAAATTATCTTGTTGGTATTCAGTGTGAGGTGAAATGGCAAACACTAATCCAAGTATATGATTTAAATTTAATAGCTTAAATAATGAGAAAAATGAGAGGACTCCTACCATTTAATCATACAAGTTAAAATATTATTTCAGGCTTGAGGCAAACAATTTAAAAATTATTCTTTTCCTATTTTTACTATTCCAATTCGAAAAATGTAGACGGAATTCTCGAGACTACTCTGGGCGGCTATTCTATCCGAGTATGATCGATAGTCAATTTGTATAGAATTGGGTATTTAGTATTCAAAAGAAGCATTTCTATTGTACTTTTAATTGATCAGCTAAATGCTTATTTTTAAATGCTGTGTCGCAGGAGTTGTGGCTTAATAAAGAGAAATGAGGGGTAATGTGCTATTTATTTACAAGATCCTTTTATGAATATTCTTCATTTACTTCCTGTGTGATTTGGTGCCTTCCCACGAAGTCGTGACTCGCTGTCTGGGAACCACTGCTCTGTTTAAATATAAATAAGTGAAGTCGACCGTTACGCAGCACTAGAGCACCATAACATCCCTCTGTATTTTCCCCAACACCCTTTTAACTAGATGATACGGTGCTTTGACTGTTCTTGTCACAGTCTCATGCTGGCTTGGTGATGGATCAGAGTGGACTCCGAAGCTTCTACTGCTGCTGTTCCTTTTCTCAACTCGCCTTTACGTCTTTTTCTTTCCGTCCTTTCATCTTTCACATCGTTTTCGAGGTGGTTTCTCTTTGGAGCTCATCTCATTTGTTCATCTCCTCCAGATACGAAATCCAGTTATGTTATTAGACGCCATTCTTTGAGAAAGTGAGAGCAAGAGGCGGGAATGAGAGGAAGAATATACAAAAAGACAAAATAAAACTATCCGGAGAAGTGGGTTTTGGTTTTCCGCGCAAGGAACTCTTTAATAATAACCCCCACCATTCCTCTAAACCTCTCCCTCCGACGACTTCATTATTTCATGAATTACTTAATTTACGGTTGGGGCGTGATTTCTCTTGCCTGGAAATGAAACCTTACGTGGTCTCTATACCAGTTAAAGATATCGCGGAGAAATTAATAATTGGCCGCTAAAGTCATACGAAGCGCTACTGAAAGGGTGAGCCAGAGGCGAGGTTAGAGAGTTTTTATGCGCATCCTCAGCGTTAGCGAGTAGAGGGAAAAGGCTTCGAAAAAGTCGACTGTTTTTATCAGGAAGTGCTTCTATTAGAGATAATCAAGTACCACGCCTCACATGAGATTGCGCCGGTGTTGCTATTTGAATAAAAATATCTCAGATGACTTTTCCTTGGGTTTTAAGCTATATTTTTTTTACAATTATCGCTCATGCTAATTTATGTGTTCCAAATGTGGAGTTATTCGCGACAATTTTGCCTCGAACAAATAATTCTGGTATTCTGGACGTTGGTTGCCGGTCCAGGGACAGTAACTTAGTTATGAGGAATGCACTGCTACATTGTCATTGGAAATACTCACGTTTCTGAGGAAACGGTACAGATTTTAGTCGTACGATTAGTTCACCCATTTAATAAACCCAATGGGTGTCACGACCCATTTTATTTACCTGCATCATGTATATTTCCAAGCACACATTTTATATAGGGCTGAGATTGCGTTAGAAATTTTGGCTTTTTGAAAGATTAGGTCATAATTTTGGGTTCTCTAAGATATAAAAAGCCAAGATGGAATGAATACGTAAACACATCCCTTCCCTCAAAAATACAACCCGGGACTTTACTCTCTCATCCCTTGGTATTTCCCCTCTCCAACGCCGTCGATTGCTATGTGATATGAAATTCCTACATAGCATCTTCAACGGAACTCACCGTACCAATGATCTTTTTCCTGTATTCTCAATTAGTGTCCCTCCTCGGCCAATACGTAACTTGAGTCTGTTGCAGATTCTAAATTTCCGTCTCTCGGTCTCTCAACGTTCCCCATTCCATCGACTTCCCACTACATTTAATTCTCTAAGCATTCAGTACCCTTCCCTGGACCTCTCTTCCTCCCTCAACACTTTCACCTCTTTCCTTAACGCCAGATCTAGTAACTTAGCTCTCTCTGGTTGCATATGTGCTCTCCTGCCTTCTTATATCTGTTATTGACATTTGTTAACTTTTCATTGTTGTTTGTTGCTTTTACTCTTTCTTTTTTCTTAGTGTATGTTATATCCCAGGCAATGTAAAAGCCTTTTTGCAGTTTTGGCTGCTTTGTTAAATAAATAAATAAACAAATATGAAACCAGTTTGAATAAGGTCTTGCAGGCCATTATTAGCGCAGATCACGAGGTTTTATTCATAACACCTATTGCACAATCGTGAAATAATCTGTATCATATGTTTTATGGAGTGTTTGTGAATCATAAAAGGTAGATGAAATAGTTCGCGCTACAAATATTAGTTGCAAGAACGTCCACGTTGAGTTGTTTAACCTTTCTTTAGCATATCTCTAATCGCAAGAAGGTAGGGCTTGTGATCGGGTGGGATAGTGGAGTTCTTTAGGAGGATGAAGTGGGTCTGGATAATAGAGGGAGAGATCCAATCGAGGCTTTAGAAAAAAACATAACTGGAAATAGTTAGGTTCGGGGGCCAAATCATAGATCGATTGTGTGCAGAGGGCGGTCGTATTATTCCCTACAAGAAATTATCCTGGCTGGAGGGCAGTGACTTCTTATAATAGATAGAACTTCTTCTCATCCTATGGGTGATCTCCACCCATAGGATGAAGCTGTGGCCGTGTCCCGAAAATTCCGAAGTATCTGAACGGGAAGTTAGGTTACTTTTTCTTTTTGCATTTTTTTTAATATTCTCGAAATAAAAAACCCATCGGCAGAGCGAGAGAAGATCCCTTGAGTTGAAACGGAAGCTGTAATTAAAAATGCAGCACCAATAAAAATGCTTGAAGAAATCCCGTCTTCGAGTAACAAAACCTTTTTATATTTTTTATCTTCTCACCTGTTATGTTATTTTCTTTTTTCATATTCGACATTTTCCTTGACTCTTACCAGTTTCATAATCTTGCCTGCTTGAGTTCGGTATTTTAGAATGCTGCTCTTGAATATTCAATCTAGCGTTTAAACGACTAGGAGTGCGCGGCAACTGCATTATTTTTCGCATCCTTGCATTAAAAAATTGTGTTCTAAAAACTAAATCACAACATGTGGATGACAGAGGTAATTCTTTCATTAGTTTTAAAAATTAGAATTCACTGCTTTAGAGCTATTTTAATTTTGTAATGTGAGCAATGTTGCTGCATATGCCTTTCCTGTAAATATGACGTGGCTACTCTTGAAACACGACAAATGTTGCAGATTCTGAAATGGTGAACATGTAAACGTTATCGTGAAAGTAAAAATCTTCGTTTTCTTGTTTTTATTGAAATAAGTATCTTTGCTTCGGATGTACGTGCATGCTGTAAATTTTTAAATCATGGATCAATCTTGCTCTTTCTAATTTAGTTATGTCAAAATCATGGTTTCCTGACTAAATCGAATGTTACTTCTAAAAGCTGATATTTCTCGGGTTGGCAAGCAAGTTTTCTGATCGAGTTTTTGGAAGCTAGACAAAAACATTAAAATATTTCGCCTGCCTTTATGTGACTATGAATAGGACATTTAAAGTCGATAACGCATTCGTGTTTCACGTAATTTTGTCAATGATTTCGGAAAAAAGTCTTGACAAAACGATATACAAATTATTTCGTAGTTACTCACAGTAACATTTGATAGTCATACACTCAAAGAAATGCCATGAAAGCTAGCTTTAGGTTTTAGAATAGATGGAGATTTCTTCCATCTTGTATCCTTGTAATTCATTTATTTTGCTTGAAATTGAAAGTAGAAATACATTCGCAAGGCATGGAACGACAACATCGTGGACGCCACTCTACGCTGGGAATCAGGTTACAAAAATTAAGTAAGTAATTAATTTGGACTTACATCCACAGCTTTCCCAGCAATTACCGCGCATCGTTAAGAGCAGTTTGATTTACAGCCGCGAGAAAAGAGAGTCATCTCACGCTCTTTCCCTTTTCTACTGAGTAAATTAGGGGCTTGGGAATGTCCGTGCATTAATTTAGCAGCAGAAATAATTAAATAATACATCTAGTTTTTTATGTGAATTTAAAAATATGTTGTGAAATGACATTACACGCTCGAGTTTTCGGTCAATACTCCTTTAATACCTCTTCTTTTTAATTTCAACCGGATCTCAATGGTTGCGGCTACTTCAAAGAGATATGTTATAACATCACATTGGCGCGACTTTTATTTTTCGTTTCTGGCCAATAGTAAATATCTAAACTCGATGTGGAGTTTATTACGGTAGCAAGTAATTAGGTATTTGTTACAGATGAGATGTATCGTTGTCACAAATATAAAGCATAATTAATCAATAGCATAATAATATAATGCACATAATTATCTGTAGGAGTATATGTCGTCTATTTGGGTTCGAGGAGGATTTAAACCGACGTACAGTTAATATGTCGTGTAATAAGTCGCGTAAATAAGTGCATGAAAGAAGTAAACAATTAGCTCAGCTTTTGAAAATACACAGGAATTGAAACGCATCGTTAACCATTTTTAAACTCGTCTTGTAAATCATACCCACTTTTATGGTAATTGAATATCGATCATAACTGAGTTCCATGGATAGATAGATAGATTAGACGCCCAGAGTGAGCTTTTCGATCAAATTGCTCGAATCATCGCCAACTGAAATTTAAACTTATTATTTACTGCGTGAGTCAAAGAAGTTTTTTATTTAGGTAATAATTGATGAGACCGCAAGTCGGTGAAACGCGTTTTGCCTCAAAATAAAGTCTCCGGAAAAGTGTAAAATCTTTTAATGTGTACACTAAATGCTTTCACGAAGTGAATCCTGAAACCGGACATAATACACGTAATAATTGATAATTTATTCAATTATAGACAAGTGTTTGAGATTCTCTCAGAGTTGCTACCACTGCAGATACGTCGACGATGGCTTTGAGCGTGCATACAAAATTCGCCTTCCAAATTGAGTCTGTTTGGCAATGGATTCTATTGAATTGGATCTGTCACGAGCCAATCATGTGCGTACCTGCGACTTGTAGTGCACTCGATGTGCGGCATAAAATTAAGTTTCTCCCATTCGGATCTCAAAGCAAGTGCATGGAAACTCAGCGCAATGGTCAATACACGTCGCTCATTCCTACTAAAAACTAACGGTCGAAACCAGTTGGACCGTGAAATTCGGGAGTAAACCATTTATTTCGGCCGCCACCGTTCCCCTCTTCCCTTTAACACGTGAGGCGCCGTCGAGTGCTCTCGCGCCACGCCCCTCTCCTCTCACCTTCTCGAACATCGATTTATGTATTCATTCACTCTCCCGGCTTCCCTCAAAATGCTGTACTACCGCTACTGTTTAAAAATGAAAAAAAAACAAAAGTCGTGATGCGCTCGCATGTTTGGTTCGGGGAACAATTGGGCGGGGTTGGATTATTGGTGAAAATTTGAAGGAATGAGGAAAAAGAATCGAGTGGTGCCGTGGCGTGGGAAACCTTAAGAGGAGAGGGAGGACAATGATGGTGGAAGGGGGATCTTGGAACATGTAAGAAATGGCCACGGGAGAAGTGAGTTTGATGAGGAATTGTGGCAGCGGAACGGGGAAGTCGTGAACAATGAATAGGGGCGGAGACTAAAGGTTATCTACAGGAGCGTCCGAGTTCTGTGAATCATTTTGCGTTCCAGGAGAAGTTATTAGATAACACTCATTTGACTTTTTTATATTTTCTATGATATTAGAACCTCAATTAGTCGACAAAAAAGTAAGGAAGCAGAAAATAATTGTTATTAAAAACAACTTTCAACAGATTTGAATTAAATTCTCATTAATTAATGAGGGATAGAATTTCTCTTAAACAATAAAAATATAACTCAAGAAGTATTATCGGGAATTAAACATTTAATTAAATTAAAACGTTTCGGTTTCTTATTTTCAGGTCATTGACTTATTTTTGGCGTCTCTCTCTCTCTCTCTTTCCATTGTTCCATATCAAACCAAAAAGTTGTGACCGAGAAATTGGGAGGAATTCAATGTACTTGTATTTATCCTCGTTAAGGCTCTGAAGAATAATTCAAACATAGGATCTATAGTCGATTTCCTGCTTTGTTTCTTCGTGCAAGCTAGAAACAATTTCTTACGACGAACATCAACCCGCGAATAGAACTAGCATGCATAACCGACATCTTTACTTTTCCGTTTTAAGAAGTATTTACTTTGCTTATTGTTTAGAGGTAATAGTTTCTTTAAATGAGGAAATTGGGTTCATTTGAAGGGAAACTTTCTTTTCTTAGCGTTTGTAGTTGAAATTGAGTGAAGGAATTTTATATTAACACTAATTTTCATATGGCAAAATATTAATGCACAGTCATTTTGGGAGTAATGGAACGATGATGAGTTAATATGAGGAAATTTCTTTAATACATTATTTGTGTGTGTAGGATAGGAAAAATATTTGTTAATACATAATTAATGGCAAAATTCGTATTTGACAGCATTAGAGGTATGTTCCACACTTACTGGGATACAAAGGCATTACTTTTTATCTGAAATATGAAATAATATAGCTTATATTACGAGTGAAAATTCACTCGTAATGATAAACTATAATGATTTTCTTAATTTAATATTTACGCAAGGTTAATAAGTTAATAAGATAAATTATCAAGCAAAATGTAAGTCAAACGAAATAATTTCACTGAATTTACTTATCACATTAGTGTTAGGACAATCGATAATATACCTTTGTTTTAATGGTAATGAATAATTCTTTATTCATTATGTACAATAAACATTTGAACGCAAAAGACATTTGCAGACAATCTTCATCATTTATGATAGTAGTATAAATTAAAAAAATGTACAAATAGAATACTCATTCTGGTCCTAATGAGCCAGTCAGTTCTGGCTTCTAATAGGTTTTATTTATTCTATTAGGTTCTCCTTCTTAGGTTCTATCTCGATAATTGAGGCTTTTTTAATTGCAAAATAGTAGTAATTATGGGTGTAAACCGATAACGGAAGAAATTTGCACAGTTAGGAAATCGTAGGTAATTTGTTATTGGCATGGTATTTGGGAACATGACACCAGCATTTACTCTTAACTAAAGGTATCACGTGGTCACGCTGTTTAACGTCTCATCAGAAGGACGAAATATTCCTCTGTAAGAGGTTACCATTTACGCAAGGTTATTACACTAATATGATAAACCATTAGCTAATATGTATATAACGTGTCTTAAAAGTAGGGATCAGAATTCCATAGAAAAATCCACTATTTGCGGGAATCAGAGACTCATTTTCCCGTTATGGAAAGCTATTATTATATGTGTTAATACATCTAACAGTATTTGTCTTATTATTATATCAATGCATCTAATAGTATTTGTCTTATTTATTTTTTCTTTTTTTGTCTATTCGTCTCAATTACAGTCTATCATAACAGAATTAGAGATTCTCTAATGTCATTTTTATGGATGCTTTGTCGTGGATTTACATATTTTATTTATTTAGTTGTAGCCCAATGTTTAAGATGATTGATTACAGCCTTCGGATTTGGTTCCGATGTGACGCCTCCGGGGAACCTTAACTTCCCCCAAGATGTGTAATTTTTCGTGAACAGAAATCTTCCTGGGAAACCAAAGGCGGCATTGGGAATGCTATCCTCCAGTGTGTGAATTTCACACGCCTTTGGACTAATTAGGAGGTAAACTATACCTTCACACATTAAATCAAAGTGATTTTTCTGGTAGATCGAGAATTTGACATTCGTAAGCATAAATCAAATATCAATGGCACTGATACTCAATAAAAAATGAGTGAATTTTCACTTGTACAAATTTTACACACGAGTAGGTAGACTCAAGCGTGGACGTTATAAAAATTAGGTATCCGTAAAAAGCTAGTAATGAAAGTGAACAAAATATTGAGTTGAGTTTGAGGCTCCAACTTATGTGTATGTTCATCGTCCATAAGGCATAAAGGAAAAATCGAGATGGAGGGAGGCAAGGGGTGGATGACCAGCAGTAGAAAATTGGGGTGACAAAATGAGCAAAAAAGCAAAAGGAGCCAACTAATGCCATTCTCGGGACTGAGAGAGAGGGAATGGGAGGAGGAAAAGTGGCGAGGTGGTAGGGCAGGGGGAGGATGGAAGGAAGGCAGCGAGGAGGAAAGATAACCGTAGACCACGAAGGCACGGTGGGTCGAGGAGGCAAGGCTCGGGGCCAACGCCACAACCGGCGTGTATCCTGGATGTTGATCACGACCTGAGGGCGTGCAGAGTCACGCGCGTGCCTTCGGGAGAGGAAGGATGGAGTGCTCGTTCGTCTTTGAGTGCTTGCACGGCCTTGCCCCTGAAACAGGCCCTCGACCTCAAAAAGGGACTGACTGTGCGATGAGATGCCAGACACGTCGTCTTATTCCCCTTTTTCTTTCTCTTTCACTCCCCTCCCTCTCTTTGCACTGCTCCTCCTTTGTGGCCCTCCACAATGTTATCTCCCAATCAATCGGCGATGTGGTGATGCTGATTGGTGCGCGATCTCTGCCCCGTCATCTGTCGATGTTTTACTTTAAAAAGTGAGACTGTTTGAAGAAGTCTGTATTTTTTTTTTTAATCCTTACGTTGACTCATTCAGAATAGGCTGCTTTATGTAGCATTTAAACTCTCTTGCTTTGATGAGCATGCGACGAAACTAAAGCGGGCGATTGAACAAGAAGCTGTCTTGATAACTTTGTGAGCCATGGATGTCGTTGCTAAAGGCTCACTTCTACTCCTCCTCCAATCCGTTTTCTAGCTAGTGGAAAATAATCCATATACGAGTAAAAACGCCAGTATTAAAACGAATAGAATAAATAAATAGAATAGGCTTTCCGGTACTTACTGCTCTTTTTAAGGTCGTCTAGTCTTTGTAGAAGTTTAAAAGTAATCAAAATGCCGAGAGTGGTTTAAAAAATTTTGGTGGAAACAGCGAATATTTATGATTGTACTTTACAAGTAATCTTTTACTGGTATTGCAGTTTCATATTTACTATTTTTGACTTCAAAAGCATAATAGAATGGTTGTGTAATTATTTACTATTAATAAATAGCTCCTAGGCATAACATTTGTATGCTACGGCTATATTTGCTGCTGTATCATTGCCATTTTTGGAATGCAGACATTATTACAAATTTGTGACGAAAAATGTACTTTTATTAGTAATACCTTACTTACCTAAAATAAAATGCAATTTTGGAATTGTTTCTTTTGTTACGAAAGGCTATTGGCAGGAAGGGGAGCCGCACCCGCTCACCTCATCTGCGCTGATAAAATTATTGTTTTAAGCTTCTTTTGATGTGTAAGGGTCATATTTTCAAGCACACCTAGAGCTTTTTCAAGTAAGTTTTGTCACTATAAGATATTCAATTCCGAAAAAATTGCCGCATATTGCTCTCTCTCACTCGTATACCGTATACTTACCCGTGACTCGATTTATTGTGAATGATTTTTACAGCTGACAAAATTTTAGGCGTATCATTGTGCAGCATCGATAGATCTTTCTTTCCAATGTGATAAAATAAGAGATACATGAATGTTTTTAATTTTCAATTATTACGTAAAGGTATTGCACAGAAGTGCTAAAGGGTGCTTTAAACCACTTTGGAAACTGGATGATGAACCGGTAAGTAGTTAAAAATTGATGGAACAATTTTTAACTGCTCCGGTAAATAGTATCCCATCGCCAAATCTACAAATAGTAAAATGAGGTATTGAAATAGATTTTTACCAACAATCGCTTTCCGAGCTCGTTTGATGGGTATGATCTGTCCATTAGTCATTGACTGCTCATTGGTTTGGATTTACTTTCCGGTTTAAGTTTGAGTGCGATGTCGCTAGTATTTTGTTTTGACATTGAAAAATATTTTCCTTTCGACTCGAAATAACTCGGGAGAAATAACATTCAATTTTACTGCTTGCTATTGCTGACGCGTAAAATGAATTGCTTATGAGCTTATTCAATCACGTCGTTCCTCCGTCGGTGTTGAGTTTTATTTTTACGTTTTGCCACTGCCGCTTTATGATCTTAACTACAATTATTGCTGCATTTCGCTGCATCAGTCACTTGAAAGTAGGAAAATGTCAAATTTAACAGCGATGCGGTTGAAGTAATGGGGGCGTTGACACCCGTGCTCACCGGCGGTGAAATCACGAGACGTGAACTTCCCGTGTCGACCGTGGGGGCCGAGCGTGGTAGCTCTCTTCTTATTCAGGATCATCTACATCGACTTCCGAGGTTTCGCAATCGGCATCACGAGCATCATCGCGTTGCTAAAAAAAAAGTTCGGTTCTCGCACGCTTGATCTTGAGCAACAGGATATCTATATGTCATATGCCCTCATCTACTCCTGCTCACACATTGCATAAACTTGCTCTCTCACGCATAAGCTGCGGTGGGAAATGAAAAAAATAAATCTCATGCCCCTCCCCATTGTTCATTTAATTCTTTCAATCTAGTTTTCTCTCGCTCAGCTCCCCTGCCTACAAAAATATGTGCCTAGTTTTCTTTTCATCTCCTTGGGGATTGTATAGCTGTGATTTCCGCCTTGGTTTTTCCGCATTTTAAGGAAGTGTTAGTACCCTTGGATAGACTTATTAATTCTGAATTACGAAACTTTTTTTTACTTTACTTTCTCAACCTTGTAACCTGAGATTTGAAAATATTTTGTGTCGTTAGCATGAAATTTTTAAAGTTTTTATCCGTGTAATTTGATGGGAACAGTTGTAATTTAAGCTCACCTCGACACTGATAAATACATGATTAATAGCAAGAAAACTATAATATTACCACATCCTCGAAGTAATGTGATAGGAAATAATAGGGCAGGAAAGTGATTAAAACAATTCTGTCTTCAAAAAGGATATTAAATTCCGAAGATTTGATTAAATTCTAATCCTTGAATAGACCATGAACCAAAGAGGGTAGGGAATGTTGCCTATTTCTATTTTATCCCACGCAAAACGGTCTCGAAGAGCATCGACAATTTTTAGTTCGATTTCTAATGAAAGCAAATTTTTACGTGAGGTTCCGATCTCCCTCCATTCAGGTTTCTTGAGAAATTTCAAGAAACTGTAACAGTAACTTTAACGGAGTCTTTACTCTCTGAAATTGTTGCAGGTTTCTTGAGGTCAATATTTCAAGTGTAGGTACTGCAGGGCTTTCTGGATGGAATGAAAAACGCTGAACCTCTGACTATCTTTCTTGAGAAAAGATAATGGTTAAGTCAATGCTTCTTCTCTCTCCTCTTCCTTCTCTTCATGATTTCGAACGCCTGTTGGCCTTTAATGGATCAATCAGCGGGTTTTTCGGAATTTATTTCATTTATCTTCGATGTTCCTTTTAATATTTGTCGTGTCCTTTTTGCATTTTTGCGCATATTCGACCACCACACCCGTATGAATCGTCCGAAAAATTTGGTTGCGGCCGCCAGATATTTTGTCTCAACAAATCTGCCTGGCTTTTGTTGCATCTTGTTCTTTTTCAGCCATTTTCATGAATTAAAAGATTCCGTCAGGTGATTCTGACCTCATCGCAAAGGAGTGAAACGTTAGTTTAGTATTCAAATTTATTCCTGACTTCCTTATTATTCCTTAGCTAACCCTTCTACTCTTGTTCATATTTTATAGAATTGGTTTCATCAAAAGATATTAAATATTGGAAAAGTTGCAGCCACCAGTCATTTAAAGTGATCACCGATTGCTTGTCGTAAGTCAGATACTCGTATTTGACGAGTGATGAGGTCATTACACTCTCATGTATAATTAACATTTAGATTTCGTGAAATTAATGCCAATATGAAGATTAGGTATTGGTTCATAGGAGCGCATTTGATTCCTCATCAATAACAAGTGCTTGAACTTTCAAGTTAAAAAAAGGGGTGTGGGTTTGAATCGCTGCGTTACTTCTTCCGATGGAGATTTAATTAGGCAGCAATACGGCAAATCACTAACTTTTGACTTTGGAAGGTCTTGTAGAAAGGATTCTAATTTACAGACATTAACACTCCCAAAGAAATACATCGTGCTCTGAATCGTTTCCCGGCTGCATAACTGGAGATTGAATGAGCGATTCCAATTTCCACCTTCTTCCTGTCAGAGCACAAGCTCTAGAGCTATTATCTCTCTCATTCAGCTTCTTTTCTGAAAGACAAACGTTTGCAAGTGATGCAATTTAATGAATGGGGCTGGAATGTCTTGTGTCTCGGAAGGAGAAGATGATTCTATCTCGAGAAAGAGGCGTCAGATTCCGTTACCAAACCTCGTGAGACCCCGTGTAATTGTTGAAATCTTTGGTTGACTTGGTGTTTCGTAGCTGCCTTGAATCCATGAATATATTTCCTAGTGTTTGAAAGAAAGTCGTCATTACATTTGAGACTCCCACGTCTGCAGGGTTATATTAATTCAATATTAAAAGTGGAAGTGATGAATAAGAAACAATTTAAGGAAAACATTCTTAAGGCTTTGAGAAAATGAGCTGTAATCTTTCTTTTTATCTTCCCCCTTCCAAAATTTGATGAATTGAATTTAATACCATAAAAGCTTTTGTCAATTTATACATTAGATATCTAAAAACAGGTTAGGATCTCCAATCTTCTATTTTTTATTTTTTAGTATAATTCTTACGTCTCATCATACAAGTATCCTCAGGTGGTATTCTTTTATTTTTTGAACTTGAACGAAACAATTTAAATATTTGAAAATGTCATTCAATAAAAAAATGTTCATAATCTTTCTTCGTAATATTTTAATGCCTTTGTTCACCAGTTATTCACTTGTTAAAAAGTAAATAGTTATTAAAATAGTAACAGTAAGTATTAATGTTTTTTTAACTTTTTGTAATAACAATGATATGGAAATAATATATTTCAATTTTCGAATTCTCCATCTTTGAGTAATATTTGACCATAATGCGAAAAATAATTTATTAACTCAGCCAGATTTACTGATAATCAAATTATATGACTCTTAGTACTAATTTTAAGAACATCTAAACGGGTATTCAAGCGAAAATCTTCGTTGAAATACACCTGTATTTCCTTTTAAGTTTGTACATTATTATTATGCGAGTATTAAAAATATGCGGTCTATGGTTTTTACTATTTAATCCTGGTGTTTATACTCGTCTTGTGGAAATTATAGCTTTCAAAAAGCTAATCAGTAACCGGGTTTGTTTTCGTATACATTTGTTGACATCTTACAGTAAATAGGGTGCTTGATATAAAATAATTTGAGTGAGAAATTATGCATGTACTTGTACCGCTATCCTTCATTGATCATGCCATTAAGACTTGAATCAATTCACGTCTTTCTAACATCAGGTAGAAATTTAAAAGAGAGTGAAATCGGGGAGATGTGATTTTGAAATTGTCATCATTTTTAGAAGACAAGGTATGCTTTACGAGAAATGTCTGACCATTCTAATTCTGGGTGAGGGGTCGTTCCTACTTTCTGCGTTGGGTCCTGTGCGGATGCCTATGAATCAACTTGTCCCTCGTCCCCATCGAAATGGTACATGTTTTTCAGTTTTTCAGCACGATCCCATTTTCTGGGAATGCCGAAGGAAACCCCAGCAACTTTTCCCCGGTCGAGAAGCGAATAATAAAAAGAGAGCAGATGGTTCTATGCCAGGAATTATTACCCTCCCTTAACAAGTTGGTGAATTACCCTGTCAGTTATGGGTAATGGCCCCAATCCTTCTTTCCGTGTTCCGCCTAGCGGTGTCTCCAGCCCATTCCTTCTTCGCTCTTGGCTCGTTATTCTCATTCGGCATCATCTCTCCGGGTTACTTCCTTCCGACCTCCCGCTGCTCTCTCTTCCCCTCCTCTCAGACCACTTCCACTCTGCGCGCCCGCCTCACCCCCCCACGGTCCGAGCTAGGCTATTTTTTCCGCCATCCGCAGTGTACCCAGCGATCTGAGGATGAGTTCGCCGAGTGTCAACCCTTATTCATTCCGTTCCATTCTCGTCCCACACGCTCCTTGTTGCCATCTATGACGGCCTCTCCACTCCAATATCGTTACTCAGCAACGTGATCTGTTGTTTTGTTATCACAAACATTTGTTCAGACCTTCAGGTGCGATTATAAATAAAGCAATAATTGTAAATGCCCATATGACGTGCTTTTTTCCCTTCTAACTGGCAAAGTATTTAAAAATTCTTTTGTACTCGTATGTATATTATATTTTCCAATTTTCAAATACACCGAATATTTTTTTTTGCTCATTCACGTCCTTCCCAAAATAACTGCTTAGGTGGCTCATTATCGCTGTCACTTTTCCCCAGCGCGTATGCGAAAAGGTCGCAAAGGGTCTACTTGTATTCCTGACAACCCCATCCAGTAATAACCTGTCCAGCCCACATTTCCGGTTATTACGTTGTTCTCCCAGTTACTACTAGTGCTTATCAGGAAGTGTTGGATTAGCGTGAGTGAGTTTCCTTAGATAAGTAGCTTTGGTTTTTTGTATACCTGTAGACAGTATTGCTGTTATTATTATTATTTGATACAGGTATTATTTTCATCTGGTTTTTGTAAAAAATGAATAAATAATATCCTGTAACTACACTATTCAACGGTGAATATTGTGGACATTACTTGTTTTTACAGGAATAAATTGTAGTTTTGTCCAAGATTCAAAATTATTCTTTATTCTTAGAAATTGATAGGTTTTCGACACTTGAAGCACAGAAGTGAAATTTCGCCTTCCTACTTTTTGAATTCTAGCCTACACGTTATTGGATACATTTCTTACTGCATCCTAAGGTGCAAAAATTTGTTAGATGACAGTATATATATTTGCATGCGTGTGGAATTGAAGGATTTTTCCAAGAATGTATTTGCTACTGTGGGTGTAGTTTTGCATGTATGTGTTGATTTTGCATGTGTTTTTGTTCCTTTTAACGGGTGGTGACCTGACAACCCCCGCCACACGCCCTTGCGGCGGTATTATGTAGATGTAGACGAAGTATGGTATATTTTTAATAAGCAAAAAAACAAGAAAATATATATGCAAATCGTCTCTTTAGCTTTGCTTCTTATGCACATGTTTAAAGCGTGATTCTTAATATCTACCTTTGCTTGCAATTAGTTATATTTCATGTGTTTATTTACATAAACCCTCCCATGAGGAATAGTTACGTCTCCCGTTGTTTTCTTGCTATGATGGTATTATATAGAAATATTGCTGTATTCTGAAAGATGGAAATGATGGCGCCATAAAATTTTATTTTAATTAAAGGAAAATTAAACCACGCTATTTCTCGATTCTCCTGCAGTGATTCAATGAGGGAGGATAGTTATGGCAGGTAAATGCATCATTTTGATTCATTGTATCCGCCTGGTGGATGGTTAAAGATTCTGAACCAGTCATGCAAAGTAGTGTCTATTCCGTGAGTGCTCAGGTTCTGAAACAGTGCGGATGTGATCTAGGTGCGATCTCATCCTACGATGATGTAAAGATAACCCGCAGTTATGGAAATCATTGGTCTGAAAGGCTTCAGTTGAGCATGGTAGATCCATCAATTCCTAAGGGAGAGCAATGGATCGCTCGAGACTGGATGCAGTGGGAGGGCCCAGTCAAGTGTGCTCAGGGACCAGCTCTTTCAATTGGACAGGCGAGCGAAGATCGTTGTGCGGGGGCGACGTTGAAACGGCTTAAAGAGTAATTTTTAACCTTGTACCAGAAATAGTACTGAGATGTTCTGTAATAGAAACAGCAAATATTACTTGTTCATTTTATGTATATCGTTACCATTTTTAAGGTGTCTACAGCGGCCTATTTTGCTATGTAAATATATTGTTGGACGACTCTTAATTAATATTTCCCTTTCATTTAGGCGACCATTTATTGATTACATTATTATTATCAGAATTAGTATTGTCCATCTTCAGAGGAATCATAATTTTCTTCTGGAGGTGGAAACCTATGGAACCGTATGAGTCAGAGTTAGACGATTTTAATAGTCCTCTCCGAGCGAGGAGTTGGACGCGTTCCATCCTTAGCTACAAAACAGTGTGGTTTCTCTTTGATTTCCATTCCTTCTCTCAGCCGTTCTACATTCGCACAATGCCCCTCAGACCACCCCAAGGGCGTGTGGCGGGCACCAGCTATGTATGCAAAAATATTGGTTCATACACACATTTAAATACATACAGTAAGAAATGTATGTTGTCTTGTGATGTGCATTTAAGATCTTCTTAGTGGTGGGAGTATGATTGTGGCTGCACCACACCTATCTGTTAGCCTACGTTGAGTGTGTTGTATATGTTGTAACCTAAAGACGGAAGTTAAGAAAGCCATGCAAACAATGACATTGCTAATGTCTAGTATGCACCAACGACATTACATCAATATGCATCAATGACGTATATCACTGAGCAGGTTTATACGCCAGTAACCCTCAACCTATGAATGCTTTTCACCACCCATCAAATGATCTCACCCCTCTCCAGACACTTTGGCTTGAAAAATATTCCGATAGTTCCCAATTAAAGCAAATACTATTTATGATTTTTACAAAAATTTGTTTGAACAATTTGACTTTAATTTGTGCAAATTGATTTTAAAAAATATTTATGAGAAAAAAATGTTTACTTTTGAGCCCACCAATCTCTGGGTCAGGTCTTCCACCGAAATCCTGAAATTGCTTCTCTTGCAGGATTTCCTTTGTTCTACACCTCTGAATTATTAACATCTTCAAGTTAATAGGCAGTTGATATTTTATTCGTTGTGAATATTATCATTGAAAGCGAATTATTATTATTATTATTACTAGGTAATCTACCGGTTAAGGTAGGTTTTTGGATGGACACAACTATCAAATAAATATTTTGTAACTCCAAACAAAACCCAATCCAGCAACCTACTCTACATCAGGTCCCTTTTCATCTCTGTGTACTTCTTTCCTCCCTTCATCCCGTCCAACATTCCTACCCTATTCCTGCCCTTTCCTCGCTTGCCCAACATTCTCCCCTCTATTACCTTCTTCAACATTCCACTACCGCTCAATACATCTTTTACCCATTTTTCCTGCCTCCATAGGATTTCTCTCAACAAACCCCTCACCTCACCCACCATCTCCAGTACTTCCTCATTTGTTTTCCTTTCGGTCCATTTCACCTTCTCCATTCTTCTCCACACCCACATTTCAAAAGCCTCCAATCTACGTCTATCCTCCTGCTTCAGCGACCACGTTTCCGCGCCGTACATAGCTACGCTCCATATCAGAGTTTTTACGAGTCTTGTCTTAATATCCCTACTCAACGTCCCCGTCATCAACTCCCTCCTTGAGAAAGCCTCCTTGCCAAGCGCAATTCTTCTCCTTACGCCCCTACCACTTTGACCGTATTGGTCCAAAACACTTCCGAGATATGTAAACTGTTCTACCTGCTCTATTTTTTCCCCGCCTATTTTAATATTTAGCTTAGCCTTTTTCTTTCTGGAAAATCGCATAACCTTTGTTTTATTAATATTGATTCACATCCCATATTTATCGCACTGAACCTCCAATTCACTCAGCAATGCTTGCAACACCTTGGCTGACTGAGCAACTAATGCTTGGTCATCAGCAAACCTAACCGATTTTACCAATTCCCCTCCGACTTTCATTCCTACCTCCAGTTCTTCCCATGCTTCTTTAATCATTTCCTCTACGTATACGTTGAACAGTACCGGTGACAATGGGCAACCCTGCCTTACACCTCTTCCTAACACTGCCCATCCGGACTCTCCGTTCCCCACTCGCACCTGAGCAGTCTGAGACATGTACAGGTTGCGGATCAGTCTCCTGTCCCTCCAATCCATTCCTATTTTCTGTAATACACGCATTATTGTTTCCCAATGCACTCTATCAAACGCTTTTTCGAAATCTGCAAAACAGGCAAAAACGTCCTGATTGTATTCTATATTCCTCTCGACTAGTGATCTCATTACTGCAATGGCATCACGCGTACCTCTTCCTTTCCTGAACCCAAACTGATCATCCCCTAAGTAATCATTTGCCTTACTCTCTATCCTTTTGTCGATGATCCTGAGAATAACTTTAGCTGCATGGGATATCAAACTTATTGTTCTGTAATCCTCACATGATGTAGCCTTTGCCTTTTTTGGAATAGGAACTAACACCGATCTCACAAAATCTTCCGGCCAGATTCTTTCCTCATGGATACTACGAATCAGTACATATGGAGTCTTCTTCCCACATTTTGCTAAACATTTCAACAGTTCTACAGGGATGTTGTCCACCCCCACGGCCTTATTTACTTTCATCTTCTTTAATGCCCTTTCTATTTTATCGTCGAGTATGCCTGGACCTAAGCTATTTTCTTCTACGTCATGTCCCTTTTCTATGTCTAACATTGTCGGCCTAGAAAGCGAATTATAAAATGTTATTAACATTTTTCTCATGATATTTAATTTTGAAAGCTTTGTGATTTTTCGGGTACCAGATCTTTCTGGGAAACCATAACCGGCACGGGGAAAGGAACTTGCCCCCCTACCCTGATGTGTGAATATTCACACGCTGTATAGGGCTTAGTAGTGTGAACTCTACCATCCCCTACCAAACGGGTTGAATACTGTGTTTATGTTTTATAAAAATTTAATTTTGATTGTTTTACGTACATATTATATACTATATTATTTCTTCATTGTAGTATATGCATGAATATTCCATATTGGCTAGTTATTTCATTATTGTATAGCCGATAAACCGTTGGTACGGAATTCTGCGAGTAATACGGGTATTTCAAAGGCTGGTTATATTTCACGTGCTATCTTTCATAGCTCTTAAAAGTAAAAAAAAATATGGTAGTCTAACATTCATTAGAAGTCATAAATGTGTTTCTTTTTAATCCCTGTCTGTCGATCGATGTGAAGTTGTGCTTCTCGAAGAATGATGTTCATCTT
The DNA here is from genome assembly GCA_037158775.1 of Hetaerina titia. Classification (NCBI taxonomy): domain Eukaryota; kingdom Metazoa; phylum Arthropoda; class Insecta; order Odonata; family Calopterygidae; genus Hetaerina; species Hetaerina titia. The sequence goes on along the minus strand of CM073769.1, from coordinate 77,288,551 downwards.
TTGAAGTCACCTCGCCAATTAAGTATTCTAGGAAAGTGTAACGCCGGGGTTAAACCTCTTGAATCCTCCAATCGGAGGATAAATATATCTTAGTTTTTGAACATCCCATTAAGTGATTAAATAATGCCTTTTTGTGTGTCAGGTACAATTAGATTTTTACTTAGTGTATATGCAGGATGGGAGTGCTGACTTCATTTGGAAAAAAAATTATCAATGAATCCATTTATAGGGCTTTAATTGTAATTCTTTCGAAATTATTCGAGAAATCAAAGTTTCAACGTTCTCTGCAGTTCTATAGCGAAGGACCAGAAGATATTCGGATCTTCTTCGAGATGTGATTTCAATACATTTCTTTCCGCAAAGAAGGACTTGCATGATTTTTCTTGTTTCCTCGTTAAGGTAGTAGTTATCGGATGTTTTAAGGAAGATGAAACATACATGTACAATAGATTTTTAAGTAATTGAAGTTCATAATTAATGTTTTCACTGTGCCGTAAAATTATGTATAACAGTACAAATGGACACCTCGTATCTTGCTATATGTTATTATACGTGTGCAAACTGCCATGCAATTTTTTCATTGCTTATCATGATATTCCTGTCCTAAATGCGCCTGATATAAATCCAGAAATACTTCGTTCAACAGCAATTTAGATTTGATTGATACAGGTATATCGAAATCGCTACTGATATGAAATAGATTTCGTTTTTTTACGGCTTCATCTCATTATAATGGGACCTGGGAATCCAGTAGGTTGAACTCAGGGCCACTGACCGGGGGGCCTGGGTTAGATTCTTGGTGATGCTTCTGCGGTCCCTGGGCTTCATCCAAAGTGTGAATTTTCGGGTACCAATCTTCCTGGGAAAACATAGGCGGCATAGGGAAAGAAACGGATACCCTTTTCCTGATGTTTGAATTTCTCACGCCTTTGGACATTGTGCTACGTGAATTCTACCCTCACCTATCAAACCAACCTTTGGGTTGTTAACTGTGAATTAATATTTTATTGCTATAATTTTAACAAATTATGAATCATAGTTTAGTGCTATGAGCATTTTATCTTGGAATACTATCACACCGATTTTTTTAGTTCTATGTGACAGAGCACCGAGTTACTTCCAGGTTAAGTACCTGGGCTTTAATACCGTATTCATCAAAATACTTGAGTATAGTGCTAAGGTTGATATTTAGACCATACGTTTTTTTGGGCGAAGCGAGTGGAAAAAATAGAAAAGAAATATTATGTTACTTGCTTACATCATACCTGAACTTGTATAGTTATTTCTTGTACACCATTGATCTAAAAAAAATTATTTCTTTATCATTATGGATTAAATTCGATTAGGTGCTCTCCGTTGATTTCAGAGGGCCAAATGCGAGGGCAGGAATGTTTCATGCAATCAGTCTGAATCACATTCAGTTTGGAACATGGAGACCAGATCTAAAACAAGAGTGTTTTTACTGAGCTTTTTTGTGCAACGCATGGATAAAGTCCTATTTTCCTTCAGAATTTAAATAAGGGAGCATTTCCTCTTGAAGTATTGGCAAAATCCTGTATGAATGCTGTAAAAAAATTAATTTTCTCAGACATAAAACGATTGATAATTGGATGATGACACATAATTAGCAGTACAATAGCAGTATAAAAGCCTTTGAAGCTTGTTTCTTTTGTGCAGCAGCAATTTTCGCCCGTTTTTTGTCTCAGTCCCCGCGGAAACGACGCGGGCACACCACACGCTACTCGCCGCGAGCGGCCCGCGGCGTGCCTTCAGGGGATACGCTTAAACGCCGGAGATCCAGTCTCACACGCATTTTAGCTTGACAAACACCTCCTGAATTTTCGTATTTCCCCCTCGAGAAACATACGAAACTCCTCGGGCGTGAATCCTGCTCTTCTTACCCATCGAGGGACTCGTGGGACTTCATGAGTCATGAGTACTCAGCCCCCGGGGAACGTTTACCGTAATTATCCCAATTAAAGATAAAGCGTGAATGAAAGTGCTGTCCTGGCGACTTCATCGAATGCAGAAACTTTTTTCAGTGACTCTGGGTTCTAATAGGGCTCTCAGGAGCTGGAAATCCGCGATGAATTCGAATGGAGTGTAACCGATACGTGAATTTAATCCTCTCTTTCCTTACGACGCCTGGGCTTTGGTCCCTTCTTACCTCAGTAATCCGTGATATATAGATACGTGATAGCCTACTTGGGTCCTCGTCCTCTAGTCATAGTATAAATACCATGTCTCTGGCGACGTGGTTTGTTATATATTAGTCATATGAACTGGAGAACCTGAGGGATGATCACATTTTTACCTTCCCGCGTCCGCGCAGCATTCTCCTCGACGTCTATCCTTCTTTTCATTTGTCTCTTTCCGTCCTCTTCCGGCCCTCTTCCGACTAATTCTCTCACACAATGGGACACCGATCCCTTCGATCCCCATCTTTGCCTACCCCGAAAGGAAGGACGCTAGCATAATAGCTTTTTTCTAATGAGAGAAACCTCCCGAGCACCACCCATGGTTCACCTCGCCCTTTGCCGCCTTCTTATTCTCACCCCTTGCCCGGAGTTAAGAGTTGAAAATATTCGGGAGGGCGGAAGAAAGAGAGACAGTGAGAGAGACAAATGGTCCCAGTCTTTCTTTAAGGAGAGATAAGAGCGGGCGTCTACGCAGGTTTCCCGCCAGTTTTTGCTCCTTCACTTCTCCTTCGTTCTGGGGATTCCTATCAATTCGTTCCCCCTCCAGACTCGCTGGATGACACGGCTTTTGAATGCGTTCAGCGGGGATGATGTGAGACCGCGTTTAACTGGAGGGAGAACGCCTCTTTACTCTCGCGCAAAGCAGATTTGATATTTGGAGTCCTTCACTTCCTGAGCCCCTAATACGCTTTCCCTCTCCTTCTCTTCCCAACTTCCTTTCCAAGAGCTCCCATCCAACCGACCGTTTATTCCCGTAAGGGATTATGCATCCATCGCTTCTGTGTTGCCGACTATTACTAAGCGATTTCCTTGCCGGTCTGGTTCCATTATTCTCTTTATGTATTCCCTTCGTTCCCTAAGCTCCAAAGATTTCTGATTATGCATCAAGCCTTCCGTACTCAGAATATAGCTCTCTCCCACGATGTATGATTTACCGCCCTATATTTATCCTCATACTTTCCTATTCAAAATAGTGTAGTAATATTTTATTTTTTGGTTTGAAGAGGTGTCGAGCGTTTTATGGCGCGATGATTGTTTTGTTTTGGGGCGGTAGAAGATATATACAATATATATATATATATATATATATATATATATATATATATATATATATATATATATATATATATAAATAGATAGATAGATAGATAGTAAGGCAAATGATTACTTAGGGGATGATCAGTTTGGGTTTAGGAAAGGAAGAGGTACGCGTGATGCCATTGCAGTAATGAGATCACTAGTCGAGAGGAATATAGAATACAATCAGGACGTTTTTGCCTGTTTTGTAGATTTCGAAAAAGCGTTTGATAGAGTGAATTGGGAAAAATTAATGCGTGTATTGCAGAAAATAGGAATGGATTGGAGGGACAGGAGACTGATCCGCAACCTGTACATGTCTCAGACTGCTCAGGTGCGAGTGGGGAATGGGGAGTCCGGATGGGCAGTGTTAGGAAGAGGTGTAAGGCAGGGTTGCCCATTGTCACCGGTACTGTTCAACGTATATGTAGAGGAAATGATTAAAGAGGCATGGGAAGAACTGGAGGTAGGAATGAAAGTCGGAGGGGAATTCGTAAAATCGGTTAGGTTTGCTGATGACCAAGCATTAGTTACTCAGTCAGCCAAGGGGTTGCAAGCATTGCTGAGTGAATTGGAGGTTCAGTGCGATAAATATGGGATGAGAATCAATATTAATAAAACAAAGGTTATGCGATTTTCCAGAAAGAAAAAGGCTAAGCTAAATATTAAAATAGGCGGGGAAAAAGTAGAGCAGGTAGAACAGTTTACATATCTCGGAAGTGTTTTGGACCAATACGGTCAAAGTAGTAGGAACGTAAGGAGAAGAATTGCGCTAGGCAAGGAGGCTTTCTCAAGGAGGAGGGAGTTGATGACGGGGACGTTGAGTAGAGATGTTAAGACAAGACTCGTAAAAACTCTGATATGGAGCGTAGCTATGTACGGCACGGAAACGTGGTCACTGAAGCAGGAGGATAGACGTAGATTGGAGGCTTTTGAAATGTGGGTGTGGAGAAGGATGGAGAAGGTGAAATGGACCGAAAGGAAAACAAATGAGGAAGTACTGGAGATGGTGGGTGAGGAGAGGGGTTTGTTGAGAGAAATCCTATGGAGGCAAGAAAAATGGATGAAAGGCGTATTGAGCGGTAGTGGAATGTTGAAGAAGGTAATAGAGGGGAGAATGTTGGGCAAGCGAGGAAAGGGTAGGAACAGGATAGGGATGTTGGATGGGATGAAGGGAGGAAAGAAGTACACAGAGATGAAGAGGGACCTGATGTAGTTTAGGTTGCTGGATTGGGTTTTGTTTGGAGTTACAAAATATTTATTTGATAGTTGTGTCCATCCAAAAACCTACCTTAACCGGTAGATTACCTAATAATAATAATAATAATATATATATACAAACCATAAACACAGTAATCAACCCGAAGGTCGGTTTAGTAGGTGATGGTAGAGTTCACCCATGTACTAAGCCCGACGGCGTGTGAATATTCACACATCAGGGTAGGGGGGCCAGTTCCTTTCCCTGTGCCGCTTATGGTTTCCCAGGAAGATCTGGTACCCGAAAAATCAACAAGCTTGGGTGGAGCTGCAGGTGCCCAGAGTGCCTTGCCCGGGAATAGAACCCGGGACCCTCCGGTCAGTAGTCCAACGCTCTACCCACTGGACCACCGCGACCCGCATATGTATATATATTATTTATTTATTAGGTAATCTACCGGTTAAGGTAGGTTTTTGGATGGACACAACTATCAAATAAACATTTTGTGACTCCCCACCTAGCAAACTAATCTATATCAGGTCCCTCTTCATCTCGGTGTACTTCTTTCCTCCCTTCATCCCGTCCAACATCCCTATCCTGTTCCTACCCTTACCTCGCTTCCCCAACATTCTCCCCTCTATTACCCTCTTCAACATTCCACTACCGCTCAATACGCCTTTCATCCATTTTTCCTGCCTCCATAGGATTTCTCTCAACAAACCCCTCTCCTCACCCACCATCTCCAGTTCTTCCTCATTTGTTTTCCTTTCCGTCCATTCCACCTTCTCCATTCTTCTCCACACCCACATTTCAAAAGCCTCCAATCTACGTCTATCCTCCTGCTTCAGCGACCACGTTTCCGCGCCGTACATAGCTACGCTCCATATCAGAGTTTTTACGAGTCTTGTCTTAACATCCCTACTCAACGTCCCCGTCATCAACTCCCTCCTCCTTGAGAAAGCCTCCTTGCCTAGCGCAATTCTTCTCCTTACGTCCCTACCACTTTGACCGTATTGGTCCAAAACACTTCCCAGATATGTAAACTGCTCTACCTGCTCTATTCTTTCCCCGCCTATTTTAATATTTAGCTTAGCCTTTTTCTTTCTGGAAAATCGCATAACCTTTGTTTTATTAATATTGATTCTCATCCCATATTTATCGCACTGAACCTCCAATTCACTCAACAATGCTTGCAACCCCTTGGCTGACTGAGCAACTAATGCTTGGTCATCAGCAAACCATATATATTATATATAATATATATTATATATATACATATATATAATATATATAATAATATTTTTATATTATATATATATATATATATATATATCTATATACATACGAGGATATGTATATATATGCTCGGAGGACCCTCTTGCATTGTTCCCCACTGAAGCTAAGGAAATTATCACCGTAAAATGGTCACATATTCTTCTATAATTTTACATTAATCGGTTTATACTGCAATCTTTTCTCATCCATGTGTTTCGTCTCTTCCTATCTTTTGATATGAAATTTGGGGTGGCTTCGAGCTCCCTCTTTTTCCTCGTTTCGCAAAATTTCGGTCTGCTTACCTCACTCCTCCGCTATTAACCCACTCCAGGTATCGACCATTGCAACTAGTTATTAATATGCATATATTTATCAATGTGTGTTTCACACTTAAAAGACTACCTTGTATAGTCATTTCCTTTGAAGAGCTGTGATTTTTGGTTTATTTAAACGCCATTATTCACCTTGAAAAGTATTTGAGATCCTTTCGGTGCAATAGTGCACCGACGACCGTCATGAACTTCATTCAGCTTCTATTCCAAAGTATGTTACTACGTAATTCTTTTTTCATTTCATTCCTTACTCACCCGTTTAGTCAATGTGAGGTTTATGATAAAAAGTTTTGGGAGATTCTCTTTTTTGACGTTATAAATAATACCAATATTCCCGTTTGTCTGGTACATGCATGCTCAAAAGAAGATTCTCTCTCAATTCCGGGATTTATGTGGTTTGCTTGAGTGGAGAAAGTTTTTATATCCCTTTCTGCCGCCATCCTCCTTACCGGCATAGCTGAATAGGCTATTACGTTATTGGTGACAAGGAGTCGTTTATCATGGAGCATATTTGTGGCAACGTAATTATGGGTGTTTTGTGAAAATATTTCCTCTCCGTTTAAGCCGCTGGACGTCAGAGGTGAGAGAAGAACGAGTTAATCGTTTCAAAAAAAAAATATTTTGAAATCTTCGATTTTGGTCGCCATATTTAGAGTCATGTTAAGTCTACATTAATAATCAAAAACATATTAAAATAGGGTCTTTTATATACTGTGGTCTGTCCAAAATTCATAACTTTCCTAAGAAGGTCCAAATAGGAAATCAGGTATTTTAAATAAGAATTTTGTAATATTATTTAAGGTATCGAAGTAAGCGACAACATATTTTAAATTTGTTTATTTTTCCTTAGACAGTAGTGTTTGTTAAATATGCAACCAAATTTATTTTTAAGTCAACCTCTTTCTCTTTAATCTACTTTCATATATTCTAATCGCTCTTTCTCTTTTTAATCTACATTCATATCTTCTTGATGTAAATGAGTTACACGATATGAGTCATGTAATCCACTATTAAAGGATTCTGTAAATCAAATGAATCAGGAAGGATTGTTCTCATAGAGAATTGTAAGAGTGGATTCTCTAAAGTCCGATTCCAATTCCGACACGATTTCAATTGCTGCGTGTAGTGGTCTTTAAAATTTGAATTAATAACGCACTCCGTGGGAACGATAGCAGATTGATTGTTTTGTAAACGGAACGAAATAAAAACATTTTGACACAGAAACGTATTGCATGTGGTGAATGAATTTCAACCTTTTTTTCAAGATTCAGTTTTTTCAAACCTTTTGATAAATCTTTAGGTCAACTTTTTCAGTTTTTTTTCCATGAAAAATGAAAAGTGAGGAATAAAAAATAACTGTAAAATATTTCTTTGTAATTTCAATCACAATATGCCACATTTTATATTTACATTAGTGTTTTATTCCGATACTCGTTTTTTATTCTCTATCAAATTCAACCTTCAGTTTGATAGACTTCTTTCGATGACTCGATGTAATTAGAGGTTCTTTTATTTTTCCTTATTTTCTTACTATCAAAATAGCTTTTAGGTCCTCATTCATTTTTTAGCTTGATAATGAATGCATTTAGTGAATTCTAAATTCTGTAAACTTCATAATATCTCATTCAGAGAGAATTAGAACTCTCAGTGGAAATGAAGTTGTGGTATGCTGATGGATATCTCGTTTGTTAGAATATACCTTAAGTCGGCTCTGTACGACTTCATAAAAAATCCTTCTATTTCTTTTGCTAACGATACATAATGCTGAACTATTAAAATTAATGTATTTTGGTGAAATATGTGAGTTGTCATAAATTAAAAAGCAGAAAATGCCGGAAAACTGTTTCATAACATAATGGCTACTCACAAAAGAAGGAAATCCTCTAAAGTGTAGGTATGTTGCAGGAAAACGAGTGTGTATGGTATTTTCGTATTATTTGAGGATATCCTTTAATTTTCTGAATTCCTTCGATTCATTTCAATTATTCCCCAAGTATAGTATTACTTTTGTTATCTGTTTAATAGTGATGATCTCAGTGTCACCCTACAATCGTTCTTATAAGAATATGAATATTTGACAATGAGAATGGGCTGTAACTCTTACATAGTGAGAATAAATAAGTTTACAGTTATGCAATTATGATAATTATTTTCTAAATTATATTTAATCTTAAATTTTGGGGGAAAACTTCAAGCGTGTCATGAAGATTGGATGCTATTGTGGTTGCCATCGGTTTTCACCAACACTGTCGTTTTACTCTGTTTCTTCATCAAGCAGGAAAGTAATTGCCGGACAATAATTTTCCGTAGGATCCAACTTGTCGTCTTCCTAATACTCCTTGGTGATAGAATGGGATTACTTATTCTTCCATTTTGTGTGTTTTTCAAAGGCCATTGTATTTCTTTTCTCCACGATGCGCACACTGGATATATTTTTATTCATGACCGTCGCATGTTTGTACTACCTCTTTGGTCATGACCCCATGTTTAGGCCGTGGAGTCTGGCGCACTCGATCGCCATAAGCCCCAGGCTCAACCTCGACATCTCTCCAGACTCCGCGGGTGTCCGCCTCACGCCCTCTCCATTCCGGTCCCTACAAACACCCTCCCCATCCACCATGCTTTCTCTCCGAAAGAACGCTACCCGAAGAATGAAATGAGAAGAAAAGGTTTTTTTCCACCCTGAGACGAGGGCACACTGCGGTCTTCCTGCACTTCCAAAGGCGGTAGTCTTCAAAGTAAAGCGTACGGGAATGAGGTGGAAGGTTTTCTGTAAGAGAGATCTACATACAAACACTGATCCACGCCCGCTTCTCCTTTATTATTCATTCCCTTCTCCCCAAACCCTATCCCTCTTCTCTCCTACATCCTCCTTCCCACTTCTCTTTTCGAGAAACCCTTACCTCAGAGAACGTGGTCGTTGGTCTCCACCTCGACCTTTGGGTTCCCCGAGGAGGCCTCCTGCTGCCTGCGACAAAACCGATTTGTCAGAACTTGAGATAAGCTGCTGCATTATGGGTTTGGAGTGGAATAGAAAGAGAGGGAGGGATAAATTTGCTAAGGGGAGAGAACTGGGTGAAGTTGCACTCCTTTTCTTTTTCGAATTGACGCGTTAAATTATGGAGTTTTACGCCGTAAAGTCGAACCTTCCTATGTCGTCGGCAAGCGAAGATCGGCGTTCATTATTAGGATGCTTGTTTGGAAACGTAAAATCAATTCATCGGTCGATGATCAGGCCTTCCTTATTCGAAACTATATTGAGAACAGGATTCCCCTGGACCAATGAGCGAGGAGGCACCCGATATTACTCACTTTCCGCATTGCGCCACGTATGCGTGTTTTTGGTGATAAATACCTTGCCACTTCATGCAAAAAAGTATCGGCGTAACAAATGTTATGAAGCATTAAATTCAGCACATCAACATACGATACCGTAATTTGGAAGTGACAATTAAGGAATTTATATTTGTTCGACACCAGTTGTTATCACGCCCTATTATAAACATTCAATCAATGCCCTAGCACATACGAGAATAAAATCATTAAATTTTCTTTCGAAGTAGTAATAAGTAGTAGTTAACTCTTGGCAAATTAGAATAATGAAGTGTCAGTGCAATATTAGCTTTAATAGAATAAGATCTAAATGAAGGAGCCTCACTATGATTTATATATAATATTTACTTTACTTCAATTGTCAGCTTCAGCAATTTTTCTGGTTACTGGAGTTTGATTGTAGTATGATTAATAAATGAGTGTTCAATTAAAATGCAGTTGTAATTGATAAATTAATAAATTAAAATGCCTCTCTCATATGATCCTTTCTCCGTGAAGACCTCCATATTCACGCTCATGTGCCTTACATGCTCTTGCTTTATCCTATTTTAAAAGCGTGCATGATTTAATCTTCAATAAATATTCATATTACCTTATTTGATCAAAGTACAATAAATCCTTTAATGTAAATTTCTTATTTTTTCTGATATGGTTGATAGTTTATGCCGTAATGTTAGCGTCTCACACGTAGAGGGGAGAGCGCTGGGTAGAAAGTTTGCGGGATTATAGCAGTTATAGTAGTCTATGGTGTCGTCAGGTTGTCTTATTAAGCGAGATTTAGAAATACAGTGGTTACCATGCATGTTCATCCAAAAATATCCATTGAAAATAATAAAAATAAGATGATGATTTCTTAACGTAAAAATTATAATAATTATTTATTATCGCTTGCTGATTATTACATACTCTGTTTAATTGGATTTCACTACATTTTGTTCTTTTGCTGGCTGTTATTTGTCAAATAAGTGAATTCTTAGACATTTACGAATGATGAAATCAAGTACTAGAAAGAGAATCCCACCGGTTAAATTAAACATACAGGAAATGTTTTGAATAGGGATTGTGATGTGCTGTTCAATGCCTGAGAGGATGCAAAAGAAGGAAACAGATGTCGAGAGAAATATTTAATAATCCGTCGTGTTTAGATCCCAATAGGAAAACTGATCTTGTGCGATGGTAAATAGCTTTCATAGTAAAATAAATTATTCTTGTAATTCCACCATTTCAGTGCATATTAGCGGATGACTCAGTTAAAAGATACTATGGCGGCATCTACCGCGTTTACTTGAATTTCTTTAACACTTGAAGGGCAAATATTATTCTTCTTGCATGGTTTGCCAAGAGAAGTTTTTGTGCGCTTAGAGTGAGGATGAGTTCACCCTGATGAAAGAATTATGCATTCAGGACGTGGGATTCGCCTTTCCCTTCTCGTGAAGTCCCTCCTGACCACCTCACTGCCTCTCTGTATTTCACTTCCTTCATCCGGTATAACTCATTCGCGTCTAGATGTTACAAGCGATGAAACCTGGAATTTTTTACGTGGAGAACTCTTGTCCTTGGCATAGATTCGGCGTGTAAGTTTGTGTTGCTCCCCTTCCTCTCCCTGGTTTCAGGGTCACTATGGGCAGGAAGGTAGGTTTTTTTTCCTCAAAGAAATGTCTGACCGAGAATGTAATACCTACGTCCTATGAATTTAAATTAGTTGTTCATGCTCACTGCACATTTATGCATTTCAAGGAAAGAAAAAGATACCACCAAGATTGACGAACCTCTCTGTTGTCCTCATAAAGAATGATTATGAAGCTCTTTTTTGAACTGACGTCAGTGTTCAACCACTCCGGTAAATCAGAGACGTTTCCATTGCATCATCGCACTTTTTACTTTGTCGGTACCATAGCGAAATCTTCCGATATAAATATATATATATATATATATTTACATATGTATGGATATATATAGATATATATGAATATATATACATATATATGGATATATATTTATATGAATATATATACATACATATATATATATGTTCATTTTCTCATATAGATTCGATCGATCGAAGAAGGTTCAGTCCTTCGGGAATGAAAGCTAGCTCACATAACATCACCATTCTCTACATAGATAGTGATAGGAAGTATTCCAGTAATTACAGTCCGATTCTTTTAAATCGATTCCTGCAGCATCATAGAGCAAATAAATTGCTTGATAGCAGTATAGTGACCTTTCTCGGATATAGGAACATACTCTTCCGTAACCTGGGTGAGTTTTAAAAAAGCAGATCCAACGAAATACAATTGTGCCTTCTAATTCATCATACCCTGAAATTAGGGTGAAGTGGAAGCACAAGTAGATGTTTTATTGTCAGATTTCAAGAAAGCCTTTGATTTGATCACTCACACGAAAAAGTTACACGATCGAAGATATTATGACAAAAATGAGTTGGTGGCAACTGGATAATAGAATTTTTCCTACCCGTAAACAGAAAGTAGTCGCCGATGGGGCGAAATTGCATCGAAAACCATTGTTTCACCTCTTGTATGACTTCATTTGTATCGTCCAATCTCCAATTCCGCAATGGTGTTTTGAGCTCTGGGAATAAGAAAATGTCAATTTGGGCGAGATCGGGAGAAAAGGAGCAGTTGGCAAAATTTCACAGTCACGTCGCTTTGATTGCCGGACGCGCCGTGTTTTTCTCTGTAAAGTAGTCAGTAGTCATGGAAGTAGTGCTGACACCTTTGACATGTGCATTTCTTCGTGAATAATTTTCCGCACACTGAGATCAGTCTCATTCATGATCATTTACATGGTTACTATTCGGTATAATAGGATGAAGTCCTCTACTCACTTCACTGTGGCAGGATCGTCCTTGAGTGATGTCTTCCACTTCTTGGATCGTCTGTGAGGGACGTGTGGCCAGTTTGAAAATTCCTTTTCCACCTAAAAACTGCGTCATAAACGGGCTATCATTTCCATAAATAGCCATCATTTCATCGTAGATTTGCCAGGTGCTGCATCCTTTCAATTGAAGGAACTTAATCACTGCACGAGCCTCTATTTCTCCATACTGCGAGTTACTTCAATGCACTGCTTCCTGAAAAAAATCAAAACAACATCAATAACTGTAATTTACACGGAAACACAAAAGGATCAAATTAATATAAATCGAATAAAGTTTAACATGCATCTCGGATATTTTTAGTAATCATTACTTGAAAACGATACACCCACGTATTTTGGAAGAGGAATATTTGACAGCAGAACGTTTACCTCGAGCTACAGGGTTCGTCCGGAAAATAAGTGTACTGAGCTCAGGAAAAAAAATTATTGCACTTTTACATATCTTAAGCTAATATTCCTCAAAATAGGACCCTTGTGAGTCGATACACTTGTTCCAGCGGCGTTCCAATTCCTGGAACGCTCCCGCGAAGGCATCATCGGGAACCTCTCGAAGACACGTCGTTACGGCCTCTTTGACGGCGTCCAAAGTCCCGTATCGCGTTCCTTTCAAACTCCTCTTTATCTTCGGGAACAGAAAGAAGTCCGGTGGTGCCAAGTCCGGGCTGTAGGGCGGGTGCGGCAGCGTTGCCACGCCGTGCTTGGCCAAGAAGTCCGACCCGACAAGCGCGGTGTGAGACGGCGCATTGTCGTGACGCAGCCGCCAGATGTTTTTGATCGCTGGCCGGACGCGGGCGACTCGTTTTCGAAGCCTGTCGAGCACTTGGACGTAAAATGCAGCATTTACAGTTTGTCGTTCAGGTACAAATTCGTAGTGGACGACTCCCCTTTTGTCAAAAAAGACAATGAGCATCATAAACTTATTTTCCCTGTAGATACGAGGCTGTGTCCTATGTGTGACAGTGCAACAACTTCAGAGCGTAAAAATCATTCGCCTTGACCGGATCACGAACCCGGATCCCTCAATGTCCGGCCGAGTGTCCCGGTCAAGCCGAATAATTTTTACGTTCTAAAGTTGTTGCATTGTAGTGCACACGTGGCGGATGGCTCAGTTAAAAGTTACTGTTGCGGTATCTCCCGCGGTTTCTTGAAATTTACCTATGTATTAATTAATTTTATAATCACACGGTACTGAGCTTGGGTTTATGGCTAGATTGTTTGTCGTTTTATTAGAGAATATGCCTTGTATCACTCTTGTGAACAATTGAGGGATTTTTGAGGTGCTGTAAGGTGAAAGACACAAGGTGAAATCCAAAGACGTATGTCTTTGGATTTCACCTTGTGTCTTTAATCCTGATAAGCAGATAAAACACGTACCATAGTATGAAAATTAGCCTCTTATAAGAATCCCGGAGCCCACGTCTTCTTAACGTCTTCCCATCTAGATGCCATCGTGCTTTCCTTTTCCTCTCTACCTCCCTCCTTCCTATGGTTCTTCGGAACGCCGAAAAGTGGCTACCTCCTTGATAATCAGCGCCCTGCTCCACAACCGCTTCCCAACTTGTTAATCCACTAAGTGCGCCCATTTCCTGCCTCCGGATGGCCTCCTCGGCATCCAGAACGCCACACCACTGTCATATTTTCTACAATTTGAAAACTAGTTATTTAATATCCCTGTCTGAACGCGTATTCATCGAATTTTAAATTAAATATTTTCGGGAATACCAATGAAAATATCCTCAGTATGCATAATATTTTCTGTTCCTTTAGTATTGTCGGTAACATTTTCTAAAGGCGTGGAATGTGATGTTGGGACTGCCGAGTATTGAAGATATCAGGCATCGTAAACATTGGTAGTATTATGTGTCTAGTTCCGAATTTTTTTAATCGTCTCATCCCCAGTTTTCAGCTAATAAAAAAACCAAACATTAAAAATGAAGATATTTAACTGGCTATTTTATTCGTAAATACCAAGCGCCAACCTCATAAGTCTTGCTTGGTGAATCCTTAATTAAATTTTAGCAACTGTCTATCAGAAAGCATTTGTAAAAATGTCGTACCAGGCTTCTGTGGCCGTAAGTGTTGTTGGTTATTTTGGAATTTATTTTCAATTAGCTCAATCTTCCTCAAAAGAAACGATGTGTATATATTATTATTAGGTAATCTACCGGTTAAGGTAGGTTTTTGGATGGACACAACTATCAAATAAACATTTTGTGACTCCCCACCTAGCAAACTAATCTATATCAGGTCCCTCTTCATCTCGGTGTACTTCTTTCCTCCCTTCATCCCGTCCAACATCCCTATCCTGTTCCTACCCTTACCTCGCTTGCCCAACATTCTCCCCTCTATTACCCTCTTCAACATTCCACTACCGCTCAATACGCCTTTCATCCATTTTTCCTGCCTCCATAGAATTTCTCTCAACAAACCCCTCTCCTCACCCACCATTTCCAGTACTTCCTCATTTGTTTTCCTTTCGGTCCATTTCACCTTCTCCATTCTTCTCCACACCCACATTTCAAAAGCCTCCAATCTACGTCTATCCTCCTGCTTCAGCGACCACGTTTCCGCGCCGTACGCCGCGCCTACGCTCCATATCAGAGTTTTTACGAGTCTTTTCTTAACATCCCTACTCAACGTCCCCGTCATCAACTCCCTCCTCCTTGAGAAAGCCTCCTTGCCTAGCGCAATTCTTCTCCTTACGTCCCTACCACTTTGACCGTATTGGTCCAAAACACTTCCGAGATATGTAAACTGTTCTACCTGCTCTATTCTTTCCCTGCCTATTTTAATATTTAGCTAAGCCTTTTTCTTTCTGGAAAATCGCATAACCTTTGTTTTATTAATATTGATTCTCATCCCATATTTATCGCACTGAACCTCCAATTCACTCAACAATGCTTGCAACCCCTTGGCTGACTGAGCAACTAAAGCTTGGTCATCAGCAAACCTAACCGATTTTACGAGTTCCCCTCCGACTTTCATTCCTACCTCCAGTTCTTCCCATGCCTCTTTAATCATTTCCTCTACATATACGTTGAACAGTACCGGTGACAATGGGCAACCCTGCCTTACACCTCTTCCTAACACTGCCCATCCAGACTCTCCGTTCCCCACTCGCACCTGAGCAGTCTGAGACATGTACAGGTTGCGGATCAGTCTCCTGTCCCTCCAATCCATTCCTATTTTCTGCAATACACGCATTAATTTTTCCCAATTCACTCTATCAAACGCTTTTTCGAAATCTACAAAACAGGCAAAAACGTCCTGATTGTATTCTATATTCCTCTCGACTAGTGATCTCATTACTGCAATGGCATCACGCGTACCTCTTCCTTTTCTGAACCCAAACTGATCATCCCCTAAGTAATCATTTGCCTTACTCTCTATCCTTTTGTTGATGATCCTGAGAATAACTTTAGCTGCGTGGGATATCAAACTTATTGTTCTGTAATCCTCACATGACGAAGCCTTTGCCTTTTTTGGAATAGGAACTAACACCGATCTCACAAAATCTTCCGGCCAGATTCCTTCCTCATAGATACTACGAATCAGTCCATATATGGCCTTTTTCCCACCTTTCCCTAACCATTTCAATATTTCTACAGGAATATTGTCCACCCCCACAGCCTTATTTGCTTTCATCTCCTTTAATGCCCTTTCTATTTCATCGTCGAGTATGCCTGGACCTAAGCTATCTTCTTCTACGTCATGTTCCTTTTCTATGTCTAACCTTGTCGGCCTAAGTTCTTTACCATACAGTGTTTCTATATATTCCTTCCATCTCTCTTGGATTTTTCCTGGTTCAACTATTATCTTACCCCATTTATCTTTAACTGTTAGCACAGCTCTTGCCTTCTTACTTCCCGATAATAACTTAACCTTGCTGTATAGAGCACCAATTTCACCCTTCTTCTGTAAACTTTCCATATCCTCGCATTGCGTTTTCCACCATTCTTCTTTTGCTTTATTTGTGGCCCTTCTCAATTTATTGTTTAACTCTTTGTACTTCATTTTGCCTAACTCTGTGTTTACATTTTTCCATCTTCTTCTCTCATCCATCTTCGCAATCATCTCATCCGTTACCCATGGTTTCCTTATCCTTTTCCCGTTAACGGTTCCTATAGTGTCTTTAGCGGCTTCCAATATCCCTTTCTTGATACATTCCCATTTTTCTTCGATAATACTCAGTTCTTTACCGTCATCCATCATTTTCTCTACAGCCTCCTGATACTCCTTCCTCGTTAATTCATTTACTGCTTCTAAATTCCATTTTTTAACCCGCCGCCCTTGCCTTATCTTCTTGAAACGAACATTACATTTCATAACAACTAAATTGTGGGATGTGTATATGCTGATGCATATTTAGTTATTATTTTATTGTTCATATTGTTACTGGTAGCTCGTCGTCTCATATATGTGGAGAAGTATTTAACTTTTAGATAGTATAGTAAATATACCTTCAGTTAATATTATATTCATTATTTGAATTAGTGTGCACATTTATGGGCAACTACCAATCAAGAAAAACCTTTGGTTTCGTATGACTGACATTGAATAATCCTCCGCCACCCACCCTAGCGGTGGTTTGCAGGGTACCACATTGATGTATGAAATATTGATTTTGGAAATTATGGCCGAATGGGGAGATCGCTTACATTTCCATTGATAATTTATTATAACGGTGGCCGAAGTCTTTCAGCTCAAAACTGAAGGGGCTGAAAGTTTCAGCTAGCGTGGTAAACTGAGTTAGGACTCCCTCCTCCTTTGTCGGAGCGCTCGAGAGGGCGCGCCTTGACCCTTTAGGTATTTATTCCTCACTGCCCACTTCCATAAGCTTACATACCTGCTTGCGCCTGTGGTCTCCTGCTGGGTTCGCGAAACTCCAATCGTGGGCGTTAAATATTTGGGAGGATTTCATGCGTGCTGTGAGTGTTTTGAGTTTCTGGTGTGGAACGATTTCGAAGGGAACGGGAGGGGAAGGGCTGAGTCGAGCGAGACGTCCGTCCGATAATGTCTCCCCGGAGGCCGGCAGGCGGTCCGATGAGGTTTGAGAGGAGTTGGGTGGGGGAGACGGCGGCCCACGAGAAGGACCTGGTTGAGGAGGGTGAGTTTCAGTAAGAAGGGCGGGAAGGAGGGAGGACACCGGACGGGGAATTGGCAGCTGAATAGGTTTTCGCCGAAGAAGCAACTGGCGAAAAGTACATAATGGAAAGCGTGGGCGGGAGCGCAGTGTAAACAGCGTATAGAGGGGGATCAACTCGAACGTGATGTGAGAAATTAAGCGGGATATCATGACGTCGAATGAAAAGGTTTATTTTACTAGGTCTTCACTTTTATACGTCTGCACATGAAAGTTGTGAAGCGTGACACACACACCAAAGTCGAGGAAAGAAAAATATATCATGAAAGAAACAAACCACTTTCTAAGAAACCTTTTATCTCGTGCACAGTTGTGGCAGTTATAGAATTTGTAAAGGATGATGGTTGAGCTAGAGTCAGGCCATTACAGCATGTAGTATCGACACTTGATAGGAGGGCTGGGACAGCGATATCCTGGCCACATGTCAATGCTACTATTCATTTTCCTAAAAAATTCCATGTGAATGAATAATATAAAAAAAAACATAAAATACAGTAATCAACCCTAAGGTCGGTTGGTAGGTGATGGTAGAGCGCACCCATGTACCAAGCCCGACGGCGTGTGAATATTCACACATCAGGGTAGGGGGGCCAGTTCCTTTCCCTGTGCCGGTTATAGTTTCCCAGGAAGATCTGGTACCCGAAATATTAACTAACTTGGGTGGAGCTGCAGGTGCCCAGAGTGCCTCGCCAGGAAATAGAACCCGGGACCCTCCGGTCAGTAGTCCAACGCTCCACCTACTGGACCACCGCGACTCTTGAATATATATAGTATGAATTAATATATATCAACTTGGACAGCAATAAACAACATAAGAACACATAAAAAGTACACTCACACGTTCTTTCTTAATGTTTCACACGGAATTTAGCTCCGTCTTCTCCAGAAGAAACAGTAGTACTCAGCTTCTTCTGCAGAAGACGGAGCTAAATTCCGTCAAAATTATTAAGAAATAACGTGTTGAGTGTTCTTTTTATGTGTTCTTATATTGTTCGTTAATGTCCAAGTTTTTTTGTTCAACACAGTGTTACTTCGACGAAATCATGATGTAGAAGATATATATATATATATATATATAGGGACGTAATGAGAAGAATTGCGCTAAGTAAGGAGGCTTTCGCAAGGAGGAGGGAGTTGAAGATGGGGACGTTGAGTAGGGAGGTTAAGAAAAGACTCGTAAAAACTCTGATATGGAGCGTAGCTATGTACGGCGCGGAAACGTGGTCGCTGAAGCAGGAGGATGGACGTAGACTGGAGGCTTTTGAAATATGGGTGTGGAGAAGAATGGAGAAGGTGAAATGGACCGAAAGAAAAACAAATGAGGAAGTACTAGAGATGGTGGGTGAGGAGAGGGGTTTGTTGAGAGAAATCCTATGGAGGCAGGAAAGATGGATGAAAGGCGTTTTGAGCGGTAGTGGAATGTTGAAGAGGGTAATAGAGGGGAGAATGTTGGGCAAGCGAGGTAAGGGTAGGAACAGGATAGGGATGTTGGACGGGATGAAGGGAGGAAAGAAGTACACAGAGATGAAGAGGGACCTGATGTAGTTTAGGTTGCTGGATTGGGTTTTGTTTGGAGTTACAAAATATTTATTTGATAGTTGTGTCCATCCAAAAACCTACCTTAACCGGTAGATTACCTAATAATAATAATGTATAATACATATAACATATGTTAAAACAGTCATAAAGGGAAACTGATTGTCGTTTTGGAAAGGACATAGGTCATTACTACTTCCTTCTCGACTACAGAATTTATTGTCTTTTTCTCATTATTTTGTTAAATCGGAAATTTGTCGACATTCTTGAGAGAATACTCTTATGTATTATAGTCCTGAATCTTCAGCCTTTGTGTTAGTTTTCTGCTGATTATCTGTGATGAAATAAAATACAATTTACAAGCCAATGATCTCCTTGTAATCAATTTCGCCAATTTATATTTGTATAATGAACAATAAATTTTATTTATCTGGTGAAGTAATAAATGAACAATTATCAATAAATGATTGTTGAACACAAGGAATCAAATAAAGTGCGTAATTGTAAGGACATCCTGGTGGGTGGATGGGTATGGAGTACTTAAAATAGTCTGCTATGAAAGGTATTATGGCTTATGGAAGGTTATAATTGGTCTACAAATTATAGGCATGTGAACAAATTAAGGGTGAATTACCATAAAATCAGCCTTTTTAACCGAGAATTCTCCGAAAATGAGCTAATTCATGGGAATTCTTGTTAAAATATGTGAATACTGCAGGAATAGTAGTGATGTGAAAGAAAAGGAAGCAATGAATCTGATTTAATTACTTGTGAAATACAAAAATATGGCTTCGTTTATATGTTTGTAGACATTGCATATTTTATATCTGAATACCTATATACATAAATTCAACTATACCTATGAGTATTAATGGCTTATAATTCCGACGTTCGCAGTATTTCATTAAACGACAACATGTGTTGCTATTCTTCAAATTAATATGCCGACCGTAAGTACGAATATATGCTTTTACAGTTTACGTTAAACATCATATAAAAATTGAGAACACAATACTTGCAATCTCACAAATTTTAGAGGACGAGAGAAGGGTAACGTGACGATGGAGCGGGAAAGAACGTAGTGAATCTCCAATGAAAATGTCGGCATAATGCACTAGGGGAAGTGTTTGGGGAATGAGGCAGTGAGAAGTAAGGGTCCCTGGGGGAGGGATTAACGGGAAAGAATATAGGGGAGACGACTTCGCACAGCTAGGTAGTTTGATGGGGGTTACAGGGAGGGAGAGAGGTCTGGTGTAAGGGGGAGCTTTATGCTCGATGATGCAAGTAGATTGGGGGGCGCGCTCAGCAGGGAAGGAAGGGGGCGGGGTCCCTGCGTGGGCGTCTCCTTGGCTCCTTCGTCCGGTATGCTGCCGTTCTGAGGAGGGTTAGCGAGTGGGGTGGGAAATGGGTGGGGGAGGGAATAAATTGGGGAGGAAAGAGCTGAGGATCGGGAAGGGGAGCGGTCCCGGTGAAAAGTGGGTGGAGTTTTAGGGGAGAGAGATGGGAAGAGGAGAGGGGGCCACGGCGGGGGCGGGCGTGGCCGAGGGGGTGATCGATGGGTGAGGTGTGGTCCAGCAGGGACTGGTTATCAGGAGGGAATGCGAGGGCAGGAGGTTCGGAAGTAGGCAGTCGCCTTCGTTTCTCTCCCCTCCATCCCTCTCACTCCCTCGACTAAAGTCGCCTGTCCGTCAGGGCGCAATTCTCTCGTTCATCTCCCCCTTCAGGATATTTTGCTCTTGGTTCTGTTCGAAGCACCCCTCTCTCAGGACTTAGTAAAACCCTTCAAGGAATCAACGTTCATTCGAGAAATCTTTTGTCGAGTAGTTTTCGGAAAAATGCTTGAATCAGATAGGATGGTCTGAAATGTTCCAAATACCATTAGGCCTAGGAGTTTGTGGCTATTTTTTATTTAAAAACTCGATTTTTCCCAATTTTGTCTGTTATTTGCCGCCCTAGTTTTTTTTAAACACCAACGGGGTGTATTTTTCTCCCGGAGCGTAAGTAGTGAAATGATTTGAAATTTTAGATCATCTGACATATTTCCGATGCTTACAACTGATTCTTTTTTGACTGATACTTTTCGAAACTTACCTTTTACCCACATAGTCACGCATTATTATTTTACCTTAAAAGTAGCATTTTTGCTTATATATTTAATTTTTCATTTTTTAGTGTTATTATGACTTTAAAAAATAACTTTTTATCACATTCCACCACTGTATTTCGTATTTTTTTACAAATATTATTAATACTTCCATGTCTGTTTTCAGAAGCTCCAGAATGATTCTTAAGAGTCAAAAACATATGAATTGCGATTTCTTTAAAAAATTCATTTCTGGAACAAAAGCTTGGTTTAAGAGTTCTGTATTTTGATTTATATTTAAAAATTAATCTTTTACCAAATTACAATAATTATTCATTTCTTCTTTCTCGATGTTGGTGATAATCTATTTACTTTATATTTACTGAATTTCAGGTTTTATAAAATAAAATAAGTGATGTAAAATACTTAATTATTAATAATTAGTTCCGGAAATAGCAGTGATAGTCTCTACCGTTGGTTGTGTCAACTACTGATGGGATAGTCCATTGCTTTAATGTTCAACACTGCACAGTGGAATGATCAGGCATGTTATTCCGTAAGGAAGTAGCAAGCATGGTTACCAATTGACACGATGCTACGATAAACAGTAAAGCTAACATCTACTTCTTTCTAAGAAATTCTTCTTTAATTCGGACTTGGGATTATTACTTATGTAAAAGGCCGAATTTATGTTCTTTTTTTTGGAAATTGTCCCTCAGGATGGTTCATTCTCTACTAGTTACAATCGGCTCGATATCCCAGTCGTTGACGCTCTTTAGAAAGCGATTTTTTTAAAGTAAGCATTTATGTAAAGCGTATCTCCTTTACCTTGAATATTTAGGAGCGGTGTTTAGATGAAAATCCCGAAAACTGATTAACAAGGCGTTTTTCTGTCCAAGCCTAATTTTATTTCTTCTGCGTTTGTTTTCTATACCAAATTACAGTATTGTGGTGAACCCGTTCACTTCCTATTTGCAAATTTATTTTCTCATCCACTTATCTTTTGATATTGCAGGTCATCTGGCAGAACAGCATGGTTGCAGTGAAAGCAAAGCAAGATAAGAGCGGTCTTCGGTGACCAAGAATGTTATTGCTAAAATATCTCCGTGGAAAAATTTCCAGATATGAATGATGGTCCAGCTGAATTAACAGGTAGGAACGAGTGTTCACTCTGACGCTTAAACTTAATTTCCTGTTTCATTTGAACGGTATAAATATTTAATAGCATATCAAAGTTTTTCTACTGTCAACTTTCTATTGTAAACCATGAAGTGGAAAAGAAAGACTACAAAACTCCACCCAAATTTCTGGAGTAGTAAAGTTTTTTCCTGGCCTCTATACGGTATTATTTAACAGTGATTAAATGAGAGTGGTGATAGCGCTTACTTGTCTCTATGCGCAACGTTAGTGCTTGTCTCCTCCAGGCAAATGTTGATAATACAAAATGATGGACGAAAATTAAAAAAGACACTTTGCTCGAATTTTAATTCAAGACAATAACGAGCGTTCTGGTGCATTGAGTCTGATTAATTCAACAAGATATTCCTATAAATATTATTATCGTTCAAGTGCAAATGCAAGGCAATCATTCCATTTCAATTTTCTGGGTAGATGTGTTCCTGCATGCATAGATGATAATGTCGATGGCTTATGCACGCTGTATTAGCATCGATATCTTAATATGTGGGGCAAATAATTTGTTTTAAAAATACCTAGATTATTTATTCAAGGTAATTCATTAATTGTAACCCGACAAATAAATCAACTGATATAATCATCATCAGAAGCAATAATATTCGGATAGTTTTCTATGAATACTTCGTTCTAATCTTGACATTTCTTTATCTACATCTACACAACATCCCGCAAGCCCCCGCTAGGGGATATAACTGGGGTTGGTAGGGCACCAGCTTTAAGCTACTAATAGTTCACGTGTACTTTTAAATGCATATTAGCTCATATACACGAACTCTCGTACACATGGACACTTATATGCCTATATAAATCATACATTAATTGGTGTGTATGATTAAATTGTTAAATACCTGTCTTTAAATAAATATTTTCGGATGCCTGGGTTCGATTATGTTATGATTGCGTATCGATCGAAGGGAAACCGAATGCTTATATCAGTTGGTGATGGTGTCTCCCTCTTATCTCCCTCGGTGGCCAAATCTACCAGTATAATGTGGTGCCATAATAAATCCCTAGATGTCGCAAGAAAACTCAAATCATGAAGTAGATAGAGTAGATCATGAAGTAATTTCGAGGGAATTATTAAATATACTGATTATATTTTTGGCTTCAACCACATTGAAAACAGAAAAATTGACCATGAGACGTGCTTGCTCGCGGTGGGTTCTGCGAAACTTACCGCGAAAATATCTCGTAAAAATCAATGCTAAATTTGTTCCTCATCCTCTCTGAAGTCCAGATTCAGCCTCATGTGGCTTTCTCCTATTCCCAATTGTGAAGAAACTTCATGAAAAGCGTTTATCGTCTTCAGTTGCTGGCGTAGTAAAACTGAAGATGCTTCAACTGACGATGGCTGCCTTGACGCAGTAATGAAATCAAATCCGTTACTTTTGTACCACATATATTATACAATACACTGAGATAGATATATAGTTGTCTTTATTTTGCGGCGAGATTGAACCTATGGAGTCTCTTCTACCACATAACCTCTGTGTCTCACCAAGTATGTACAAAATAGAAATAAAATTAATACCTATAATATCTAAGGACTAACAGACAGCAGCACAATACATTAGTTGCCCAGATGAATTACTAACTATGACACAATATATGTCGTTCCCTTTAAGTGTACTTTTTTTAATGACTGATTTGACCTTTGTGATTATTTGGGACTTGTGTGCCACCTAGCACTGTTTTTCAATGGATTTTTAATAATAATAATCATTTGTAAAAAGCTGAAGGGGAATAGTTGAAAATTATAGTTTTATAGTTTAAATGCAAGATACACACATACGATACATGCGCAACTGTGCATACATATAGCAATACATGAAAACAATACTTGTAAAAAAATACTCCTGTTATATTTACAAATGCAAATACAAAGTATAATGCTCCTGCGAAAGAAAAAGGAAGGATTTCGATTTCTGTTTGCAGCCTCGATTTTTACTTATGGGTTTGCTGGAAAATAAGTGATTTATGAAGTGCACGCATGAATAGGCAGGAAAGGTGCATTAGATATAATGGATAATAGCTCATTCCTAGGCTAATGATATAATATAAAATAAATTTGAGATCAATTAAATATGTATAAAATATGAAAGATCCCTTTTTATGAAGCCCTCGTATAATGTGTACATGCATTATCATCGCCATTATGTTAATATGCCTAGGAATACGAGTATACAGGATCCATTGTCATTTTTTCTCGGAAGCAGGACTGATTGATTCCATTTTTCATCAGGTGGAGAACACAATTGATGTCTCGTGACAGAGATTGTGGCATAATATTTCAATCATATATAATCATCAATTTGTCAGGAACATCAGGTATTCGAGGAAATATCTCACGATGGAGAATGAATAAATTAGTAGACAAAATAAAAAAGGATCTAATTTAGTAGAACAATAAATGCGTAAGAATTAGCGCTGGGTGGAAAGTTATTAATTACAATATACTCTCAATTATCGGGTTGAAAAACTGAAAACACAAAAGTTTAAGAGCATGGATTTTATTGTAACGCTAACGTTCACTCTTAAGTTCGTAAGATTATTTTTGTCTTATAATTAAAGCGGAGCGTACTCTATCTCCAAATGGTTTAATCAATTACTGCGGTGACATATGATCCATATCCCCTTAACATTTATTTTTATTCTTCTATTAATTTGGAGTAATTTTTTTTCGACACTAGTTAAGAATCCTATTGCGAGTAGTAGCCTCGTAAGAGACGTAAGCGGACTCGGAAGAAGTTGAATCTATCTCATATTAGATCCACTTATTTCTTAGAATAAAAGACATTTTACTCTGCAGGCAGAAACAAATAATTTGCTGAAACATGCACCCAATTTATTAAGAAGAGAGAAATACTTAGGTTGAGACAGAATCTACTACCCATGATCGGGGGATCTGCATGGATTTATTAGCTAGGAATTTCTCGAATCGTATGTTTTTGTGCCTGAATACTAATCAATGTATTGTGGAAGGTATTTAGTGTTTATGATTGTTGTACTTTGTTTTTGTAATTTGATTATTGGTATTTGATTCATATCGTATTTCATCATGTGCAAATATTTTTGTTTTAATTTTTTTATTTCCACCCTCACTAATTTCCTAAATCCTAATGAATATTTTCCCCTTCACTCTGTGGACCGTAAACATAAATATTGGTTTCTTCCGAGTGCTGCTTTCGGACATGAATCCCTTCCGGCGCATGAAATGGGAAATGAGTTTTAGCCCGCGCTTGACCACCTATCCATTTTATCTCGCTTCTTTCTTCCACCCTTACCGATGTTGCATAAGCTGGGGCCCATCCGGTGAAAATGGCGACCACATCCTTCCCCCGTTAGGGTACGGTCTGGTTTGCTCGACCTCATTATCAGTCCGGCCGACAAATTGGAGGAGACCCTCACGAGTTCATAACAAGGCGCCGATTGAACACGTGCTCGCCGCTGATTCCCGCTGCGTCCCTCCCCCTCACCCCCTCCTCTCACTTTCACTAATATATATCTGCGGAAAAGATCTCAGACACAGCCGTTCGCATGTTAACGGTCACGCGTGTCGCTGTGGCTCTCAGTTGACTATACAAATCCTCGCTAGTTCGATCGCCCTCGTTTCCGCGTTCTGTTTTTTTAAGCAAAAATAAAACTTGTCACAGCTGAAACGAAGTAGAAGAGCGAGGTTCTTCCGCGATCGCATGCATATCGGCTCGAACATGCGAAGTACATTGTTCTTGCTTCGCTCCTTAAACCCTTGCGCCGATGGGAGGGGTAGATACTTCCGATCTCTATCCACTGAGTAAATGGAATATGAAATGGTAATGCTTCAGAATGCATTCACTCGTCTCCCCGCCGGCAATCCACAAGTCTCTAGTTCTATATCTGCTAGAGGAGAAGAGGTCGACTTCGTCAAAGCTCGAGAGAGGCCTCCGAGTGACAGGGTTGGGCAAGGTTAGCACAAAGGAATGATCCGAAAGATAGTCATGCATAGTTTTGTTCGACTGGAAGTGGCGCTTGTCCCTAGGTTTCTCCTTCGTGCGTTATCGCAGGCAAGCTGTCGCAACCGTGGGTTACGTTGCTCCGCATTGGTTTCGCCATCGGGAAATTCGCAACAGAGCGACGCGGAGCGCTAATACACGTATATTCATCGGTGGCATTACGTTGAGTAACGTGCGCAGTACCATCTCAGGTAATTTCGCATTGATACCTACGCGCTTCAAACAGATAGGTACGAGTATGTGTGGTATTCAAGTTTTATCTCTGGCATCATTTTGTAAATTGTAATTGAAAATAAGCAAGCCGGATTGGTCTCTTGTATTGGTCCGACTGCTGACTTAAGAGTCGAGTTCCCTCTTCGAGTGAAATAGCCGTTGCATGAACTATGAAGCTTCAGGTCTAATAGCAAAGTAAGAGTCAAAAGTCATTAAATATGATCTCAGGGAAACACTACCGGAAGGAGCATTTGGAATTCAAGATAGCTATTTGTAGAATCTCCAGCGTTTGGGATTAGCATATTGGAAACCATTTAGAGTTTAAGACTGAGGTTAAAGTAGTAACCAGACTAAATTAGTCAGAAATTGATTGATTTCGTTCTCAACATTTAGCAGCCGTTAAAGGAAATTATGTACCACGTAATTGCCTGTGCTTACAAGAAGTCAGTAACATACTTCCATGAATTCAGCTTATTGCTCTGTATTCGTCTGATTGCAACAACGGAAGCATTATGATTAATTTTATTTCAAATAATAGTATAAGATTGCTCGTAGATATTGCATATAACTATCAAGTATTGAACAATTACAAGTAAGTCATAGAACGAGAATCATTCATTACTCTTAATGCATAATTCAAAACAAGATTTGCCTTAAAAGAGTTTAAGTCGCCAGTTACACACGCTCAACATGCCGGAATTGGTTTTAGATCGTGTTGGAACTAGATTTTAAGTTGAATCTTTATTCAACTTAAATTAATTCGATTACTTTACCATTCCCTATCACCGTAAATTTGTAAAAAAATATTTGAATTAATAGCTTATTTTGAGTTTTCAGATTGTTTCTACATTTAACATAAATCTTCATTCAAACCCTCATGTTAGAAATGTGTGATGACATTCCAAAAAGACACTCCCAGTCAGTTTTTATTAGCTTTCATTATCAATTCTAGAGGATTGATGAGTCATCTTAAGGTAATTAGTAACATCATTTTATTCCTCGTCATCTTCCTCACTGATGGGTGTGTGGATTTAAAAGATGCTGCAGTCTGGTTGTTAGTTTGTGACCGTGAGCATGCTCATCCCGATTCTGAATCAAGAGTAAGATGAACCATCTTTACTTCCATTGATACTTACAAAAAAGAATATAAGCTACTTTCATCGCACTGTTACGCCGATTCTACACAAACAGTTATTGAGAGTTTGGAGAATGTCTTTTGGAGAAAACCTTCCAAATTGGAAATAATTTAAATCATTGTTAAATTTGATCTTTGAAACGATGTGAAGGGTAGGCAATAATTCTGGCACGTTTAAAAAACTAACCAATTGACATAGTTAGGCCGTCTGTTCGCTCTTTAATGACTTTTGCCTTGCTTTTTTGAATAATATGTGGTATACTCACAGTTTATTGAGAGCAAAATGTCATGATATTCCTTTCCATTTTTCCGAAATAATTAGTTGTTTTAAGTACGTATCTAGCATAACTATTAAATTCCCTATCTTTATCTATTCAGGAGACATCTAAGTGAGAGGACATCTATACGGTGCCATTGTTTACCATTGATATCAGATATAATTAATCCTAAAGCACTTCTTCATTACCTTAAATAGAGGAGAGAAAAACTTGAAGATCATAAACTTAAAGGTCTGTCAATCTGGGTATAAGGTACACATTGATTGACAAAGTGCCAATCAATGTGAACCTTATACATGCGTAAACATCAATCCAAGTAAAATTCGGTAATATGATTTTCTTACTTAAATGATTTCTTTTAAATGACGGATCTCAATTTTTTTAGATTCTGGGGCCATGATAGTGGTCTCATTTTAAAAGCTTCGCTTGGAAAATTATTCTTAAAAAGTAGATCTTGCCCTCATAAACATTTCCTCTCCTAGATGAACGCCTGTCTACCAAGAAAATAATTGTTATTGTAACATGATTGTTAAAAGCAACTTATTTTCGACAAAATGTTGTGGCTTTAAACAAGTTCACTTAGGGTTCATAAACATCTGTTCATGCGTCACATACCACTCGACTGCTCAAGATGCGTTGGTGTCGCCCCTAGTTTCTAGTTCCGAATGAAATGTATAATTAAAAAGGTCGAGTTTATTCAGGAAGCGGACGATCTCCAACAAAACCAAAAAGGAGAGCCGTTATTTCAACTTGCAGCAAATGAATCAAACGGTCCAGAGAATCATACATGGAGTTATGGATGGGCCTTGTGACGGCATGAGAGATAGTTGTTAAATGCTTTTTAAGGTGTGCTATATATTTAATTAACTCCCTCGGGTATCGTTCCATTCTCGATGGGTTTTGTGCTTGAATGACGAGCACCCTCATCTCCAGAAGAGGCCCTTAAGAGGCCCATTCTCGTTAGCCAGTGAAAATGAGTAAGAAAACTCAAGAGTTGATTTTGGGGTGGAGTAGGTGCGAAGTCTTAATGGGCCTGGCTGTCCATCGTAATTTTATTGTCCTGTATAAATGTAACTTACGATGTAGCCTGAAATTTTATAGATAAAATGAAGTTAGTTCTCCAATAAAGCGCTTAGAACAGTTGAAATTTAGGCTTGTATATTAATCCTCGCTGCAGTCCGAGTTCTTACGAGTATAAATATACATGTACTTCAGCCTATCATTTACTGCCATTGGTGTCAGAATAATATAGTTGAACTTGATGTCAGAAATGGTCGCGCTATTTTTTAATGATGTTCCATGACATTTAATCGCACCTAGCTAGATTTCCCATAAGGTTATCTTATATCAACCATGAAGATTTGTTCATTGTGTGTGTACAGTTTTCATAATGAATTCTCGTTTTTCTCGTTCAGTTAATGAATCTCTTGCATGAATCAGTGATGATAGTTTGTCGATTGAAGACATAAAGATCTTATGAATAGAACTACCAGTAT
The DNA here is from genome assembly GCA_037158775.1 of Hetaerina titia. Classification (NCBI taxonomy): domain Eukaryota; kingdom Metazoa; phylum Arthropoda; class Insecta; order Odonata; family Calopterygidae; genus Hetaerina; species Hetaerina titia. Next base: position 77,259,164 of record CM073769.1, on the reverse strand, counting down.
ACTGATAATAAGACGTGAGAATCGCGAGATTTCACAGTATTATGAACCAATTGAATAAGTATTGACGACTTTCATCTCAATTTTTTGTGTCAAAATGCTGTCACCTGTCACCAATATGCTCTCCATAAAGAAGAATAGGTTCACTAGTCAATGTCTGATCTGGCCAAAATGGCGTCCTAGCGTATTTTATTATATTTTTTATTCAATAAAACTTGTAAAATTATGCATAAAAATAAAGTAAAATCGTACGATAGACTATTTGGAAGAGGCTTTTGCAAAATAATGTAATAAAATAAAACAATAGTTTGAATCCGAAACTTTAGCCTCAAAATAATACAGAACAAGGAAAGTTGTTCTTTAATGTTCCTAAAATCGTGAGATGAGGAAGGAACAGGGCCCACAGGTGATAAAAAATATTTGTGGACACAGAAAAATGCTGGCAAATTTGTTAAGTATTTATTTCAAAGGACATAAAAGTTCTTTTCTATTCATTAGCGGCAATCTTTTTTCAGTGAGTATTTTGTGAAATTTCGACCATCATAATAATATCAATGACCTTAAAGCCTCAAGATGCATACTAATCATAGGTGCGTGAAGCGAGATATTCATTTCGTTCTTTGGAAACAAATAAATATTGACAAACCAATTCCAAATGACCGTATGAAGTTCATTCCATTTTCAGTAGTATATTTAATTTTTCATCTCCGTGGTATTCGATGAGTACAATCACGATGTTCTCTCATTACCCTACTTAACAGAACAAAACATTTGACAGAAATTTTATTTTATATCTACAAGTCATTTGAAATTTACCAAAATATATAATAATAACTAAAGCTAAGCTGATTAAATTTAGCTAAACTATAAATTAAAAAATGACCTAACTAAAATAATTTAGCTTGATCAAAAGCTAAATTTATAACTATCAGCAGAAAAAGTTATTTTAAAGTTTAACTAAACGTCTAATTCTAAGAAACTGCGGGATATACGGCGACATATTAACTTTTAATGGAGTCATTTGCAAAATGTGAATTACAAGGTGAATGATTTTATACTTTGAAAATGTGATAATGTAAACACCTAATGTTCATTCAGCAAAATTATGTGCGAGCATTCGTATTTCACTTTTGATATTTTTCATTTGGCTGTACTTCGCAACAGGGATAAATTGATAAATATGGATCAGATATATAGGTATTTTTAGTCTTCCTAGTTTACACAAATACTTCTAGTAGCTTCTTTGAATAGCGGCACTCAAAAAATATTACGCTTACACGATTAAGCTTCACCCTTATTCATCTTCACAGCTAGTACACGATAGATATAATTTTGCTGTTTTTTTCTAAATTCGTCTTGAAACCTGCTTTAAAAGTAAAAAAAAACTGTATCATTCTAATTTTCGCTGAAAATACCGTCATATTCGTCACCTACGACCATTCTTCCAAATTTCCTATTTCAATTTTAAAAGATTATATGCTTTTATCTCACTCTCTGCCTATGTGCCTTTGAGATCTATGAATGGTGTACATGTACGTATATGCCTCATCTGTCCTCTCTCGTCAGAGTTTTAACCTTGAATATCAGTATCTAAGTATACAGAATATGTCGTAAAACTCCATTTAAATGATTTCAATTTCGTTGTCCATTAGATATACTTCAAAGAAACGGGGATTTGATTCTTTAACTCTGGTGGTTTTGAAAGCCCGATACAAAGAGAGCGAGAAAAATTGAAATTTTGCACGGTAGCCCGTTGCCGGCAGCTTTGGGAGAGACATTGAGAAGTTGGAGAGTGTAAAAGTGCGAGTTCGGCAGGTACAAGGTCAAGGCTGGCCGGTTAAGAGTGGCGGTCGTTCAGTCTGGTGATTCTTACTTCCCAATATAATTAATCCATATTACTGTAATGAATTTCATGGCTCGGTTTCCGTGAAATTAAAATGTCTTACCATGAATAGAAGAAGTATCTAATGGTAAGACCTCAAACAAATCTGCATTTAAGTGCTGAGAAAAGCCCGATCAAGTCAGTAAAAATGAAATTGTAATTGAAAATGTTCTCTCATTTACCTATAGTATCTGCCCTCTCTCTCTCTGTGAGCCTCGCATTAGTAAATTAAATTTTTTAACAAGACGATGGCGGATATTCCACACAAACTTAGAGTAAAATTTAATTGTCTAAAGGAGAGTTCTCATTTTATTTTCGAAAATTTTACGGCTTTGCTAAACAACCATTTATGACCGCAATTTACTCCATACTTAGACTGAACAAGGTCGAAGTTGTAAAAATGCTGATTATTTTCAGAAGAAGTTTTAATCATCTAATCGTTTTTTAACCGACCACCGTGGTAGGTGTTAATTTTTGTCCTATGCCACGTGATTCTGTTGGAAAATATCCTGTTGCTGCGAGAAGAGAAGACCCATGGTACACAAATGGACGTCCCAAAACACTGTTTCATATTTTTAAAAACATTTCATCGGTTTTTGACTGCTGGTCGGCATGCTGGCTCCACATCGCAGGGGATTTGGGGTGATGATTTTCTTTCGTCTTTTTTCTCTCAGGAGTACTCGTTGATCGGATTGGTCGACGATGAGGTGATGGCAATAGGTATTTAGCACGAAATAGAGATGAGGGATTGGAGTTCTGGTTGGTGGAAGGGATGACAGAGCCTGATATGTTGGCTGAGGAGAGTAATAAGAGGGTGATATTAGTAATAGTAATGCTGGGGTGATTCCGGAAGGTACGTAGTTAGAATGATCGAGAAAGGCCATTGTTAAAGACAAATTCAGTGGTTGACGAGATGCGAGAGGGTGTTAGGAAAATAGGGGATGGAGGGAATGGAATGAGCAGGAAGAGGAAGATTAGGTGTGGTGAGGCCCATTGATCCACAGAAGTGTGTCGGTCAGAGAAAAACTTGCTGGACCATGTGACCAATCAGTTCTCAAATCGGGGGTTTTCATCATTACCTCTCGACGGTTAGACCCCCTAACCGGCATTACATTAAACAGCATTTTTCTTAAGTGGACCGCGGAGGATTCATTTTCCAGGAAGATATTTGCACAAACCAACTATCTCATCACGCATATAGAGATATTGTTACCTGTCTTACGAAATAAGCCAACTGCGCCAGTACCATGATCTCAGAGGCATGCGCTACCATGCGCAGCCGGCAGGTGGAGGACAATCTCCGGACTGGATCGAAGCGGAAGAAGGTGCAAAGATTTACTGGGGTGGGATTACAGATTCGCTCATGTGATTTAGATGACACTAATTAATTTTCTCCAACTGTGGCTGCATTGTTACGAAACATGTGGATTCACTTAATTATACTGGATTTAAGTACACTGGAAATATTGTCAAACTTTTGTTGGTATGAATTCCAAGTTTTAATATTATTTTACTTCAAATTAAATCATTTTTCGCTTAAAAAGTTAACAAAAATTTGTTAAGACAGAATCAATATTCGCTTAATTAAAAATAACAAATTTTCACCAAATAAATTTAATACTACCCGTTTCATTGTTACTACATCATCATCAGGTGAGATCTGATGATGATGTAGTAACATTGAAACCGGTCGCATTAAATTTATTTTGTGGAAAATTGCTATTTTTAATTCTTCATGATATTCCACCGTATCACGCCTGAAACGTCTCTTTTTAATATTCGCTGAATTGTATTTAACAGAATTACCCGTTGGTCGACTCCTTTTCAAGATCAAAATTTAGTAGGACATAGTATTATTTCCAAAAACCTACCTTAACCGATAGATTACCTAATAATAATAGTATTATTGTTAAAATGGAAATCGTACCAAATATTTTGCACAGTACCAGGACCATCTGCCATTGTGATAAATATTTATCGTCGCTGTTTCGAGTATTAAATTCGGCTAACATGAACTTAATTTATTACATTTTCACGACTTATAAGCTGCGTACATTTGCCAATTTATAGAATTATCTATAGAGAAGTTAGTGAGGAACCAGGTCACCACAATGAGAATGCAGGACGGAAGAATAATAAAGCGAAAATAAGTAAGGAATTATATCAGGATGCTCTATCTCAACAGCACAATTCTTGACCAGGGAATAAAAGGAGCGCAAGTAATGGGCATGACACGACTTACGGCGAAGAGTGGGGAAGAAATCAGAAACGATCCGATTATTAAGTGTTTTGCCATGTAAAGAAGCTTTACATACACTGTCCTAATTTTCATATGAAAAAAAGTAACAGCAAAGATCCAAAAGTCTAAAACAAAAATTTCAGTTTGTAAAAATTATGATTCCGATTGTTAAAATTAATTAAATGACGATTTTATTTATCGAACTTGACTTATATGATAACCAGTATTAACTCGATGCTAAACCATTCTACATATTTCATTCAATTTCGTCTTTTATTTTTCAGGCTTTTACAAAATCGACCTTTGATGATTTTAAGAGTGCGTAGCATGGATTAAACTTTCAAGTGACGCATGACCTTCCTCTTCAATTCTTTTTTACTTTTGTTACAAATTACCTTTTGAATTTGCAGCAGTTTGAGAAAGTATGATTGAAAAATATATCTGGGAATATTGCAATTGAAAAAAATGGCGACAAAAGAAATTCATAAGCTAAACTGGTAGATAATTATCTCATTATAAATTAAAATTTAATTTTAAAATATTATTTAAAATTATAAATTATAATTTAAAATGATTGGTTAGCAACACGGCGAACGAACGACGAATAGGGTTCCGACCGTCTTAAAAAAAACGGCTATCTTGTGTCTATCAATATAGCGTAAAGTAAGCCAGCCTCTTCATTAAATTAACAACATTAGAAGATGGGTGTGAAACTTTGTCTTTGAAGACGTGGCATAGTATTTAATTAATTGTGTTCTAAAATAGATTAACAAAAGTTAATTTTAAAGAACTAACAGGAGGGTCATAATAATTGGCATTCGTTGATTAACCCAAGAAACACGTGACCACAGGAACACATTCGCACAATATAACGTACGATTGATTTTTCCACTTCACCTGAAATTCTTATAAAATGACAAAACAAAATATATGTCCACATCTAATAGCAATTTATACGATCGGCTATCAAAACTATATTACCACGACGATGGATTTTTTATGGGAATACCTAGAACCACTTTAAGTGTGTACTCATTTTCGAATTTTTCCAAGAAAAACATTCACAGCGTCACAATAAAACATAAGTTGACAGGGGGAGGGCTCTTTGCAGAATGTACATTTCCTAAGGAAAGTTACGATCTCAAAGCACCTCAAACGGTAATACATTTTTGTCAAAGTCGCATAGAGGAAAATGATCTCATCCCATTCTTTCTGCAGCATCATGAGGTAGCACGTTCGGAAACTGGAGGGAAGGATGAGATTTTTTCCATTTTTACTAGCGCATTCGTAACCATAATCAACCTTTATGGAAGATTAATACTATGTCATTTCATGTTTTTGGACAAAGCGAAAGTTGCTACATTTTACGTGACACTTTCAGGTATTTAAGGAGTATCAAATGTTCAACTTACTTTTATGAAACTATAGAAAACTCAAGTTAATTTATTTAATGCGTATATGTGGTAAAATTCCAATTCTACACGTAACTTTGAATGTAGTTTCTTTTGCCTCAGGGATACCAAAATAATCCATCATGGGATCTTTCCTATTGACCTAAGCTTCCATAAGGCTGGGGAAAACGAAGTGACCAGATTAAGACTTGGACATATTCAACCCCTTCGGAGAAAAACTCGTCGGTGAAGACCTTGTTTGACGTTCTGGAAATATGTAAAGCTAACGACATATATAATTGCACTGAAAGAAAAGCGAAAACTCTGAACACTGGACATTTTTTTATTTCTCGAAGCTGTTCCTCCCAACGCCAAACTACTAGGGCGTTGACCTCTTACTTCCGAACTGGCACCGTCTATTGCTCCGCTCTTACATCATTGAAACAAGCAGCATCATTGAGCAAATGAACTTCTGCTTGCACTGACAGGTGTTCTCTGGCCGTTGGCAATAGCCGTGCTCTTCTCCGAAAGACCCACATGAAAAATTTCTGTGAACGCCTTGGTCCGAGTTAATGTGCCGATGGCCTCTTCTAACGCAGCCTACCAGAGAATTAATGATTTACTGGAGGGTGGACGTCCCCCATTTTGAAATTGCTCCTTGAATAATAACATAAAACTTGCGGTATCAACGCCCATCTTCCCTTGCCCTCCAGTGCGATCCTTATTTTATTTCCGACGCTGGCCTCGGGCGTGGAGAGCGTGATTGAAGGCAGCAATTTGAGGGGCGGCTTCCCTGTCTATCCGTAGAATGTCTTTGAAATGGAGTTATACTGTTTAGTGGCTATTCTGAAAATTTTATTTGGTTTGACGCGTAGTTTAACTGTTTAATTTATGTCACCCGAATAATTGTCCGTCGCCGCCGCTGTCTGTATCCGCGGGGAATACATTCTTGTGAAGCGCATGTAAAGTGAAACGACGGACATCCAAACAGCAATAATCGTTTACAAGAAAACCAGTCGATGTGCCATTAACCCAAAGAAATGTGCTTAAAATTCAATGCCAAATTAAAACGTAAAAGTCAGATGAAGATAATTCATGGTCAGAATTTAAGCACTGGCAAAATGAAATACGTATATCATTAAAACATGCTATGTGAATCGGTTACTTATTCCATCTACAAAACCCAACATATATATTACTATTGTGGGTCGCGGTAGTCCAGGGGGTAGAGCGTTGGACTACTGACCGGAGAGTCCCGGGTTCGGCACCTGCAGCTCCACCCTATGTGATTTTTCAGGTACCGATCTTCCTGGAAGCCACAACCGGCACAGGGAAAGGAACTGGCCCCGCTACCCTGATGTGTGAATATTCACACGCCACCGGGCTTAGTACTGGGTGAACTCTGCCATCACCTACCAAACCGATCTTCGGGTTGAATACTGTGTTTTTGGTTACATATCACTATTATTATGAGGTAATCTACCGGTTAAGGTAGGTTTTGGATGGACACAACTAACAAATAAATATTTTGTGACTCCTAACAAAAGACAATTCAGCAACCTACTCTACAACAAGTCCCTCTTCATCTCTGTGTACTCTTCCTTCTTCCCTTCATCCCATCCAACATCCCTATCCTGTTCCTGCCTTTTCCTCGTTTGCCTAACATTCTCCCCTCCTTTGCAGTTTTCAGCATCAGTTTCAGTTTATATGAGTGTATATATATATGCTTGTATCTATGTGTTTGTGTAAATTGGTGGGCTCTATTACTGGGCTCACTACCGCTCAGTAGAATCTCGATTTAATATTTGTCTTCAAAACGGAAGAAATTATTATAGTAATTGAAAAATTAGTGAAGTACTGTCCAATTTCTAGCCATGTGTGGTCGAATTAAAAATTTATATAAAAAGAAAAGAAAATGTTTTAGAAGTTCAATTTCATAATCTATTTTTGCCTCCTTCCCTGCTTCATGTCAGCTCCTTCCAAGCAATTCGCGAGGCACGGTTAGGGTAATATTTATTAATTGTACAACTGCAGTAACTAATCTTAGGGAGAAAAAAGCATTGAATCTCGAGATGGGATTCAAAGATGCGATCTCTGGATTGCTACGCCGCCGCCCTGACTTTATAGCTACTATGATCCGTTCTGCTTGGAAGAGGGATGTTGTCGCCAGCTGCGAGAGAGACAAGGCTTGCCCTCTCGTCCGCCCTCTTAGAATGGGATCCTCCACCTTCGGTATCTTCCAAAATTCTATCACCTGAAGCGCCCGTGTGGAAGCTCCCTCCGACCGATTCTCCCGCGTGGAGTTCAGCGCGTGCGCGGAAGGGAGGGAGACACCACGTGACCACCCCCCCCTCAACTTACGTCCGGAGAAACGGCCGAAGTGAGAGAGAAAGCGAAAACAAAAAGAGGGGGACGGCCTCCCTCCGCTGGCGATGTGGGGATCCGTTCAGTGGACCGCCGCGTAGCAGTCGAGACGGTCGCTCGCATGAGACTAGTGGTGGTCGGTTGGTGGAGGTTGCTCACAGGAGGGCGGAGAGGTGGTTGTCGGCAGACTCGCGCGGCGCTGACATAGAAAGGAGGCGTGTTCGTGTGTGCGATAGCGGAGGTTCCGGAGGAAATAAAGGGGAATCGCTTCGGAAGAGGTTCGAGCAGAAGGGACCTGCGATTTTCGCGCGGACTTTTGGAAAAAAATCAGCACGAAATAATTAATCGGATCATCCCTCTGCGATTGTCTCGTGGGCTCACGTGCTGGAGAGTCGAGCTTGGCAGCCGATGGTGCGTGGAAGAAGTGGGTGTCAAGCGCGCCGGCGGAGAACTTCTCCAGGAGGAAGACAAAGGAGCGGGGAGATCGATAGGGAGGGTCCATTCCGAACGATAAAATACTGGGTCCCTGCTTCACTGAAAAAAATCAACTGAGAGTACATCCGCCGCCGTCCTGCTGTGTCGAAGGGAGGTTTTCAGGGCGATCCCGCGCTCCTGGTCACCCGATGTTCTTTTGAAAGATACGAAGGAAAACCAAATAATTATGCCAAATAGGTTTCATTCGACGGTCTCCACGGAATAAAAAAAACGTGGGTTTATTGCTGATCCAACCATAGGCCTAATCATTCCCTTCAAATTCCTAAAGGATAACAGGATATTTATGAAAAAGTAATTTTCCACGAATACCTTTCTTAATCCTTAGGGTTAATTTTTCCTGAAATTATCCTGTTGATTTCTCCCTTCGGTTGGTGAAAAATATTGTGAACAGAAGGTGCAGTATTAAGTGGTAAACAGCTAGTGCGTCGGTGAAATAAGAAACCCTGTACTTCAAGGTTGCATTCTTCTTGTTTCCTAGTCTCAGTTCTGGAAGAGAACGAGCATTACAGTCCGAATCAAGGGCCAAATAAAGGAAAATATTTGCACGTTTGTGACATATTTCAAGAATATCTTTAAATTACTGGCAAATCGAGAGTATGAACTTTCCGCCGTCGTCCATTTCAATTCGCGAATAGTAACGGCCTGCCCACCGTCTACCCAAAGGCTCTAAAGGACAATTACTTCCAGTGCTCCAGGGCCACCTTGGCCAAGTACCTTCCCTCTCTAATCCCCCACCCCGTACCCCAACGGCGTCTTTCCCCTTCTTCCCTCCCCACCCCATCGCCCTGTTAATACACTCTCCCCGTAATCCCGCCTCCCTCATTGCGGGCATCGAACTTCCCTCCTTCATTTGCCGCCACCCTTCTTCTACCTCCCCCAGTACCACCCCCGGCACCGCAGCCACACCGCCTCGTCTCCCCCCCACCCCCACAACTCGCCACCCTATCGTCCACCCACTCCTCACCCTCCGCCCTCATCTGTTTCCCTTTCAATATCTTCGCTCACACATTCCCCGGCTTCCAGTTTCCTCGCCGCCCGACCTCCGGCCCGTTCTCCATCCCGTCTCTTCCTCGCCTCATCGAGCCTCGGCGACTCCGTCTTCGTCTTCTGCACCTCCCCTCTGCCATCGGAATCTTCTCAACCTGGCCACTGCATCGTCGCTCATCCCACCTCAACCCCTCCCCCCCACGAGTCCGTCACGCGAGTGGGAAGAGGTAGGACGGAGGAGTGTTAGAGGCATTTGGGAAGGAGCAGGTGTAGGAAGTGCCATCCCGCCGTCGGTGACTGCGAAAATAGGTGAGTCCAGCCCGGTTTTTATAAAAAAATTCTTTCGGTGTTAATTTTATGATTCATGTATTGTTCGAAATTTAACAGGCACACGCAAAATATTGTCATCACTTCACCAATTCTTCTAGTAATTTTATGGGCTGTTCATTGAGAGACATAATCTACCTGTATGTCCAAATGAAGTTTTAGTGGGAAAAATGTTCTTGTGAATTCCCTCTTTTAATTGTTGCACATACATCCATTTTCTTCACGTCATATTGTTTACTCATTCCTTAATAATCAAATGGAGTGAGAACTGACTTTTTTCTAAGCTTTTGCTCGCATAAAATTTTGAATGAAAAAAATACATATAGTTTGTAAGGTTGCCTATTCGTCAATTTGACTGTTTTTTGAAATATTCTCGGAATGTTCATGGTTGAATTCTGGATATGCAATCCTGTGCATGCGTTACAGTTTACATAATTTTGGAGAGGATAAATTCTAATTAATTAGGAGCCACGTAGGAAAGTTTAATAAAAAATGAGCAATAGTAACCAGTGAAACACAGTCACAATATTATCACTCCAATTTGGCGAGAGTTACGTTTTACCTGGGGACAATGCGAAGGATGAGGCTTACTGACCTCTTTGTTAGGGCAGCGTTTGTTGGTTTGTGATTCGAGCACGAATGCGGCATTGTTGTTGTTGCTCTCGGTAGTTTTATTCATAAAATGTAATAATTGTATTTCTAATTTAAAACAAATTAAATGTAGACATTTTTATCCGGCCGGCGTGGTTTGTTCTTTCCTGAGAGCTTTTTGCTGATTTTGTAATCAACAAGTTATATCATAACCCAAAAATCTTATTTCCATTGTTTATCAAAATATATATTTTTTCGATAATAATAGTTTTTGCATTTTGATTTACGATAGCTACAGACGAAAAGTCGTTTGATGAACTAAAAAATACCTTATTTTAAATGAACTGATAGTCATTAATAACCGATAGATTATTAGCTTAAGCCGAAATTAATGAAATGTATTCCCTGCCTTGGTGTCAGTCCTATTAATTTATCCATCACAGTTAGATTCTCTCCAACAAAAGGACTATTTTAGTTAAGTTTAGAGTCTAATGGATATTATTGTTTGTATTATTATATATTTAAGAATTCAGCCGCGAACTCATGGCATGCATTTTATTTTTTCCTGTAAATTTTATTATATAGCTATTACTGTTAAGGTGATTTGAATAATGACTTTTCGTAAAAATATGTTTCTATTTGTGCATCGGTTTTTCCTGGAGTACATTGCGAAACAGTAGCAAAAAAGTAATAAAAAGAGTCCTGCGAATGATGAGTACTGTGGTCTAAGAGACGTCGCGTTATGGGTAACTGGAACATAAAAACTGTGCTTTTTGAGCAAATTCTCTGCGCGGCCTATTTTCAGTTTACATTTCAATCAGGGCTATTTGGAATGATGCTCTCGAGTCAGTCATTACCAAGGAAGGGGATCGGTGCAATCCATCTACTTTCATAGTGGATGGGGAAAGGAGGAGGGTGAGACGATTTTCTTGCTCACAAATTGAGAAGTCCCCGCTTCAGCGAAGCATAAAACCTCAAGATAAATTCCTTGATGCTTCGAAGTTGGCCTTAATAGACTTATGGATTTTTTCCAGAGCAGCGCATTAAGTTTTTTAATGTCAAAGCTGTATATTTCATCCTGGATTCCTTTTTCCTTTCATAAAATGTATAGTCCTGGAGGACATGGAAATGGAACGCGAAGTGCCTCTTCGATGAACGAAATTCAAAATACAGCCAACATATCTGTGAGCCGGAGAGAGGCTCCTTATCTCTGCATCGGAATACTCAACGGGTTTAGAGTTTTTCGTCTCAGCCTTCTTCATTCAGTCGTCTCACTTTGCTTATCCGATAGACCAAGGGTTTCGTAACCATTTTGATTGACGCCTCTCTTCACCTTAAAATATTTCATATTCCCTCCCCGTGCTAGTACCGCCTAAATAATCAGGGTTGTGGGAAGGAGAGACTAATCCCGATGGGGACAATGTGAAGAAAATTATATAATTTTGAGAAATGCGATGCCGTGTTTCAAGACTACAAAATCAAAGAAATGAATTGCCATTGGATTTTGGTGATATTATAATATATTTCAACAGAAACACTCGGCCTGTGCCTCCAACTCGGGAAAGATTCGTGGGAATTGGGATTATAATAAAAATCATGAATATCTTCTTCTATCATATTTTTCTGTCTCCCCACGGACGTTTTCCAACGTCTCCTGAGGAGCTCATGACGCGTAGTTGGGGTACAGTCTTAAGAGGCTGTGACGAACGACGCATATGTTAGTGCAATTTATGTAGTGTAATATAAATGGGTAATAATAGGGCGTGCGACCTGTCATATTACATCCAGAAATGCCTAACTCAATGAAATGCACCATGATCGGTGTTGATAAGTTCGCGTATTTTTTTAACTTTTGATTTGAAAGAATAATGAAAAATTCCCTGCGATTTTCTGTGGCTAATAATTCGTGGAATAAATTTGAATATTGCCACCGACATGAGTGAAAACGTTTCAGTTTGAAAAAACTTGAATTTTTGTCCAGAAGACTTATAAGATTGAAGACCTTCCTTGAAGGAAGGCTTCTGGGAGAAACAGAAAATTGATTGAACTCAAAATCCTCGTTCTTCCTGTGAAATATCTCATGGATTCTAAGTAAAAACGAGGGAGTAACCCTAGAAATGCACGGATAACCTGAGCAATCCCTAGAGAGGGCATTCATTAGACAACATTGCCGCAATCTACCGCTCAATTACCCCCTATCCGAGAGAAAGAAGCGGATCAGCGGCTCCAAAAACTTTCGCGAGAAGGATATTGGTCGCACGATACACATTTCCCTCTTTCCGGTACACACTACTTTCCCGTCATCGCTTCGGATGTCATCTGGTTTATCTCCCCCCTCCAGCCAATCTCTCTTCTCCTCACTCTCTTTCGGCACTCGCCTGATTCGGTGGAGTCAGCCGGCTGTTGCCCCGGAAATAGGCCACGGCCGACCCCTTTCATCCACTCATGTCCCCACCAAAAATATTACCTCTGCCCCTCCCCCTGGTCCCCATCCATGCATTACCCCGCCAGAAGAACGCAAGCTCACCTCCGCACACACCCTCCGCTGCGACGCCGGGGTGTGGCTGCACAAGTCTCGCCTCCAAGACGAAGTCTCCAGTCATAGGGGGCTACCGCCAAGGCTTTTAGTTCCTTCTAGTCCGCCGCCTGCGAGTAGATTTAACGTATGGAATATTATGTAGGTCCGGTTGTAAACGTAAATTTACAATCGACGGATTGGGTTTTAGCGCCAATTTTAAAAATTAATTTGGTCTTTTTATTTTGGACAAGACTAATTCAAAGCGAGACCATCCTAAAGTTAATTTGAGCATATTATATTTAAAGCGTTGTGAATCGGTAGCGATGCACCTCATTCAAAGAGGATTATCTGAACCTCCCTAATAATGACGAATCTACCGAGTTTGCTTCATGAGCATGAATATCCTTAATTCAACTCCCTATAATTCGAATACATATTTTCCAAACTTTTTCAATTGTTGAATTTTTTGCATGGGATGCGGGTCATAATATTTAAATAGTTACCTTTCTACTCATTAAAAGTTCACACATTAGATCATAATTAATATCAATAACTGAGACGAGAATCAGTTCGTTCCTCAGCGGACTGTCTTGATATTGCAATTGCTCTGAAATGCCGTATTATTCATCATGCGACTAGTTTATAAGGTATATTTCAGCGTTCAATTGATTTACAAGGATTCTATCAAAATGATGTGCATTGAAATTTACCATAAAAATGAATTAGAGTGTCGAAGATTACACATGATGACGAGATCCGTAATCGCAGGAGAAAACATAAAGGGTACCATAGAAGGATTTCTTGAAATTGGCTGCGGGTCAGGATAATGGTAAGGTTATTAAATCTTTCTACTCCGGATTTCCTGTATGGATAGGCTGGACTTTTGAGTCTTAATGGTATTTCCTGGGACATTAAATGGCTCAAGATTCGTGAAATCACAATAAATGGCCAAAGGTGACGATGATCCCTATACATCAATGTGGTTTCGACACATTAATTGGTATCTATTTATGTTTTGAAACTTGTTTCCTTCAATTATTTTTACCTTTTGCTGCAGAATTCTCTATTCCATGACGTACTGCTGAATTTAAGTGACAGACTCAGTCACTAAAACAAGTAGATAGCATTACTTATTATGATATCCACTCATTATTTCAAATGAACCTGTGGGATGAATTTGGAATGAAGTAATTGATCACGAAATCGATAAACGGTGACCGCGTATGGAGGGTTCAGCGCCCAATGTTTTATATTAATATGTAATTATGTAACTTCATGGAATACAGATAAATATATTTTATGAAGAAATAATATGCGTTATTTCTTCTCTCTCCTCATTTAATTTTAAAATCTTCGACTCCCTCCCTTCCTCCGGCTTGCGCCGCAACCTCTTATCCCCCATTTGTTTTATCTCGCCTTGCGCATTAACACCTCCACCTGCATCGCGCCTCTATTCTAGATCTTTCATCTGGCAGCTGGTCCGAGGCCGACTATGCCCATTTTTCTAAGGTGGAGTGTAAAAATAAAAGCGAACGAAGTCGGACACTTTTTTGATACACAATCGCCCACGTGTGTTTGGTGAGGAAGACGCCTGGGGGACTTGTGAAGATGGTGAGGGGTGTCGCGCGCGATGAAAGTGGTCGAGGTTACGGGGAAGGGCGCGTAATCTCATTGAAGAGAGTGTGGGATAGAGGTGGGGAGAGGGGGTGAGAGCCATGGGATAGGAAGAGGACAGCAGGGAGGAGGATGGTTTTGGCAGGGAAGGGAGATTGCCTAATCGAAACCTCGGTCAGAATAGACCGACTGCACCTCATTCCCCGTGATGCATTTAGGATTAATTCCATTTTTCAAAATATGTTACCAAAAGTCCCGCCCGTCAATTTTTATAGGATGAGGAAAGGCAAAGAGTGTCACCGTTTCTGAGAATATTATACGCGAGTAGATAACATTGGTAACACAACACGTGGTAACATTGCACTAACCTTTGGATGAAGAAAATTGAGAAGCTATTCTGTTGGCTAACTCTGTACTTAACGACAATGCCGTTGAAATGCCTATATTCAGAGGTATGGTTTAAAATTTAGAAGGTACGTTTAGTAGAGCTTTTATCAATAATTTCTAGCCAACCAGCAATTTGTCTTTCTCCGTTCTCAGCAGTGTTTAGAGGAAAGGTATGGCCATATGGCTTTAGTCATCGAAACAAAGACGAAGATCGGTCTCCTTACCACTCACTTCCTCATGCGCCCACAGCACAGCACTCAGTGCACTTATCCGTCCCAGTCAGTCCTATACCCCGCCGCGGTATGATACTTTCTCATATTTTACTCCCCCTCTTAATATACCTCTCTCCTTCTTTGCTATGATCGGGGTCATTACAAAGCACCGCTCCCATCAAATCTTTTGTTCCATTTCCTCCCTTGTCCTTTCCGTAGCCCCTCCCTCTCTCTCTCTCCATCCCATTGTTCCGTTTCTTCCTTGTGTCCCGTGATTTACGGCACATTCATCCATCCCCATTCTGGACCCAGTCGCATCATGATATTATTGTGCCTAGCAGTGATTGCGCACGACGTGTTTTTGACGAGTTTTGCGCGGTGTGCAAGTCTGAAAGCCTTCTGAACCAACTGAGCGATTTTAGCGAGAAAGAATCTCCAGCTGTTTTTTTCCTCTTTGTAATTTATTGGAGGCGGCACAATTTACGTTTTTTGGACTCATCTCTATGTACGAGTGGACCGTAAATGACTCAAAGCGGAAAGATGCATTAACTGATCTCAATTATATTGGAAGTTTCTAATGTCCATTTAATTTTATTTTAATGTCCAATACTAACTTTTGTTTTACGGACAGCATATTAAATTATCGATGTATATTAATCCCGTACTATTCTCTATTTAGTGAAAAATGTTTCTGGCATAATTTATTGTTTAGATAATATTAGGTATGCTTTGACTTCTACAGTCTGATTGGTGTTTCCCAATTTTTGGATTATCTAGTCTAGAACAGGGGAATTTGGGAGAATATATTGGTATATATAGTCAATTGCCTTGTGTTGTCCCTTTAAAAAGTATATTATGTTATTAAGTCAATTCATGTTTTGAAAAAATATTCCTTTTGGCTTCTGACGATCTAGAGCATAATTCTCCGTTACTTTTCGATCACAAGCACATATAAGATAACCAGAATATGATTTCAAACGGTTAAAAATAACAGAGGAACCCAATTGACAGGTTTCTGTTTAAATTAAACCATTCATACTGGAGAGGTTTTCTCCAAAAGACCTAAGATAATATCGTTTAGCCTTTGAAATGAAAAAATTTCCAGGATAATGAATGATTGTTTTAAAATATGTGAAAAAAAGTACCGAAAAAAATAAATGAGTGGTGAAAAAATCACTTAACGGATTTCAGGTCACGTTCACCAACTAAATCCTCAGCCGCTTCATCTGCTCGGACCATTTACCGTCCATTTATTCCACCCTCTCCCTTCTCCCTCAATCATCCTTTCTACCCTTCCTCCATCCACCACCCACTCGCGGTCCCAACTATTCTTGCGTCCTCTCTCGCCTCTCCCTCGATCAAAGCGTTCCACCCTTTCCTCCCTCTGCCTATCCCCCTTTTCCATTCCACATCACTTCGTAGCCTTCCTCCCTCACTTTTCAGCCCAACCCACCCCCAATAAAATGCAACACGCACTCGCCACCGCCCACTCCCGTCGCTCCGGCACAAACGCGAAGAAGGGGAGGCGACGGAGTGAGAGAAGGATAGAGAAAGAGACCAAGACTTCCGCCTCACACCCTTTAAAAGGCATACTTCAAACCCCTTCTCTTATCCCCCCTCTCTCTTTCCACCCGCGTGACAACAGCCACCTTCCCCCTCCCTCCCTCCCTCTCTTTCTACACTTCGCCGACTACACTTTTCGTCCCCTCAAAGAGTCTTCCCCCTTACTCCCGCTGTCTCCACCGCCACCACCCATCGGCCGCCGCCTAGATCGAAGACTTCTTCCCTTTATTTTCCTATCTGTCTCTTTCTGATTCTCTCTTCCTCCCTCTTCCCTCATCATCACCATTCCTAGAACCCTCCTCCTCTCAGTCTTCCTCCGGCCGCCGACGGACTCCTCGGTGAGTGAGTTCCTCTCCTACTTCACCGCACCGTCTGAGGAATGCAGCCCGCCCCAAGCGCACACTCTCTCTTCTCACTTTTCAATCCTTCTCTCTCTCTCTCTACAGCTTCTCTTTCTACCCTCGTCCACATCACCCCGACCGTCCACATTTGTCTCCCCGCCCCCCGAGGTGAGGGGCCTCTCTCTGGAAAATTCCGTTAAATTCCGTTCCGTTAACCTTCCCTATTGATGCGCAAACAGCATTCGATGTATATCTAATGATCGACCGAAGATTACACCTCATTTATGTATCACGAAAGGGAATGCGTAAGCGTCAGTACCGCACTTTTCGGGGGATGCGCCTATATTTAATCATCCCGAGTTTTATGGTTGAAATATCATCCAGCATATAATGAGTGATGCAATGTCCATGCAGGGAAGGAAGTATTAAATGTTTGAAGAAAATATTGCTCTTAGTGGTGGTGGTGATCTGTAGTTCTACGTCAGTCACGGTAGATCTACCGAATTTTGTGGAGGTTAGGTGGACACACTCTGGCTGGCTTCGCTTGATCGGTCTGAAACCTCAGAGATCTTCCTATGAAGGTTCCTTGGACATAAACTTCACCCTAGTTTTTTTCGGGAATGAAATTACCATATTAATCTTATTACCTAATCCTACCCACAATTCCATAACATTCATGAAATGTCTGTAATTAGTAGGAGAGCCTATTTGCTTTCTGCAAGGTTTTTACGGTGACAGTCAATTTTAGAAGCTAGATGGAAGTAATCACTTTACTGTTATTATAGATGAATAAATTTAAGAAACAAAATGTCAAAATCGAGGAGGGTGCGTACGACTTAGGTCGATTAGAGGAAAAAAGTTCAGAGGTAATCTCTTTTTTATTCGATCGTTTCCTGTTTCCTGAAAGTGTATTTCAAAAGAAATTAACAAAAAGGATGAAAGACTGGCATTCCAAGTTAATGTAGAACCATATTGACTTCAAATTATATTTATGTTAATCAATTGATCATTGTTAAGAAAAAATAAATAGCATTGGAATGAATTGGGAGGATTCAAGGAATTTCTGCATGCATGTAGTTGAAATTCAAACGATTAATATCAAGTTGATTAATAGTTCTGTGTAGAGAAAAATATACTTAATTGATAGTTTTGTTAATGTTATTGAATTGATTCAGATTTAAATGGAAGTTTGAAACTCCATTAATCTTAAGGATATCACGAAATACCAATATGTTCGATATAATAAATATTTCCTTATCTGTGAAAAAGTGTTTGTGAATTTTCAAAAATGTAACGGAATATTATTTTATGTAAATTAGTGATGGACGAATAACTAGAAAAAGTTAAACATTTGAAAAATGTATTCCACTACTATAGAAATTCAGGATTCTGAATTTCTCCATTCTATCACGAACAAGCGAAAGGCTGAGTTTGAAAAAATAATTTACCTTTTGAAAGAATTAAAAAAAAACGACGTATCGCAGATTTCACTTTGCAGGCACCATTACGAATAGTTGCTCAGGTTGATTTTCTTTCCAGAGTTTCAATGAATGAAAATGTATTTTTTTAAACTCGATTCTCCCGTTCCATCCTTCATTTCCTGTTGTGAAGGCTCAATTATTAGCAAACTGTTTACGAACCCGAAATGATACAAGATATTGGTACTTTTTATACAAACCTTTTATTCATCGGAAGATATGGATGGCGAGATACTGTGATTAATCTCTGCGAAAGCTACAGATGTTAGTAGTTTGATCTTAAATGGGATGAGTTATAGAGATTATTTGGTACGATTAAGTCATTATAAAGTATGTTGTAGTTATTTGCAAAGTTTTGTAACTAAGTATTTCCAAAAGTTGACGAGAATCAATTATATTGACAGTGTAAAGTTATAGTATTAGCACTAGCTCTTGTAGTATATGATTTTATGCAGATCCAAAAGCTGAATTCGGAAGTTTCACACAGTATTCGGAGAGCAAGTCAATGTTAAGGTTGACGTTACAGCTCAACGGAAATTCTGAGGTGCTATTAGAATCTGCGGCATGGGGATGAACTTACAAAAGGGCAGAAACCCACCAGAAGAACTATCTTATGTGAAATTCAACCGGGAAACAATAACAGGCAAACCTACGCAAAGACTGCTCCGATGTGTAGTCGCTATGTTCAGGGACCGATTTTAATTAATTGATTTTAGTTAGTGGGGATCGTAGCTTTTTGCAATTTGCGTAACCTATCATATTACCTACTAACCTGTGGGCCCTGACGGTTCAGCTCATCTTTGCACAGGTACACTCTGTGAATTTCATTGCTTCAATAAAGTTGAAGGTTGAATACGCGCAATCATTAATATGTCCCCGTAATATTTACGGGCTTTCTCAGCATTCGATGAACCATATGGTCAAACATTTCCTTTGTACGCCCGGAATGAGAATGTGTATAAATAGCCTTGCCACATGAATCAACACAATGACTAAAATGACGCTTAAATGGCGATTAAATATTTATAATTTAAGGTAAGAAATCCGTTATCACCATCAAATGTCTGACTTGTTTGACACAGGGCAATGCATTTTCTTCTATCTAAAAACACACTGTTAAATACTAATGCAAACTTACAAGGAAAGTTTTGATATATTTATTTAGAAGTTCTCCTCTATTTCGATGACGTCCATGTCATGAAATTCCATGACATCTTACCGAAATAAATTCAAATTCGTAAGTAAACGTTTTCTGAAATCTTATGCATTAAATTTAGACCGCAAAGTTCCATATCAATAACTTGCAAGATCAAATAGAGTTATTTAGATACTTTTTATTCTCACATTCGTAATTAGTCGTACCGAGATTTTCTACTCCGCTAAGTTGCAAACCAAATCTTCAATCCCTATCGTAAAACATTCGATAAGTTCGTGGCTGTTTTTCACGTCCTCTCAGTGGTAATCATCCGTTTAGCCGTAACCATTTAAGCCCGTAAAAGTTGAATGGCATTAAAATTTTCCCGTGGAGTAACTCAACATGGGTGCAAAATTTTGATCTTTCTTGAGCACGATGTCCAAAGAAATTCCTATCCCACACGCAAGTTTAATGGGACATGCTTATTATATCCTTCATGCATTTTAAACAAATATGGGTAAAGAAAAGTCTCTGAAAGGTAAAAGGTAACCCTTCAAATATATTTTTTGTGAAATAAATTCATGAACGTCTGATGAAAATTGTTAAATCGGCTGCCGTGCCATTGAATTTGTATCCATGCAAAATAAGTTATTGCGCATGGTGAACTTAATTATCTTATTCATTCTTGGGATGGAAGAAATGTAATCGTTTTGCGAGAGATTTCATACAAGCTTGTAGGAACGTTTGAGCTCAACGCTAATATATCCTCATGTTAAATGTTTGTGATAACTTGTCGCTCGCTTTAAAAAATAAAACCCGACCACATTTTCTGGCAGCAGAAATAGGCTGCCAATGGTCAGCGTCAGGCATGGAGAAACTCTCTCCGTGGAATTGGATCAGAATTTTCCCTCATAAGACTGGGAAGCAAAAGAGTCTGTGCAGATTCCGAATATGCAGTGCGGTAATTATCTCTCGAACAGCTAACCATAAAGATCGCGAGTGGGACAAAACGTGGTCTTCAGGGGAGTAAAGAGTTGGAGAAGTAGGGCGAGGAGGAGGAGAGAGAGAGAGACCGTGGGGTGGATTTGGGGTTTGGTATGAAAAGGGGAGGCAGACAAGACCACCCAAGGAGGACAGGAAACTGGAAATGACATCCGATAGCGGTGATATTAATACAAACATGGAATTCAAGGGGTGGGTTGGATGGTGTATTTGAGAGAGGGGAGTGAGGGATAAAAGGGGGATAATATATGCCGTATGGGAGTGGTAAGAATGGTAATGCCTTTTGCATCATGTAATTTGGTGAATTGGGCGTGACGAGTTGCGGCAGTTTTACATTCACTAATCATGAAATCCATAACGCAAACTCGACAATGGTTTTACGGACTATTTTCATTAAGGGTAATAAAGTAATGCTTCATTAATAATTTCAATGTTTATATTGATTTGTCATATGTTTATGTTCCTAAGTATTCTATTATAATTTAGTCATAAATTATTCCAATGAAACAATTATGCAAACAAACTTGATGCATTTTATTATCGAACGGGATGGCTCCAATTCGCTGCTGCTTTATGCAAAATAAAGGTATTATTTAATTCAATAGCTCAATTTCAACTTTTTATGGAAGGAGAGAAATTGAGGAAAGCACGTATTTAACGTAACGAAGGATATTTTACTATTATTGCGGGATAATTTCATGTATTTAGGACATGAGTGTTCTCTGCCATATCCATAGTTATATTCTGAAAGAAAGGTAGGCAAGGTACGTTGATGCATCTCCGGGATATTTCCTGTCGATAATCATCTCTAATTCTGCAGCAGAAGAAGATTTTTCTATTGTCCCTGATGCGCGCCGTGCCGTACGTATTAGCGGCCTCCGCTGGAAGCCATAAGGATCTCCAAAGAGGCATTGAGATGCGTCCCTGGAACGGATTCCCTTCGGGTCGGCCTCCGACCGGGAGAGAGAGAGGGAGGGACTAAGTCGACCTGCGCCGGATCTCCGAATCTCCCAGGACGACGAAGACGGGATGACGAAGGGGGTGGAGAGGCGGGGAACCATTTCCTTTACCCACCGTCATTATCATTCGCTCGGATGATCATCCACGATTTCGCGCTCAAATCCCCTTTGCGAATGTCCTTGGATACGCTCTGAAAAGGAAGGGAAGAATGGAAAAAGACGGACATTGAGGATTGGAATTGGTCATTCCTTTCCTCTCCCTCTCTCTCTCTCCCTCACCCGATCTCCCTCTAATCTCTTGTCTCTCGACTCGCGAAGGAGAAAAGAAAAGGATACGACCCAGCCTTAATTTTCGGACCAATCCGACTGTTCTCCACGTACTCACCGAGTGTATAGTTATGCGCACTTGGGAGTTGGGAGATCTGCGAGCGTCTCCGTGTGTCTGTGTGTAAGGGGGAGAGCAACGATGGTGGGCGATAGAATGCGATGGGTGGGATGAGGGGAGGGTACAGATGGACGGGTGGATTCCGGCCATCGGCTCCAGGGAGTGTGGGGAGGAATTGAGAGGCAGTATTAGTGGTGGAGTGGGAAGGAGAGTGATGGGATATGTGGAGTGAGGTTTCGTGGCTCCTCTGGAAAACTTCGGGAACTCCTCTGCGAATGTGTATGGATGTGGCTAACTAAAAGTTCGCGGCTGACGCAGTCTTTTTTTTGTTCCTATGCATTTCCCCAAGGTCGCAGCGTTTTGGGCCCGATTCAGCAGCATCATGGTCCCCGCCCCGATGATACCAGTATTTGTGCCGAAGTTGTCGTCTCATCAACGATGTCTTTAGGGGTGCCTCGGGGGTTGTAGGGGAGGGGCTGGGAGCATCAAGGTGTCCCTTTTGCAACTAGACATGGACGATAATAAAGTTGGATTCCGTGTAAATTCCTTACATTCGTTGCTGAATTCTTCGCTTAGTGGAAATATGAGCCAACCGGATCGAAATTTCATTCAGTTTTTCGCGGTGCCAATATCCCCAGTTTTCGTAGTTCGCAAGATTTGATGTGTTTTTCTGCAACCATCATTAGGTCTAAACTGGAAGAGGAAGACAAACATATTACTATCTTAAAACTCTGTATGAAAACAAATATGAGAAAACGGCTTATTTAAATTCACTTAAAAACCTTCTTTGGCATTAATACAGTTTAACTTAGTTTAATGAATGGATATGTGTGTGAATGCTTTTATTTTGATTACAAATTAATTTAATATAATCAAGTCCCACCTCTTTTAAACTTCATGACTCAATTCTATGTTATTTATGTAGAAAATCGGATCCGTGAATTTTTGTCGCCAATTGACTACATTATTTGTGTAAATAGTTATAATATATTTATTTAGTTCAGTTTTTGTGCTGGGAAAAATCTGCGATGTGACTTCCCCCTCAATTTAATCAAGGATACTGGGGAGAACTAATTGAACAGGTAATTAATTATCACTATTTGGGACACGTTGTGCCACGTGTCGCATGGTATTTACAGCATTAGTCGGCATCTTTATGTACATGATTTTCACTGACGGCAAACTATAGCAATATTTTTTAACATTATGATGTGTTACTTTTCATGGTTGGCAGTTATAGAGAAACTGTATCTTTAAAGAAGCCGGGAAACGGGAAGAGTGGGACCGTCTATTTTTATATCCATTGGATCCCTTGACCTGGATGGCAATGTTGCAGAAAGAAAGCGTGATTAATTGCGTGGAACGCAGGATGAGACAAAAGATGGTGAGCAAAGGGCTTCCATTAGCTGGACTCATCCGAGTATAGCGGCCTCTGAGAGACCACCGCGACAAAACGCGAAGGTATTCTGCCGTCCATGAGGGTACATGTTTGCAAAAATCTCCTTTAAGCGTGCCATTTAAGCGACTGTAAATTCAAATTCTTTAAATATCGTACTTATTAGATCTTAGCCTCTTCAGTCCTGGGATATTGATTTTTGGATGAAATTTATGTTCAACATATTTTTATCTTGGTAGCATCTGAAAAAAAACCTGCTGAAGAAAAACGTTTTATTAATCTTCTTAGGGGAGACTGGGGGTCACTTGATGCACAAATGGCTATCTTGGGTTCAATTACTCGGTTAAATCAACCGCAATGCACTCACTCCATTAGGCTTTGGCAATAATCCCTACATGTTTCTCACTCAATTCGTTCTCTCGGCAGCCAGTCTATTCATTCTCCATCGTTATCAGTGACCTATTTTTCTTAATGCCGTTGGGTATCACGCATTGTTGTGTATTTAAAAATATATTAACATGCTTCGCTAGTGCTTTTTATAAACATAAAAAGCATACCTGGTTACAAGCAATGTACTCTTTCCCCATTCTTCTCTCCTTCTGCTATTTTTTCTCAGCAATGAACTTTCTAGCCACCCAACGCGACTTTCACTTCACGCTGAATACTCATTATATAAAATGAACTGGTCCATTTTTGCGCAATCCTGATATAATTCC
This sequence comes from Hetaerina titia, assembly GCA_037158775.1. Classification (NCBI taxonomy): domain Eukaryota; kingdom Metazoa; phylum Arthropoda; class Insecta; order Odonata; family Calopterygidae; genus Hetaerina; species Hetaerina titia. The sequence goes on along the minus strand of CM073769.1, from coordinate 77,235,185 downwards.
AGCTTCCTATATCTTTAGAAAACATTTTCTACCTTCAATATTTTAGTCTTGAAGTGGCTAAGGATCTCATAAGCTCATCTTGAACTCTGGTAATTTTTATCAAAACTTTCTCCGGTGCCAATATTATATATATTATCACAGTGCTATATATACTACATACTTGGCGTAAAATTCCAAATAATTTTAGAAATTTTGATAGTTAACAAACAATTAAATACCCTTTCCTATCGCCAGTTCGAAACTTCCTCGAAAAATGGGGATAGGAGGTATATCCGACATTAAACTCGATAAACCCGGGTGGGGCGTACAGAATCGAAATTACGGCGGGGTTGTCCCCCTGGGGTATCCTGTTCAGTTTAATAATATCGCCTCCAGTTGTTCCATCTTCTTTTTCTCCTTCCCACTTTCTCACCCTTAAAGGCACTGGTGACTTTAACGGGTGTCTTGTTTTTGAGCTTCTCAGCATCAGTTCCAGAATCACCTCACGCCCATCCTCTCGTCTTTTAAACCTTCTTTTCATTGCCCAGCTCTACCTCTCGTGACTCTTTTATTCCTTGCCTAACCATTCCCGCTCGCTTTATTTCGGACGGGATCAGCCGCTTTTTACCAAATGCGCCTCCCTTTGACGTCATGTATGGCAGCACTCTTTGTTCAGTCACAAATGTCCGTGTCGGGGCGAGTGACCATGCAAAGAGAAAATTTGCATGGGTTTGTTTTTCCTTCATTTTCCACACTCTCTTTCTTCTTTTTATGGTGTTTATTTTTTCTTGGGGAAGAATATAAACAGCAGAATCGAAGCCGCTCTTAACCGATGTCTTGTATTTTTCGTTCGGCTAGCCTATGAATAATGAATGGTCTTAGTAGCCTTATCGGTCATCAGATAGGACTAGCTTGATAAAGTTCGCAGGCTGAAATCGTGCTCCCATCTTAGAAGTTATCTCACCTTACTCCTATGTCCCTAGGTAGATGTACGAGAACAACATGACCTTAGGAGTTTTAGCATGTCACATTAAAGTCTTCCACTCTATTCCCAATTCACGACTATGTTTTTTCCAGTAGAAAACGTTTTTTCTGTCCAATTTGAGGATGGAAGAAAGAGAGCATCAAATAAAGGACCAAGGCGGTGTGGTGGTTCACAGCAGGAGTTGTTGGAGTTTTAATATGGAATCCGTCCGTGTCCCTTACATTTACAACCCCTTTTTCAAAGGAGATCCATGAAGTTGTGGGCTGGAGTGTGTTTCATGTTCACCCAAAATCCCTTCAAACATATTTCGCACCGTAATTGCCGTTCCACAGATTAAGGGGAGGTCCCAAGGCTCTAGGGAAAAGAGAAGAAGAAAGTAAAGGTAGGTGGAAGAGAGATAATAGACACCCAAAGATGAGGATAACGTAAGAGATACTCATACGCTTGTTTTCTTTCAAGGTCGGCCGTTTTGACCTTCATTTTCGGTGGAAGGGCCAATCAGGTTGATATCCGCGTAGGCTTAATTGTGATTGCCCTTTCGATTCGAATATTTACACATTATTTATTTGCAGCTTTGAATCCTATTTTGGGTTTAATTGTTTAATATTCATCCAAATAATTGTCATTTCTCAGATCCGGAAATTACTTTTGTTTTCACTTTGAGAGTTAACCATCTTCGGTATATATCCATATGCATCGGTATACATATCTTCCATTTGGGAAGTTGTGCTTTAATTTCTAGAAGTATCCAATTCTTAAAGCATTGGTTATTTTATTCCTATACGAGGTTTGTAAATTAAGTAATGAGCTTGGCAACGTATCGTTCGATCTAGTGATACTGGAGGCGCTGGGTTTTGGAAGGGCGGCAGGGGAATATGTGATCCGCCTTCAGTACGGGTTTGAACTCGCTCGAATCATTTGGTTGTCCGTAGCGATTTTTTTTGTGAAAGAGTTTTTTCTACTGCGTTCTAAAAATGAGTGACAACAAATTTCGAGCAACGGTGTGCGATCAGATTTTGCTTCAGACTTGGGCACAGCGTAATGGAAACACTCGCTAAACTTCAGCAGGCCTACGGAGATAGTGTTTTGTCAAGAGCTCAGGTTTTTCGGTGGTTGAAGGCATTTTCAGAAGGTAGAGAGTCGATTGAAGATGAACCACGAAGCAGAAGGCCTTCATCTTCAAGAACCGATGAAAATGTCGACAGAACCCGGGATCATGTACGTTCAAATCATCGGTTGACGGTCAGAATGATCGGGGAAGAGTTGAATTTGACTCACACCACCGTTCATCAGATTTTGACCAATGATTTGATTTTCATCAATGAATTGGGAATGAGAAAAATCTGAAGAAGGAAATATGGTTCCAAAAAACCCTGTATGTATGTATGTTTATATATATATATATATATATATATATATATATATATATATATATATATATACACACACACACGCACGTATATCGATGCTATAGAAGCACTCACGAGAGCAACATGCATATACACATATAAATATATGAACATACATACAGGATGTTTCCGAAAGAAATACATTTATTTTTTAAAGTAATTTGTTGAACAGATTTGCACAAACACTTAAAATGTTTCAAAGTATTGTCCTTGGGCCTCTACACATTTTTTCCAGAGAGACTGCCATGACCTGTACACGTCTTGGAAGGCATCTTCTGGTACCTCTGGTTAGGGCTTCGTCACGGTTGATTGGATCTCATCTATGGACGAAATGACGTCAGGATTATAGGGGGAGTGGTGCAGCGTTGGCATTTGGTATTTATTTGTGGACTCTTAGCGCATTGTGGCAAACACCTTAGGCAAGAGCTTGCCGCACACTTACCTCATCGCTAAATCTTCAGTAAGAATGCGAAATGCAACAGTAGACGACAAGTTCAGGTCACTGGCAACCATCTTTATACTCATTCGATGGTCAAAGTCCAACATTTGTCGAACATGAGCCACATTGTTGCCGGTTTTGCTGGTTATTATTCATCTTGAACCTCTTCTGAGCCCTCTTTAAAGGCCTTTAACCACCTAAAAACTTGTGAGTAGGACAGAGCAGAGTCCCCGTAAGCCTCACAAATTATTTTGTTAGTCTCCTCAAGAGATATTTTCAGTTTAGCACAAAACTCAGTAATTGCATAACGTTGCTCGATTGTCGATTCCATTTTTCTCATGATACGGTCGGCGCGCAGATGTTTACAATAACTAACGTCCTGTTCATTTAGCAGCTTAGAGAGCACTGAGACTGATTTTGCGGTAAAGCTTAGTGTTCCTTCCACTTAATGCAAGTAGTCCGATCCCACTCCAACCAATTGGAGCGGCGCGGAAAATTCAATGGCATTACTTTCGGAACGCACCCTGCGTGTTTGTGTGTGTGTGTATTTATAGAAAAATGTGTTCATATATATACTCACATTTGCTCAACAACTAATCACTGTCGATTAATAGAGCAACTAGGCTTCCAGTTGCCTTAAAACGCACCACCCTTTCTTCACCTCAAAGAAATATCAGATCTTCCTGGTTATTTTAATTTTATTTTTGGGAGGAAGCCAACATAAAAACCTTTATCGAATTACTCGAAATCCTGTCGTCACGACGTTCCCGACGAAATGGTTGGGGTCAAAGGGATGGGATCTTTTGACGCGAGGCACCGGGCGAAGAAGCGTAGGCTAGTTGGAGAGAAAATGAATACGTGCGCACGAGTTGGCGGAATGTGTGGAAGGGAATCGCCGACGGAATTTTCTTGATTTTACGCAAGGGGTTTCAACGATTGGTTGTTTCAAAAGAGGAGCTGGAAAATATAGTAGATCGGTGAATTCGGATAAGTAAGGGTTCATTTAAATCGGGTAACGGACACCCAAAGATTGAGAATGTTATATACATACGGTATAAAATGTGGTAGGGATTCTATGTCAAACAAAAAAGAACAGAGCTGTGTATTTTTAAGCTACCTCCATTCATTTTCAATGATTTCGTTTGGCATTTAAACAATTTTGATAAGCATCTGCTCCTTAGTTTCATTAATGGAAAAAAACTAGTTATCTAAGGAAATTTCATTGGTATGCAAAATCTAATTACTTTTCTAACAATACAATATCTGCCACGGAATAAAATCAAGTTTTAAATAAACTCACACTACACTGTTTCACATGCTTACGGTGTAGGGTAACGAACGTCCGGCCTCCATATCCTCGATTTTGGCGGAGGAGCGACGCATGTGTACACTCACTCCCGTCGTTTTGCCTCCCCTTACTGCCTTTTCATTCTCCAGCATGCTCACCGACCGCCAACTGTAGATAGCGTGCGGGTATTTCGAACCTCATTAACAGCCTGTCTCTTTCTCTCCCTCTTCCTTTGCTTGCCTTCACAAAGTGACAGGTGTAGGAAGAACGATGCTTGATCTCTGAATCCTCTCCGACCACTTAAGCCACAAGGTTTTTTTCACTCCCTCTCTGTGATCAGAAAGCTAATCGACATATCCCCGGTAATCTGTCGCTTTCCTGCCAGATTTGTTTCTTTTGCTCGCTCACCCACCTTTGCGCTGCATTTCTCTCGCTCGGCCGCTGTTACACTTCCAGCCTTTGCTCTCGCCAGCAGCAAACCGCCTTTACTTTCATTGTTACACGTATCTGTGTGAGTAAGAAAGCATGAATAGGTAGTGTTATGACTCCTTCATGCCTCGGGCGGTATAGTATTTTGAACCCTGCCTGTTACGGCATCTCAGAATGAAATGAAAAGTATAACCGCCTAATAAGCGGTCCTGCTTAGTCAGAATCGCTATTGTTACGAGCTACTGGGAAGCATGATGTTCTTTCATCCACTTATTAGGGGCATTAAAACGTAACAACTTGGGAGGATAATTGGTTGACGTCAAGGATTATTTTTTGTGGGAAGACGTAAAAGAGAGGCTTCAGAGCATGTCTTAATGGGGTAAGTTATTGTGTTGAAAAACTCGAGTGAATTCGTGACTTTAAATGACTGTTTTTTTCTTAATTTTTTTTCTTTGTGACACTTATATAATTGATTTTTTTGTCACATTGAATTGAGTAACTCTATTTGAACAATTGAGTGACTCCAATTCAATTGAAAACTGATTATTTCCCAACCACTCTCTTAATCTTAAAAGATTATGAATATTGGTAAAGATTCTTTGTTCATAACCTCACCTTCGAACTACAAAAAATAGTTCCAAGAAACTGCGGGAGATGCCGCAACAGTAACTTTTAATGGAGTCATCCCCTTTTATGCATTTAAATGCAACAGAGTGTAAAAATCATTCACCTTGACCGGGATTCGAACCCGGATTTCAGAGATTCAAAATTTTCCACAATTTTTCGAGAGCGCTTCGGTAGCTTAATCGACTGAAGCACTCGGCCGGACATCGATATATCAGGGTTCGAATCCAGGTCATAGCGAGTGATTTTTACACTCTGAAATTGTTGCATTACAATATTTGGTTTTCAAACTTAACTGAAGTTGAATACTGAGAGCAAATATTGAGGCATTCTTCGAAGAAATATGTAAGAAAATTTCAGACATTCTCGCGGAGCATTGTCAAAAAGTTGCAAAATGTCTTATTATTGAACTTCTAAACTACAGTTGGGATATATTCGTATTCCATGAAATAACCTGTTGGTGAAAGACTGTTGTGTGCATTGTTTCCAAATTTTTGTCTGCACTTTACTCCCTTCTGCCTGACGTTACACTTTCATTTGTCAGTTCGTCGTCGTCATGAGTAGTCTAAGGTTAAGTAATCGGTGGCGCAATCCTCTTAACTGTTTCTGAGAACCTCCACGTTATGATAAGGTCATGTGAACCGATTCTTTACAACAGTTTGAACAGCATCTGTAGCCTTCCAATTACGAGTACCTCTCTTCTATCTGTAGTACCTCGTACTTTCTACTCCCATCAAGCTGTACAAAATGCGTCTTCTTTTATTCCCTCTCTCCTCGCTGCGTAATTTACTTTCTGCCTTCAATCGAAGCCAATCGCCAATATCCCATTGCCATTATTTCTTCCGATAATTTTTTCTGTCTTCTTTGAATTAACATTCAGTTACAACACATGTTTCCCAGCCTAACACTTGTTCGTTTGCCATCCACTTTACCTAGTTTATTTTATCCGTCCTTATCCATTATCGCATCTGAAAATCTTCCAAGCTACGATCATCTTCTCTCCTCAAATAACTGGTTTCATAACCATGAAAAGATACGCTCCATTTTTCACTCGTGTTTTTTCAACTCATAACTTAAAATCCCTTACAGTATCTCCATATCTTTGTCGGTAATTCTTTTACTGGTACATTTCTACTTCTTATGTCCTTGCTGCTATGACTACTTGTCTCCAGAACGTTTTTATTAAATAATGCTCAATTACTAAAGGCGATCCATAAGCATTTGCTTATGGAACTATGGACTTATTTGCTTATGGAACTATTTTCATTTCGACATCTATCCGTTCATATGTTTCTATTAAGATCTGAACGTCATTAGTTACATATCATTAAATGCCATTGTACGTTTCCTATGTAGGTATACTAGATAGTAGTAACTTTATTCAGCCGTTTCCATCAATAATGTGAATGGTTTCTGATTCATTATTTACAGTTAATCATATTCCCATACCATTAGAATATTTGAGCTATAGAAGATATTTTTTTTATCTTCCGGTACTTTTTTCATTGATACAGTATGCTTCAATTTTCTCTGGATTAGCTGGGGAACCAATATATGAAAATATGATATGCTCCAGTGGAAAATATTCTTAAAAGACAAAAGTAATAGGTTATGTCATACAGAGAGAATTTTATGTCGCAATTAATATTAATTAATAATAGTTTGAAATTCATCCTAAATATTAAAGTATAACATAATATCTCTTGAACCTTAATATCTTCTTGTTTTGTGACAGATTTATTTCAAATAATGTAGTAAACATAAAAAATTAAGAGAATACAAAAGTTTAATGCTAAAAAAAGGACATAAATATTCTAACTTCAAAATAAATGGTTTTAAAATTTGTGAAGGAGACCAAGGGTATGTTAACCTTCCAATATTTTGCTGATTCTGCAAAGTTGGAGGAAAGAATAATGCAACTTGTGGTGCTCCATGTCGAGAGAGTTTACGCTTGCAATTCAAACGTAAGGTTTTGGCTAAAATGTATCCATTTTGCTGAACAATCTGCATAGTCCCCAAGAATTTTCGTGTTTTGCAGGATATTTGTCCACATCATGTCTATCTCTCTACCATTCCTTCCCTTCTTCTCCCGCTCACCTCTCTACTATCGTGGTTGGTCCTCTCTTCCATTAGCCTCCCATGCACCTCTCTTCCACATGTCGAGTGCGTACCGCTCCTGCGTTTCCCTTCCCACACTTCCCTCCCTCTCTGTCTTTCCCTCTCTCCGCCCACCAATCGCACCCCCGGACCGGTTGCTATCAAACCGCAGCCTCCAAACTCTGGATGTCCTCCCTGCTAACACCACCAACCCCGTCCCCCCTTTCCTCCCGTCTCCGCCATCTCTCTCTCTCTCTCCGTCTCTCTCACTCTCCGACTGAGGTTTTCTTACCTTAACTCCCTCGACCGCTCTTTTGAATCGGCTTCCACTCACCACCCGCTCGCTTCCCACCGTCTCTTCTCCCTCTCTCCGTCTTCTCCCACCCACTCCCTCCGTCTAAATGCCTTCTCTCCCACCCCCTCCCTTCCTTCGCTCGCTTCTTCCTTCCTCCTTTTAACCGTCGCCGTCCACCACTCTCTCCTCCCTCCCCCCCTCTCTCTCTCTCACCGTCTCGGCACTTCAACTATGTGCTGGCGCTGTTTGGCGAGGGGAGTGGCGTCACGCGGAGAGGACCTGGAATGGATCATATGTGTCTCAGGTCCACGAATCCGCATATTTATGCCTCGTGTGCGCGCGTGTACGCCTTTGGCCATGAGTGGGCCCGGGTCGTGGTACCTATGATGGTAGATTCAGGCGACAAATAATTAAACGAATCGTCCCCCCTCTCTCTCGACGACTCAACGTGGAGAGAGGAGCGATCGGGGAAGCGGGCTCGTCGCCGGGATTCGCACGGACCGAAAGAGCTGTGGTGTGCGCACGCCGATCGAGGGAGCGCTTGACATCGTTTCGTGGGTTCGTGTGGTTGCGTGGGGATCGGCACCCATGCTTTCTTCCCTTGGGAGACGGATGGAATGTGATCTCGGAGTGGGGGTGTTACAGAGTCTACGTCTACACTACACCTTGCAACCCGCCGCAAGGGCGTTTGTCGGGGGATGCTAAGGCACCAGTCGAGAAACGTGGTGGAAAGAATATGTTAACAACCTTGTATTTAAACACCGAATGATTGCAGAATGAGGAATCTTTATCAATCAGTGCATATTATTGGCTCGTGACAATTTCCAATTATCCGAGACCACTCTCCCTATCATATTCCGTGCTTATTCTCCATGTGTGACCTTAATACAATCCTCAGAACATATGGCACCAAATATTTTCATATTCTATTGAAACTTTCTCTCACGTACTTAATAATTTTTAAATGATTGAATATTGATCTGTGTCACCGATAAACTTGACAAGGAATCCAAAATCGTTATAGTATGGTTTCAATATTTTATGAGTGGTTTCCTTGGAACTATTTTCTGATAGACCGTTCTAAATGTCATAATCTGATTGACATATTTCTTTGGGCTAACCTTCTATTAAGGATTCTTCTTTAGTTCAGCTTCCTGAAAACTTGACACGTGTAAAAGTAGTATCCTTTTTATATTATTGCTAAATACCAGTATCAAAATAATACCAATTTTTAGACTTGAGTAAAAATAACCAAGATGTTAATCCACTGGAGCGTGAATGTCCTATACGATCTCTCATTACACTTAAGTATTTCGGTAACAAGATTAATTATAATTTGAACTCCAAATACTTTCGAATGAATGGAGCGTCGGGACAGTTATTGATTGGTATAAATGCGACCTGTGAAAACATGAGGTGAAATGTAAGAGTGAATGGTTTGAAATAATGCATCGTTTAAAACAAGGCTGAATAATTATATCATGACTTTCCAATATTCACGACTACATTAATAAACTCAGGAAAAACATATGTATAGACAAGAGAGATTCAATGATTGAAGGTGGAAATGCCCTCGTTTTTCTATGTGTCAAAGATGGAGATCTTTCTGGCAGAGACACCGCAAAAATCTCAAAAAAAATAGCTTTTGATAACTTCGGCGTTTCAATAATAGAGTGGGAAGAATGTTGGAAAGAAATAGCAACTGGTTTTGGGAGGATGTGTTTCATCAATTTATTAGATGGTTTACTGTACATCCATTTTGACGTGAATTTCGATATATTTTATTTTGAATCCTCTGTTTTCCATAGTATACACCGTAATAATAAACCTAATAAAAATAAACCTTGCTTATTCTTCCCCGATAGCAGCAGAGTGGTAGAAGCGAGAATTATTTGCTGAGGATCGCGAGCATTGAGACCATTTACACCTTAAATGGTCGGCGATGAGTTTAGAGAAGTTAGAGAGAGGATGAAAGATGGAAAGAACTCAGGTTCAGCCTCAACCAGCTGATAACAGAATGCGAGGCGCCAAGAGGTCTTACGAGTGATGGCTTATTCCAAAAACGATGAGCCGAAATTGATGTCCGCGAAAGAACCGAGTATGAAACGAAAGGACTGTAGAGTTCGACGAAAACTCTCGAAATAGATTTCCAAAAGATCGCCCTCGTGGCAAAGTATCTCATCATGTTAGCCGTCTTCCAAACATTGTGTGTTCTTCATATACATGGCGCCTTACAAGACACCGATGGGGTGTGCAGCAGATGGTGATTCGACACCAGGAATGTAACATCCAAACTAAGTTTGTCTTAACTGCCAGTAACAAAAAATACGTAAAATAATCCAATTGTAGATAATGATAACTAAAGGTACATAAACTACGATATGCAAGTGTGAAATATCTCTTTACATGGAACAGACATGCTGCTAGTAGCAAGAAGAAGAATGACATTAGGTTAGAGGAAATAATAGCAACATGCTCCTGAGAATAAAACGTACTTCCTACTCTCTAACGCGGTCCATTTCAGTTGTAGTAATCCCTCATCATTCCTAGGGAAAAATGACATCTTAAATCTATTAGTTCTACTCATAACCTCTCTAATTTATTATTATGATCTCTTCTATCGTAGTAGGGTTAGTAATAAATTTTCAACCTCATCGCTAAATAAACCCACTTTAAATTTATGTCATATACTTTTAACCTGTAATTTAACCTTCGCTCCGTAAATTATTCCCAACCTACTCCTATTAATCTAATAAAGACGCTTCTTAGTTTATCAAAACAACCTTTTATAAATCTACTTCGTTTATGCTGCACTCCATCTAATAGGTCAATCAAACCAACTTCATGAAGATCCCATATGCTATCATCAGCTTGACATTGTGTGAGTCAACCTATTATACATAGAATAACTATTGTGGTTCTAGTACTCCTTGCAGTAATTTAATTATTTTTTATAATTCTTCCCGCCGAGACCTGAGTAATAAACTAGCTTTTTGTCCAAAAAATCACCATTTTAACTAATTGCATTGATATAAATCTGGAAATGAAACTTCCTCAAATCAGCTCAATCGAACGAAGAATTGCAGTAAAAGTTAAAGTTCCAGTTTGGAATACAGGAGCAAAGAAGAGTGATGCTTTTTTTCATTAAACTTTTTATGGCGCTCCCAGTCAAGACGTCTTTGGAGTAGAAAATGCCTGATTTTAAGGCTGCTAAACGTGTTGGCCTTGTTACTCTTGTCGAAGGGCAATTAAAAATAAATTGGATAGTGCAGTCAGTTTTATTCTATTTTTACGAGAGCGTTAAAGATTTGGTGTTTCCCATAAAAGACCACAGACGCATTAATTTTTTTTTGTTTCTATCATCTCTATTGGGTTTTAATGCCGATTTTTGATGGATATCGTGGTGGAGGAATTAATGAAAATTCACTCCTTAAGCCATTTTGACAAATTAGTGTTTGATGTAATATTTTTATTTATGTAATTTAGTTATATAATGAGCATGAGTTAAGAATCCTTGAGTGATTGCGTTTATGAGCATTGGAGATCGGTGTGAACTTATAGTATATTGGGTGGGAATAAATATTTTATTTTTTATCCTTTACCTCTACGCCAAGTCATTGATAAATTTCATTTGAAAGAGTGGGTGCGAAAACTGCAAAACTAGTTATCTCTTGGCATAAAAACCCGTGGTTAATTTTAAGGGCTCGGAAAGTCAGTATCGCGTTGGCGAAGAAATTTAACTCGTAGTTATATTGCGCATTGTAAAGAATTTTTTAAGTATCATAGATACTCATATTAAATTATGGGTATCAACAGTAGCCTATTTTATTTTGTATTCAAGGGAGGAAAGTTAATAATTTAACTTGAAAAAATAAAAATAAGCGTGAAATAGTTCAAAGTAGTTTTTATGCAGTGGAAACAAATAAGATAAATTTGATCATAGTTACCAAAGACCAGTTTGAGTAGCCTTCAAAGAAACAATTATACTGGCATCAGGAAAATACCGCAGTGTCACATTGTGGTTGTCGATTGTACTGTTTTATGCTAATCTAACATAACCAACCATTAAAAAAAATCTTGAGTTTTTTCTGCAATTACAAATCATTTGACTACTTCGAACTACACTTAAGAAGGCCATCGCGATCATTATTAACTGTTTATCTGCTGGCTCTTATTCTTTTCTTACACAAACTCACACACATATGTGCTGTGATATGGATGTTGAATAATTATATTGAAGAGCTTGTGCCTGAAATTTGACTATTTTTTGGAACCATTATTCAATCTTTTGGAATCTGTAGTTAGCGTAGGTGTTTTAATCTCAATATTTTCTTGTGTGTGTATTGTATACAAAATCCAAGTCCTATGACTGGTGGAGGAGGAAAGAGTATTGTTTGGAGAAATCCAAATGTGACAGAAAAGTTGGATGTAGAGGATTTTGATTGACGATGGAATGTTGAAGACTGTAAACGAGGGGAAAACTTTAGGCAAGCGAGGTAGGAGAACCGAAAGGATAAGGTTATTGGACGCAATGGGGGTAGGTTTGTAAGTGCAAGGTCTACCCCAAAAGTAGTAGGACTGAGTATTTAAAAAAAGCTATTGCCAGAATTGATACATTCACTCAAAAGTCTTCGAAGTATCACCTTTGTGAGTCCACACACCGCTGCCAGCGGGTTTCCCACTCCTCGTACGCCTTCTGGAAGGCGGTGTGCCCGGAATGCTGCTAAATTTCTTCGTCACGGCCGGTTGTAACACTTCCACCGAGCCGTGGTGACGTCCTTTTAGCACAGATTTGAGGCGGGGGAAATGTGTGTACAACCACCTAATCTGCGATCCCTGTCCAACAAAACCTTCACTCATGGGAGATTTTCGTCACTTTTGGAGGTCAAAAGATGTCCTGAACGCTCGGCGACTTCAAGATCTTCTCTACCCTACCGAAAAAACTTGTGCCACTAAAAAATACCCGATCCACCCATGACGTTATCACTATACATTGTCGAGCTTGTCGTGAGTCTCTTTTCCGGTTTTGTACAGATTTTACCCAAATATTGATGGTGTAGCGCTGTTCCAATTACATGCTCATCACGTAGCGTAACGAGGTAATGTTATAGAGGTTTCGCAAACAAACAATCCGCACACAAAGGCTGGGAGCCAACTGCTGTCGGCCTCCAGCCTTTCCTGAGACTCATTTTCCTCGAACCCAGCCAGAGAAACCGCCGCCCGTCTGTCTATCCGGGGAAAAAAAGTCCTACTTCCATACTTATGGAACATACCTTGGGTGTGGAATTGAGAATGAGTCTTTTGTGGTGCATACGTATTGTCAGGTTGTGTCCTATTCAATATGCCTTAGCCATACAGCGATGTTCATTTTGTGTCCATCCAAAACATACCTTAAACGATGGATTATCAAATGAGTATGAAACCAAAGGTCCAATTTTCCTCTAATGTACGGTTTTCGCTAAATTCTTAGCCATATGAATGTAAATCAGTATCGATACCTGTTTAAGTAATTATAACTCTCTTACGAGTATATTTTAGTAATGATTAGTCAGTACCTGTTCAATTGATTACTGTTACTTAGACTCAATCAGCAAAGTAATGAGTCTCATGAAATTTGTTTTTTATGAAGTTTAATTATATATTTTATGGTTATCAAAATAAGAAATTGACCAAAAAGACTTCGAACACTTATTCGTAGTGGAAGCATTAACTTCACTTACGCCTAGAAAATGTATATGCCATTAAACTCGATGTCACAGTGTCTTTATTTAACATTCTATTCTTCTTAATTAAAGCATCTATTTTATTTGTTATTTGGATACCGGATTTTCTGTATCTTTGAAAGTAAATCATGAATCACTCCTCATATATCAGTTTATTAATTACGTTTTATCAATACAGTGATTTGGTTTTCCTCATAACTTTCTACTTCCTATGATAAGGTGAAAACTCTTCGACGTTACATCACTGCCCTAGCGGAAAAATGAATTTCAATTGTATCTGCATAATACACCGCTAGCCGTCAGAAGGGCATCTGGCAGGGGGTGATGGGGCACCAGCCAAACATGCACAACTATTAGTTCACACATACGTTTGAATATATATTGGCTCATATACAAAACACTCATACATTTATATGCATCTTGCTTTACTGAGCCTTAGGGAATGCGAGAATATTCTTTCGTCATGAATTATTATTACCCAATTCCATATAGTAGCTTCTTTATCAACGGTCATATTTTTCTTTTCCTCTTAGGGAACGAACGACTCCAATCTGACTTCAAAGCGTGATTGCGATAAAATACCCGCAATGGACTTTTCTTTCTTGCATTTTAATGCTGTCATGCGTCGAAATCTCTCGCATCCATGGTCGTTACCATTATCCTCATAATAGGTTTTTGTTTCTATTCTCTTCCCTCTCCTTGCCTTCCGCATTGGCAAGTTGGCCCCCAGAGTCGGGCGCGGCTTAACACGCCTTCCGTTCAGAGGCGATAAATAATTGTCCTCAAGAGGGCGTGGGTTACAGGACACCATTGAACCACCCGCTGCTAAGCGCGTGTCATTTCGGTAAAGGATGTTGGCCGGATGCCTGCATATGAAATTAATTCGGGTGCATAAGGGTAAAGAGGCAGCGGTAAAAGACAGGCTAAGAAAAAATGAAGGCGTTGGGAAATGGGAAATAGAGGGAAAGGATGGCAAATATTTCAGGACCATAGAAAAGGGTAGGAGTAGAGAAAAGGAAATGCATGTCGAATGAACATTCCGCCGTTGCTTTCTTTCTCTAGCGACAAGACTCGGCTCCAGAGCGGGATAACTTGTCACTCCCCGCGACATATGAAGCGATATATACCTCTCATAAATTTTGATCCAAACTTTTTTGTGCCCTCGTTAATAAAGGGATAATCTCTCTGACGCCGCCATAACGAGAATGTTCTAGAACGAAAGGCATTATTTTCTACTTCTCTCCCGCCCTCTCACGTTCCGCTAGCATGAAATGTGTAACCCAACGTTAGCTTAAGCCGACACCGCAATTGAATATCATTAGGATGAGTGAGACATCGTAGTACTTTATCGCGCAATAAAATCTTTCAACTGCATATTAGTGAAATGATGGCAAATTATAGCCATATTGAAGAAACAAGGGAGCTGGTAGTTAAATAGATACTTAGTAAGGATGTAATATGATAGGCAACTTCTCGGCCGAATTCTTGTAAATGATAGAAGAATATTAACGAAAGTACTCAATTTCATCGAGTTGGTGTCGTTTAATCGTGAACCGATTGCAACGAAATAACTAGCAGAATCTATACACGCGATTCCTCGCATATTCATTTGCTGAAGGAAACATGAATTGTTATGAACTGCAATAATAACATAATTTCTCATGTTTTTACTCATCTGATTAATACGTTACTCTGGTTTTTTCCCAATTATGTTTGTTCATCAATGGCCATAATTTATCCTATTATTTGGCTTTATCTCTTTGGATATAATTATTGTTCACCTTTCATGTATATACTACTATTTACCAATTTTAATTCACTTTTTAACTACCTACCTCTGTTTCCAATTCTAGTCGCCTTCTTAATTTGCTTCATTGTTTTCCAAATAACTCTATAGCGTGATATTGCATTTAAATACCAGCTAGTGGTGAAAATATTCCTTTTCTAGTTTCCTATTTTCATATGTCCATTGAAAAACGTATGAGTATAAAATTATCCTTTTCTGTGTGTGATCTACTTTCCTATAGTTCTCCTATGTGTTAATTATGAATTTCGGTTATGAGTTTCATGATCCCTTCCGCGCTTCCCGATTCCGATCCGTGGCTGTAGCTACTGTCGATTTCTTTTCCGATTGTAGCTGAAAAAAAGTTAGGAAAAATACAATGAAATCTGAAAGAGGCTTTTCTCCACCATGTCGAGCTCTCGATCTTCAAATAAAGTCACTATTGAAGACCGACTAAGCAAATAATGACTGTATGGGTGCAAAGAAAGTATAAATATAAAATAAGAGAGAGAGAGAGAGATGACATCTTCTTGAATTCAACTTTTATGTGCGTAGAATGAAGAATTCCATCATAGTTTTCGCATTGAATTTCAAAAATTCAAGTTATTTGATTCGAACATTAAGACGGAAGGCATATTGCCCCTGAATTTATTGCGCATTTAGATGCTAACATTTAATGTAGCGACACCATCAAATCAAAGTTTTGTGGTTTTTCGAACGGCTATTAATTGGAGTTGTGCTTCACAAAGCTTTTTGACATCTACGCAACGTCATTCGTAAATGGAGGATGCTGTAGGGATACTGTCGAATAGCGTGCAAGTACACAGTTGCCTCTGGATTTGCTCCGCCTCCGCGGGTGGGTTTGGGCTGCAGGCTCACTCGGTCATCGTCGCTGATGTATCCCGATCCACGGGGGTCGGATGGACACTCGATGATTCCAAAAGGCAAAGGGAGAGAGATCAGAGGGGTACATTCTCCGTAGCGTAGCATTATGTTATTTACTGCGTACATATATGCCTCCTCCGAGCTTACCGACCGCCTCGAATGATTTTTCATACGCCTTTTGAACGAACCGGGTGAATCTCACCCCCACTAGTCTCTGCTAGGGCGAACGGGCGTATCTCTCAACAATGGCCGAAGATATCTTTTGCGCGTACGTACGTGACAGTGTGTGTAACTCACGTTCTCTTTCCATCCCGCTCTCAAATCGGCTCTGCGATGCAAGGGTCCCCCTAGACGCCGCGGTCTCTTCCCCCCATCCATTTACCCTCACACCCTCTCTGTGCCTGATTTTCTTCAGTCTCCCCGTCCCGAGTTCGTGGTCAATTGTCAGTTGTCTCGTTCAAAAGCTGGGAAACTCGCCTCATCTCCCGAAACCGATCCGTTTCGCTCGTCTAGTCTTCCTCCTTTCCGCCTCTCTCTTTTCACTCCGTCTCCGCTCACTCGTTATTCCCTCTTCTCTCTTTCCTCCGCAGCCGTGGCCGCTTCCCTCTCACCCACCTCCAAGGTGTCACTCCTGGTGTAACTCCCCAAAGCTCTCTTGAAAAAACTCTTCCCTCCTCCTGAACGCCCTCATCTTCTTCTTGTGCTCTTCCCGTACGTTTTTTTCTCCTACTTAATCTCATGCTCCCGTTCTGAACGGTGCTGATTCGTGTAACGACCACTTAATGGTCTTCTCTTCCATTTTTACCTTCGTCTCCGCGCCCTCTGATTTTTAAGGTTTTCGCCGAAACCTTTATCGCCACTTCTCACAGTGCGGTGTTTAAAAATGGTGAAAAGTATACTTCTAGAAATACATTTCTATAAACCGTAAACATCTTGTTTTACATTCTGGAAATTATTTTCTTTTTGTAGCATATTCCTTAGCACATTAATAGATTCTAGGCTACTACTTTTAAATCTGCATTCCTGTAAATTAAATTTTTCATTTCGAGAAATCCGGATGGGAAAAAACATGAAAAATGAAGATAAATGGACCTTCTAAGCCATTAAAAGAAGAGTTACTCTTATATTAGAATTGACACGTTCAATTCTTTGTAAAATTAATAATATGATTCATCCACAAGTATTTGAAGTAGCAAAATATGTCTACTTCTATCCTTATCGCATTTTGGCCCAGACCAAGTAGTTCTATACGTAACATCAGACTAATACAACTACAGAATAATATTTTTACATTAAGGATGAGTTCTACGAAATATGATTGTGATTTTCATTCTAAAAACATTAAGCTCTAATTTGTGCACAGCGATTAAAAGAAACTATGGTTGAAAGATACTTATACATTTTTTCACACAATTGCTAAATACACTAAAAAATCACTTTTATCTGATGAGAGGTACTTAAAATTTTTTTGACTGTACTCAATTTTCCTTCTCTCTGCTCATTTCTTTCAACTCTTAATTCACTACTTTTTCTCTCTATTCATTGGTATAGTCTTTGTTCCTTATGAGTCTGTAGTTATTCTTCTTCCTCCTTTTCTTTCTGGTCGTATACAAAAGAGTGCGAGTGGTTTCATCTTGGCTTAAGTATATCCTCAAGCCCAGGATTTGTATTTACCCTTTATTTTAGTTTCTCGCACACATTGTTCTACGGAGCATTCCGATCCAACAACGCCATAGACGGAGTATCACGTTGGGGTTCTCCTCCAATACCTGTTTCCATATTCTTCGTCCACTTCTTCGCCGCCTATCGTGACACCGAGCATTATGCGAGTCCTCAATTCTATTCCAATGCCCTTTTTTGCAAATCAATATCTCTCTCTGCCGTGAGCGGATCCATGGGGCACGCCATTTGCATTCCTGCCCATACACGTAAATATCGCACGGTAAATGCCTCGGGAGGGAGGCCTCCCCTTGAGAATGTCCAGGGGGGCATTTGTCATTCTCGGCCGTGGTATCGATGGTTTCGTGCCGAATCGCAAAAGACCGATTTCCCTTCAAGAAGCGAGATAGTATTGAAAAATATTAGAATCACGGAGAAGTCATTTTTTTGCCATATGAGCTGAATTACATTAGTGGTAGCTTCAATTTATTTTGAAAAAACACAATGACGGCAAATTTGAAGAACTCAAGAATTGCAATTTTTCGTTTACCACAGTCTAATACACGTAATGTACCGACATTTATATTTTAATAAGGGTATTTTTACTCACAGTGAATCTAACCCTTTGCAGCACGTCTCCGAATTTCAGCCTGAAATTTCTGGAAGTTAATTTGTTATAAAATACAAGTATCCTCTTCTACCTACCGGAAAGGAAGTCATTCCTGGTGAAGTTTTGCTTCCTGCACTGCATGAAAGTCTATTGCAAAGATTAATATATTTCCATTTAAAATTCTTTGTGACATCATAATTTTGGAAGCGTCCGTATCAACCTCATTTTTGCGTATTTTTATATCGCATTTTTGGCGGACACCTACAGGTCCTATATCTCTAAGCAGTGAAGTATATTGGGGCTGGATATAGCTTATTTGATTTTTTGAAGAAATATGATAGAATTTATGGGTTGGCGATTCTTGTTGAAACAGCTTTCGCGCAGTTTCTTATTCTGCTGTCAATGTACATCCTTATGAGAGAAGAAATGTTTGTATGTGAATCTAGTTTGACCGGAAAATGTAGAGTTACACCGTTGCACTATTATGCTTGATAGCAACAGTTGTGTGCATAGAACTGTCCATATCAGTATATGAGAGGCATATACATATGAAACCTTTTTTAATTATCTTGGTTGGTTTTTTTTACAATTCATCTGTCAAATCAGGGAGTCCATTGCGTCCCACCCTGTATTTTAGGTACATTTTTGCAATTTGCTAGATGTTCCTTAAGCTTTCATTTCATAACCCTTCCATTAGCACAACATCATCATATAGTTAACTACAATCGATTGATTTCTGACGATTTGTCAACTTTAATTGTGACATATTTGGACTCTCTATTTATTTCTTAGTACACTATAGAAAGGTTTGGAACCCTATGAGCAACATGTGAGTTCATTTTTAACTAAGGGAAATTCTTGCATAAATACTTACGTTAGTATGTTAATATTCTCGTAAAATACACTTTTGATTTAAATATCCATACATTTAGACACAAAACTCTATAGGTCTCATAAAATGACTCTCAAGAAATAGCAAAGGCGTGAGGAATATAAAATCGAACAGGAACTAAATATACGGAAATATATATTCAGAAACAGTACTTCAGTGTGAATTTAATGAGAATGTTTCAACGAGCCGACCTTGAAAATTATTCTTATTGTGTGATTAGAGATGCAAGGAATGGGAAGTGATTGGTAAGCATCCTCATATTTTTAAAGTTTTTTCTTCAATTGTTTTCAATTTCTTCAATTGTTTTCGAAAGCGATATTCATAAAATAAGTTTCAACATGCTTGGAATTCGAGTTTGTTAAAGTGTGCTATTCCCATTATATAAGGCTAAGAAATTTGGCTAATTAGTTTTTTCTTATTCTTCTCCTAGATCATTCGGCCGACAATCCAATTCCTCTTCACTCAGCTCTTCCGCGAGGTGCCTTGTTCTTCGCGACCCGTCCGCGTTCCTGAGTGTAGGAGAGGGAGAGAAAGGAGCAGAGCGAAACGTATGTACATACATTATTGCCGTCCTTCCTCCTTGACCCTGACCTCAAATGCTTAGTTATGCTTTCGGGGCCGGGGGTGAGAGGAGATAAGCGAAATGCGTGCTGTAGGTTTTACTTTCACTTCCACGAGAGGGAGAGAGAGAGAGAGAGAGAGAGTGAGGGGAATCCTCTCGTGTTCTTTCCTCTCACTTTCAGCCATCTTATCTGCTCTTCCCCTCCGCCCGAGATACAAATCCCTTCCACACGTTTCCTCTGTTAGGGTCACTTTTCATTTTTTGCCCCGTGCCCATATATATCTGCTCTTCATCTTGGAGTGCAATGGAAGAAGGATTTTCCCAAAATGCAAAAATGTGCAAGGCTTCGCTTCCTGAGGGTAAGCGACCCCCCGGAGAGAGTCTATAACATTCTTTGTACAGGTTTCGTCCTTGCGTGAAAGGTCATTGACAAGATTAAACAGGTGTTCAGTGAAAAATTTCATTATTTCCTCAAGAATCAAGGTATCGTATTCTATTTATTTTTCTTTCGAGAAAGAACTCGCGAAGTTTTTTCATGAACAATTTTTTCTCTGCTTTCGAATATTAACTTCTAATATAGTGTCACTTAACGAAGTTGTTTTATGCGTGCATCAATATTTTAGGTCAATCACACCGTGCTTGCAGCGTTCTGATTTTTTTGACATGTAGTTCTCGCGAATAATTTTTCACACTCTGTCCTAACTAAGATCATTCTCGTTAATGATCATTTGGATGGTTGTTCTTCGGTTTAATAGGATACACAAGTCCTCCACTTTCTTCACTGTGGCAGCATCGTCCGTGAGTGATGATCCTCCACTTATTGGATCGTCTGCGAGGAATTTGTGGCGAGTTGAAAATTTCTTTTCCACCTGGTACCTGCGTCATATGACGGGTTTTATTGCCATAAACAGCCATCATTCCATCATGATTTTACCGGGCACTGCAATCATTTAAATGAGGGAACTTAATTACATTGCGAGCGTATTGTCTCCATGATGCGAGTTACTTCAATCTACAGCTTTCTGAAACAAAATTCAACATTAATAGCTGTAATTGACAACATTATATACATATGGATCAATTAATATGTAGAATAACTTTTATTCAGATATTTCGGTTCTTTCTTAGCAATAATTACTTAAAAACGATACTTCCACGTATATGTATACAAATATATGAGTATACATGTGTGTGTATATATATATATATATATTCATTTACATGGAAATAGAAATAAGGAAAAGTGATAGGATATATGTAAAGGACGAATGCAACGAGCTTAAGTGGTTCGATTATCGGCCCGACAAGTAGAAAGATCCGGTTATCAAGTCCCGGTCAAGGTAATTATTACTTAACGGGAATCTTTCCAAGTGTCGATGAAGTAGCAGTGCTCCAAAATGACTTTAGCTGTCGATCGCCTCATTTAATGGACCACCATGAAGAAACAGTTGCTTATCAATCAGAAAATTGACCGTTATTGGATACTATCCGCTGTTTCCTCCGCGAAGTAGGTGACCATGATGTCGGCGATTTGACGTTGAGCATTTTATTGTTGCTGTTCCGGTCATAAAATGTTTTTTTTAAACACATAAGTCTTTAAGAGATATCGGTATGAATACAATCGCGTTGTTACTTTTTCTAGAATTCAAACTTGTGGAGCTGTCATTTTCACCCCACCCCACCTTATAAATTCCCACCCCTTTCTTTTCTTGCATGCCCCCGTCCTACCGATTCGCCGTCCCACAAAAAGGTACCTTGGGAATTTTTAAGGAGGCATTGTTCCGCTTACTAATGGATTCGGAAGCCATTTTTTGAAAGTAACGTAACCTCAGGCGATTGTTCAAAAAAAGAGAGGAAGACGATGTTTCCCGGAGCGCTGTCTCCTTTGCCTTCTCCGTGACATCGAACGTGTATTTATTCGCTTTCGGTATTTTTTCTTGCGCAGTAAAAGGAGGTAGGCCTGACATTTTCGAGGAAAAACAGGAATACGCAGAGCTGCTTTCTTCAGCTTTCGCATGAGAGGAAGAAGGAAATGGGAGAGACATCCGCAAAAAAAAGATAAATGGTAAATCAACCACTCGCTTTGCATTTTCTGCAGATTTTTGGCGTCTTGCATTAAGAAACTGCGGATTCCAGCAATATCATTCTGCGATTTCAATGATTCTGGTTTTTAATTAACAGTCCATTCGTGCATATTATTTTCATATTTTACATAATTGTATTACCATTTGAATGATGCAGAATCTAAACTACGTATTGCAATATTATCAACACTGTACGCATCCTTTTAGATTAAGCATGAACAAATGTGCACAAACTCTTTTGAGTATCATCTAGTGAAAGTGTAATTGTATGCCAATTACCAGTCAAACTTGCAGTGTAGAAAAGATGCAAGAATGTCATAAATTTCACACTCACAGGCGTTACTTGGTGAATACGAGATATTGTCGCAAAATCGGAATAAATTTTCCTTAACGGGCGTTACCAGTGTTCCTCTAATTTTTTAAATAACCTGTGGATCTTAACCACATTTATTTCCTTTTGTAATATAATAATTGTTGATTCCATGAAACAGTTTTTGCATACATTAATGCACAGAGTGATATTTAGATGCTTAATATATTAACATTGACAATGCATTACGGCGTGTCGAAATAATGCGCCTTGTGGAATCATTTTAAGTTAAAATTTTGGACGGAAAATGTAGTTCTGTCATTATATATCCTCATATTTTATTATAGTCAAATCACACCATTCAGTGAAAGTATCATCGATTCTTTTCTACAGTAGATGTATATAAAACACAGTAATCAACCCGAAGGTCGGTTTAGTAGGTGATGGTAGAGCTCACCCATGTACCAAGCCCGACGGCGTGTGAATATTCACACATCAGGGTAGGGGGGCCAGTTCCTTTCCCTGTGCCGGTTATGGTTTCCCAGGAAGATCTGGTACCCGAAAAATCAACAAGCTTGGGTGGAGCTGCAGGTGCCCAAAGTGCCTTGCCCGGGAATCGAACCCGGGACCCTCCGGTCAGCAGTCTAACGCTCTACCCACTAGACCACCGCAACCCACTAGATGTATATATTAATGTTTATTTAAATCCGATATGTTACCAATTGTTGAAACACACTATATTTTGTATCGTAATTTGCCTTCATTCCTTCATAAAATAAGATTTTTCCATAATATTGGATATTAATCACTTAAGCGCCAGCATAATAATAACAAGCTTCTTATTTGTTTGCCATTTACGTTTTCGTCTTCATTATAAGGCTGTTATTAGCTAGATTATTAGAAGTAGCATTGTCAAATGTACGCCAATCAGTAAAAATCAATTGAAAAAAGAAGGAATAGCTTGATTATGTGAGATATCATTCCGGTTCCCACCATATTAATTTCCCAGAACGGTTTATGATGTAGGACACTTACTCGTTCGATCATATCCATCGAGTTACATGGTTCCTTATTTCCGTTCAAATATATCCCGCCTGTATTATCACATTTCAGTCCGTGGTTAAAACTTCCGCGCTTCTTCACATCTCTTCATCGAATATGACGAACCCGTAAGTGAAGTGGCAGTCCGAATTCCGCTTAAAATAATGCTCGGGTATCATTGGCAGAATTTACGAACGTCCCGCCCGTTTCCCCTTGTCTGACCCACGAAAATGTCTATTTATTTTGCCTTCACCGACCGCGCATAGAATATTCCAGTCATGATCCGAAACCGGAAGTCGAGGGATTCCATATTCCTCCTCCGCCGAGACAGAACGGGAGAGACGTAAAGTGGGGTGGATAGGGAGGAAGATCCCAAACCCGACCTTTATTTCGTAGAAGGCGGTACAGAGGAAGGTCGTCTGTTCTTTGTGGTTTTATCTCAACAATGGTCCACAAAAAAAAACTCGGGACGGCAGGGTGACCGGGAAGAGGGTGAGAGTGGTGAGACGAGAGTGAAATAGGGAGAGGATCCAACGTGAATGTCGATTGAAACAAGCGGGAGATCAAAAGGGTAGATAATGCGATGTAGAGGGGAGTTGCGGCGGGTCTGGGCGTGGGGGAGGTGTGGTGAGAGTGCCTTGAATTGGAAGCCAGGAAGAGAACAGTAAAGGGAGTTAGGGGCTTCATCGAATGAGATAGAGGTCGGGAATAGTACGGGAGATGTAGGTAGAGGGTTGTTCTCTGGAAGGGAGGAAGAGCCATAGAAAAAAGTCCTGAATAAAATCAGGTCCACGGTCGTCTAATGACCACAGTGTTATTTGAAAACGATCAAGTGTTGGTAGAGGGACCAAATACACTCCCTTTCTCTCTAGGATTTTGGTTCTCAAAGTTTGTTGATGTGGGAGTACAGAGAACAAAATATGTTCCAGTCGACGAGCTGGTCCCTATCCCAACTCTTCGAGACTGAGGCACAATTATTTAGGGTGTGAATGAGCAGGAGTTTCCCGAACCTTAGGAGGCGTTTAAGTATTATTTCTGTCAAATAGCCTCTTTCCTGTGAAGGATTTCTCTCCCTGAACACGATTTCTACGTATTTAGGAAACCCTTACTCCATTCCACCCCGTTTTGGTCATGAAAATTCATTGGTTCATAATACTCGTACTCACACACAGCGATTCTTAAATCAGGACAAGGGAATTATATTCGCCGCCATTAATTTCCTGGAAATTTGATTTTGAGGCAACTAATAGTATTTTCTGACGTTTTTATAAATCAAACCACTTTGCTTTTCCACATAAACTTTTTATTTTTCACGACCCAGGTTTCATTATAGCATAACATCATCAGGTAAAAATGACTGACTGACTGATGCTTAAGTACTTCGCCGTTTGGCGCATTTTATACCGATACCCAGCTATACTGATAACGGTTGTGTGATATAAGTGGCTTAAGGGCGAAATTAAGCTAACGAGTATACTATTTGGTGATTATTAGGATTCATTTAGACTTGTTTTTGCACGTTTGTATTTAAAATGGGGATTATCAGAATAGTCCCATAAAGGTTCTATGAGAGGGTTACCAGTATTTCTTATTGCTTGCTGAAATGACAGGGCTAGTTCTCTTAGATAGGTTGGTAGGTTTGGTATTTTGAGGTCCTTGTGAATGTCTGAGTTTCGGACGAACCAAGGGGCGTTAGTAAGAGTTCGCAAGATTTTATTTTGAAAGCGTGTCAATTTGTTCAGGTTTTTTTGCAGCTACTGATCCCCAGGCTGGATAACCGTAGGTTAAGATAGGTCGTATCATGGATTTGAACAGAAGTACCTTAGTAAGAAGACGGAGGGGACTCGTGCGCTTTATGAGGGGATAGATTGAGAAAAAGGCCGCGTTGGCCTTGTTAAGGGCATATTGGGTGTGTGCTTGCCAAGTGAGTTTCTTGTCCAGTTGTACACCAAGAAATTTGGCAGATGATGCCTGGGGGATCTTTTCCTTGCCGTAGTAAATGGGGGTGTTGTTAGGTTTCTTCCATTTTCTGGCGTAATTGACTTTGATGCATTTTGTTGGGTTTAAGGTAAGTTTCCACTCGCTCATCCACAAGCACAGTATATATACATATCTCTGGGCGGAGGGGAAGAGGAGGTAGGAAAGAAAGGATTGGTTGAGCTAGGAAGAGGGGGGCTAAAAGTCTATGGTTTGAGGCGGAGAAGGAGGATTGGTAATATTGACAAATTGGCAATAATTGGATAATTAGATTAGATCAAAACCAATTAGATAATTAGCAGGCTGGAAGGATAGGGTCAATACAATGTTGCAAAAAGCCCACCTGACATCGGATTAGTGGCAAAGCAAAATGTTTTGATTTATAAAAACGCCAGTATGAAGATTTTCCACCAAGTTACGCCAGAAGCTGTTTTATTTAAATAGTATTTTGTCAGTTATACATATGAATAGCAACATCCATGAACAATTAATACTAGTCTTTTTTACTCTTACCTTAGTATATTTGATACAAAATTATCTTCCGTTTAGTGTATTGGTTCTTTGTCTTACTTTTAAGAACCTTGATTCAGTATTGGCAAATGTTATTTTATATTTGCGTTTAACTCTCACTAGAGAAAATCAGACGAGGGATGCTTTTCGTAGTGTCTTAATTACTTTGATAGAATCTTTAATAAATTACTTTCTTATCAAAATACTTAAAATGATTTATTACGCTGAATTCAAATTAAGTCTCGGAAGGCAATGAAGTAATATTAAACTATAGCGATGGAAGGCAGCGGAAATAGTTTTGTACTTGAAGCGAGTGGCGTTAATTATTTACTCTCGTCGGAATTCTGAAATTCTTATTCCTGTTTGTTGTCAAAATCATTATTTTTTTCTAAGTACTCTGAGCAGAAATGTTAAGAGAATAGTCGCATTTTAAAATGTTAGCAAAAGAACACCTGGAGTCAAGGTATTAATATTCTAAACTAATTGATTGATGCCATTTTATACGAGTACATTACTCCATGCATATACTGCGTCGATACAGAGTCATGTAATTGTAATGGGATCGAAAATGAGAAATGTGTTACAAGTAGCCACATAAAGGAGCAAGTTTATATTTTATCTAAATACCTGTAAGATCCAATGGCGCTTTAATCACAGAGAGCGATTCTTAAATCAGGACAAGGGAATTCTATTCGCTGCCATTAATTTCCTGTAAATTTGATTTTGAGGCAACACATTGTATTTTGTCAGTTGTATATATGAATAGTAATATTTGTGAATAATTAATACTAGTCTGTTTTACTACTACCTTAGTATATTCAATACAAAAATATTTTAGTTTCCCTCTTCTTTCGGTACAACCGTTTACTTTTTACAGGTAATGCGTCCACCTTGGTGGTCTGTGATTTAGTGACGATCTTTTAAGATGATATTTGACTAAGGTAATTGTTTTTTGGATGTGAATTCTCGATGGATCGGCCTCTCTTAAGCATCTCCGATATCAAGCCTTTTTTTTACCTTGAAAGTCAAAAATAATAATAACTGTGACCAATCAATTTAAGCATGCACGGAAAGATACCGAAGATAGTCGTTCATGCAAGGTGCGCGAGAGGGGAAGAGGAAGAGCGAAAGAGAGAGAGATGAAAGAATGCCTTTAAAGGAAGGTTACTGATTTGAAGATGGATGGCACGACTCTCATGTAAAACTTTCACTCGCTCTTTCTAATTCTCTTCCTCCTACTCTATTCCTTCTTGTCTTCTTCGCTCCGTATTTTAATTTTGTCGGCCGAAAGGCTTTGTTCTCCTTTTTTTTCAATCTCCGTGGCCATATATTACAGGTATTCGTGTGCTGGAAAATTTTTAAGATGATGCATCACAATAAAGAACCTAACGTCCATTTTATTAATCAAGGAAGAAGAGAAACAAGATTGAGAACGGGGTGTGAAACAATTTCTCACGTCCATGTGTTTTTTTCTGGAGAATCTTTCCATCCCATGAGAATATTTTTCATCTTCTTCATATCCAAAAAGAAAAATAAAGGCGGAACTCCACGTGCAGTCCATTCTTTGCCTTTTCTCGCAGTGGTCTATAAAGCGCTATAATGAGGCAGAGTCGTAGCAAGGGTCCTTCATAATAGTTTTGATGACTTTTTTTTAAATAGAACAATGGAACTAAGATGTTACGTTAATATTCGATTTTCAATGGGAAACTTTGCCGAATAATTTAGACATTTCATAGTCTGAGAAAAACCTGTGTCCAGATATTCAAGCATACCTTATTATTATTAGTCCCTATTATATTCCAGGACCGGTTGTCATGAATTGCTTCATCGAGTTGTTCAGAAACCATTTGAGCATGTAAATAGGAAGAAACTACTCTATGGAAGTCAATTGAAAGTGTTGTTACTGAAAAATTAGAACGTCATAATGAATCTGGTGTTTTCGACGGATTTAGATAAAATCTACCCAAACGTTAACGACAGAGATACGTGACCAGAGACCATTAGGTAATCAGCCTTACGTTTCGTTGCGTTACCTTACGTCATTTTACTTTATTTTATACATGAAGTTACTCCCGAACTTAAAGGACTGATATTTGATTTGAGTTTTGATTTTATATGGTGCTTGATACACAAAATAAGTTTACATTTTCCATGCATACATCTCTTCAAGTCAAGTGTTCATTTGACACGAATAAGATAATATCAGACGGAACACTTTATTAAGGTATCAATATTAATAAGAAAACGATCCTTGTCAAAAATTCAAAAAACCCTAATGTCAAGGAAACATTATCTGTATTGCCAGTTAATTGCCAAAGTTTAAATAAAGAAAGTCGCAGAATATCATTACCTTATTCAAAACACAAGTGCATATATAATTATTTGGACAGAAAGCTGGTTATCCTCTGATATCGCCTTTGGAAAATTTTCCCAAAATTCTTTCCCCAATCACAGAAATGACAGAGGAAATAGAATCCGGAGCGGTGTCTTTATTGAAGTTAAATATTCTTGCGTCTGCAGGGATGAGGTAATTTCAAGTAATGGTTTGGTAGGCGTTTGGTGCTCAATTTTAAGTCCTGAATCTAGAAGAATTTTTGTATGCGCATTTTACAGGTCGCCGAATGACAAACATAATTCAATACTAGAAATAGATCAGTAAATCAAAAACTTCTTATCCTAATACAATGATCGCAACGTTATAATCGCTGGATATTTTATGTCCCATCTTTTGATTGGAACACCATATAGTTTGAAAATGGTAGGAAGACAAAAATACCTGCTATTCGCTATTGAATTCTTTTGCGTTGAAATCCTTACATCAACTTGTCACTTCACCCAATAGGGGCGATAATATTCTTGATTTCTTTAAACGAACTTTCCCGAAAAAGTCTTAACCATATAAACTATAAAAGGTATTAGTGACCAAAGGGCAGTAAATGCTAAGTTTTCGCTACATGGGATAAGAAATAAGCATAAAAGAAAAATTTGCAATTAAAGAGAAGGAATATCATGGCCTAAAAAACGTGCAACAGAGTCAATTAGCAAATTTTAAGAAGTGTAGTAATCACCGAAATACTGATAATACACGGAATCTCTTCCAGGAGATCAAGCGCTCAGCGTTCAACAAGTTCAGTTTCACGCAAAAGTAAGCAGATTTTCTTTGAGGAACGCTTCCAACCTATTAATGAGCATATGGAGGAGCTTTAATGTTCCGATCATCACGTATCGTGAAAGTCCTGCTAACAGTTTCGTAAAACAAAATATCTCGAATTGGTTCTTGTGTATCAAAAATGTATTACCTTCCATGTTATCTCATTTCATTCATTGAACCGGAATCGCCATTAAGTTGTCGTGAAACTGGGGAATGGGATGGGCAACAGGCGCTCAGGTTTCCCAAAAACTTCATTAATGAGACTAAATCACACCACAATTTGACTATTTTCCAAGAGGATTATTGGAACGATGCATCGAAAAAGAAGCAGGGCAAACATAACGAACTATCAGGCATCCTTCCAACATAAGGTGCAGCATTTTCTTGGCGGTAAGTCCGATTGACGGACGTGCTAAGTGCAGACCTACGTGGTTTTGTGATTTACGACCGAAGGTAGAGTCACTCCAACGTAATGATGAAAAGAAGATTTGTGTATTTTTAAAACCTTTAACTTTCGTATCTGTGTGATATCTTTGTGTTTTTGCAATACAAAGTGGCAGTTGACCCATGGCACCCATACAACTTAACATGATGCTGTTCACTTTATTGGATACCATTGCATCCAGATGTAATTTTGTGTGTCCGCTTTTTTCAAGGGTATCTCAGGCCGAAAGTCATTCGTCAGTGGTAAAAAGATGTCAATAATATGCCTGTGTCTCGTTATAACATTTATATCATCATACACTACTTTATCTATGCATTATTCAAAACAATGGCATGTGAATAAAGGTTAATTATGTATAATATATCTACATATATCTATTCATATATATTTAGCCATTTTCGAGTAATTTTCTCCCGATAATTTTGAGTTAACACGAAAAAATTAGATATTTGGTCTAGAGGAATTCATCTGAAGAAAATTTTTGTTAATCTTCTCCAATTGTTTAGGATATGGCCCCTGCTTCTGACGTTATGTTTCAGGGACGGAAATAGTTCATTGTGGGAATGTACTTCGTTTTTTCAGAGCAGGATGCTTCATCTAGTTTCAATGAAAATATGCCATCTATGAATAATTTATGTAAAACTGAGATGAACCGTAACCATGCCAATGACGACGTTCACTCATTCAACACCTCTAAGAATCGAAGATTCATAAAGGATGATTTTGATTTGAAAGTATTTAGATTCATGTCCAAGATTTCAGTTGTGATTATGGGATTATATACGCTGGCATTATTCGGCCAACTTGAGAAGGAGTCGAGGTGTGCCTCTTTTCTAGAACTCAGACCTTTCTTTTTCTTTAGTAGAGCTAATTAGACCATGTAAATTTCCCAGTCCCGGTAATGCGCTTAGTTCCGCTCAAATGCAGTTGGAAATAATTTGGACGCGGCTCAACCGCTTTAGGCAGCATGAGCGATACATAAGGATCCTAGAGTGAGTATGTCTCGGAGGAGCGCTGGGCGGAAATGGAGTGGTGAATTATGATTGGGAGGATCTTTTAAGTGGGAGTAGGTTAACGAGGAGAAGGGGAACTAAAAGGGAAAAGCCACCCACGGAAAAGGCACGCACGAGCAATCATGGCTTTCATAAAGAGAAGAATTATTTGGAAGATGTGGTGCATAATGGATAATACAGCATTTTAAATTATAGAAATGAAAATTATAAAGAAAAATAAAATTGAATTAAAATGCCTGCACGCAACTGTGGAGTCAAGGTAATTTTGTCGATAGGTTGATAATGTGGGTATTAATACACGTATGTTTAGTTATGATTCGTGACTGAGCGATGTTTAAAAAGTGAGCACATCATATATTCAATTGAAATACATTATTTGAGCATAATTTAATGATCCAAAATAAACATTTTCTAGACCAGATCTTACGAATTACTGTATCGTATCTTATGTTCTGTTTTTGGTATCACTTTCTTCATTTCTTAATAATTTCCCATCGTAGTGATTTCAAATAAGATAAACGTATCTCGTATCAACACTCCTGACCTTTAAGCTCAGTCTCAAGAGCCTTCATTCATCTTAGTTCCGGCCTTCATTATTTTTTATTACTAATACAACGTAAATCTGAAACTTAGGTAGTAAACCTTTGATGTGAATTAAAATCTCTAACTACTTCCAAACCTTTCCTATTATATTTCTTTGCCGAAGATATCTTCATGCCAAGAATGGTAACTGAGCTACTCTCAGGGAAATATGCAGACGTAAAAGGGAACAGTAGGGTGTGCCATGATCGAGAATATTTCAGGACCCAAAGAGAAGGTCAAGCGCAGTGCCCCTTCTTTGAGCCATATTAGGGTGCTCTAGGAGCCTACAAGTTCGATCCTTCACCTCCTCTTGCCGTCCTGTATCACACGAGTGGGTTAGTTCCGCGAAGACATCCAAACTTGGGAAGAACTCGTTCCTGAATGAGATGCGCATGACGTTGAAAGACCAATACTGTTAACCGTGTGGAAGTAGTGAACGAAGCACGTGAATAAGAACGGCACGCTTTGGCAGAAATTTAAAAGGGTCGTACCTTCTGGAAAGACGCACTAATGTAGAAAGGAAAGTTGTTGTTCTACAGAAAAATAAATGTGGGAGGAACGCTGAAGCACGAGGACAAAGAATTAAGGGCGAAATATCTGCGTCAGGATGAATCCATTTACAGTGACTCATGTTGATATGGTGTCTCGTGATACTAAACGTATTTCTCAGTTTTTCATAACATATTCATTTTAGTAGGGTGGCACCACTTGGTAACCTAAAACCTTTATGAATGAGCTGATAAATTTTATTTTTAGCCATTTGGTTGGTGTTTATTACTTAAACTAAATTATACCTTTGAGCCCTGCAAGAAAGGATCCACAGTTTAACGGCCCTTATTTGAGGACAGATGAAATCAAAAGAATAACGAAATTCCATTTGACTAAAAAATTTAAAGTAGTTAGAAATAATTATTTCCCCTCGATTTGAAAATATAGTTAGTCTGCTCTCTAAAAATTTTGGCAGACAAATTTTCCATAATTGTTTTACACAGTCCAGAAAGAATAAATTTTGTAGTTTGACAGGATTGTTTATTTAAATGAATGCAGCTCGTTAAACCAATGAAATTAGTAGATATTTCATGCACTGAGGGCATAATATTCTCAATCAGTCAGTTTAATTGAGAAAAACTCAAAAAAGTCGAACGCACCTTACACACAAAGGGTTGCCTTTTTCCAAGCGTGGCAATTTATCATCATAATACCGACGACAGTGCTTCGAGAAATTACCCGGTATGGAACAAGATGATACATTCATAAATCGACTTCTACCCACCATATGCTACTTTAGAATTTCGCATAAACTTGCGCATAGCCCAGACCACAGGGATAAGAGGGAAGCAGCATTTGCAAGCATGCATATGCATCGGGGGGGGGGGGGGAATGATTCACTCAAGAAACCGCGAAGGAGTGACATTCACAATGTGTCGTATCTCAGAAAAATGCCTCGCTCCACCCAAAGCACCCCCCTTTTTCCATATCCTCGCTCTCCTAGCGCCATTCTTTCTTCTCCGTTACACACCACAAGTATAGCGGCCTGATGGCACCCTTTCCTTCCTCGCCCCTCCTGTCAGGTCCATTAACAAAGGATATCTCTCTACCTGTGCGGCTGCGTGTGTTTTCGATGTGGCGAAGGGCAGTCGGTAAGTGGAGGAAGAGTGCAGAGAGAAAGAGGGTAGGAGGGAGGGATGGGAGAGTCGTGGTAACTTCAAGGAGGGAGGAGGCGTGGTAATGTAGATAGGGAGAGTCTTGAAAGGGAGAAAGCGGAGAATCGGGAAAGGTTTCGAGGTGGTGGGGATTGGAGGGAGAGGGAAGTGGGAGGGAAGGTCGAGTGGGGCGCGCGCGTGGGCGGAGGCACACACACCGGGGGCTCACCTCCACCTCACTTTCCGTCTCCCCCTTAGTTAGTCTTCCGAGGGAGTGTACAATAAGTATGGCTGGCTGTGAAGGTGTCTTTCGGGAGGGGCGGGGGACGTGGGATAGAGAGCGGGGAGGTTAACAGCTGGAAGCAGTGGGGTACATATCTAGCGGGTGACATCAAGGGTTCATGACGAGATGGACCAAGTAGGAAAAGGGATGGTTTAGGATTTTCGAGCCGCCCTCATAACGGTTTGATACGGAGAATTAACGAAGATTGCCATTTACGTTTATATTAATTCTCAATTTAGTACGTGTTCACGTGACCGAGTTCTGCGTGAGGTAGGAAAATTGTCTTAATTCAGTTCTCTAATTCTTGCGTATTACGGTGCGAAAAATCTGAATGTTTCATTGGCTTCAAGCAAATCTTAATTAACAATTTGTCACGTGCATGTAATCGTCGATATTTGCCCCCAGATACACGCGTTCTTGCCTGAATTGGACTACCAACGGAGAAAATATTTTAGAATAATTGCTAGTTTCATTATTCAAACCTGTAAAAAATGTGCAGTTTATGAGACTTATCAGGTAGTGTATTGGATGGAGTTGGTAATAGGAATGTCAAATTTCCTTCCAAGAAGAGCAAATCTGGATTCCCGCCACTCGACAATAATTCTCCCTAGTTAAGTACTAATTGATCCAGAATAGATTGGACGCCGTTAAAGTTCATTGAATGCCTTTGAAATTTGGGAATAAGGATATACTGTAGGCTAGGGTGGAAGGAACTCCGAGTTTCTACGGATGAAATCATATATTTGGAAAATTTGTCATTAAAGAGATATAATCTCCCTTCTCTACATGGAAATTCTGCCTTTCTGTTATCGAGGGAAGAGGAAAATTATTTAGTTAACTCTTTCACTGTTTTTAACCTACAATTTAAAAGTAGGGCCCTATCGAAGTTCGTCTAAATGACTTAAAAATAACAATGAATTGAAAACTTCGGTATTTATTTTTGCTTAAAAATTATATGTTAGTTATTAATTTACGTTGCTACCTTTACTCTTGAAATATCTGCATATGAATAGCATACGTACTGATTAAATATTTAAAACATAAATTCGCTTGTTCGATTTGGTGCAAAATGTTTCATAAGTAGGTGCATAGAATAAAGAAAATACTGATTTTCACAAATTGCATTCCCATTAAAATATTTCTTTATTTGTGTGAACATATGTACTGATAACCGACTTGTGTGTACTCATTGAGAGCACCATGTGGTAACTTATGACTTGCCAAGAGTGTTTTTAGGCGTCTTTTACTTCCACTCGGATCCATCTCTTTTCTTCTATTTTGCTCCTCAACAGTCGGCTGAGAATTATAATCAAATAGGGAAGAATGGGGGCTCGCAATCATCTAATCTCCGCATTGATAGGTAAAGAAATGATGAATATCAGTTTTCCTTTAACGCCGTCAGAGTGTAATTTAAAACACCTCGATTATAAAATAATCTAAACCTTTGTTATAAATTACCATGAAATCCTTGAACTTCTTTAAGTAAAATTTAAGTATTCTCGTTCAATTATTTTGTAAATCTCTGACTCTAATATAATAAAAAAATTAGCACATAACTTAGATACGAAGGTAATTCCATTATCCCTTCCTGGCAAGGTAATTTTATCTACTTAAGTTGCAATATGAAATTTAAATAATAATGAGTTTTTATTGGTTAACGTTAAAATGTACGAATGGAATGTGGTCAGCTGTAAACACGATTTATTTGAAACGTGTTTTGCTTAAATATTTGTTCATATAGATGTGATGGAAGAAATGCTAGTTCTGTTAGCCTTTGCAAACATTATCGTATACCGCATGTTATAGTAACAATGCGTCGTTCTTGCCGCAAGAAGCAGGAGTTGTTCATAGTGAAACTAAGATGAGGATGGCTAATGCATTTGTCATGAATTAATTTTGTTGATTGTTTATAGTTTTTTGTCTCTGAAATTTACTGAGCGACTTATTGTCAGAAAATAAAACACGTCCTCAAGTATAATTGAACATTGAAATTTAGACTGTATGACATAATATTAAAGCTTCGAAACTTGGCAGATTTAGAAAGTTCAGAAGTGCCAAAGATTTTTCATTTCCGAATATCGTTTCACCCAACCAAAGCGGTGAAATCGCCTGGAAATGACTAAGCATGAGCCATCGGCTTCTGATTGACGATTAAAAAAAATCCCAAGTGAGTAAATTTTCTTTATTCTATGCATACCACACTCAGCTGGTCATGCGGCGTTTTTCATCTTCAGGCGGCTAACCCCATGCCTCCATGTAAGGTAAAACACCTAAGGATGTTTGCATTTAGAGAATCAAGCTGGGTTATCAAAATCTTAAATCACAATGCCTTCCATTCCTTTGTCCATTCAAAGGAGATATGGCTCATGGAGCGAAACGTCTTCCGCGCAATGAACCAAGCATAAGGCCGGGTGGAGGAAGATGGCAAATGGATTTAAGGTTTTTGCGTTCCCACCTATCTGACGGGGAGCGAAAAAAAAGAGCGAAACTGGAGGCGGGAGGATGAGACGCGGCAGGGATAGTGGCGTGGGTCGCGGTAAGAGGAGGAGGTATGGTGAGGGCTGGCGGCGACTCGGGGAGGCGGCGGGGGTTATGGGATCGAGCCAGGGATCGGACGGAGAGCCCCCAGGAGCACGAGGAGAACCGCAGAGGATAAAGGAGAAGAAAAGAGGAAAGGGTAAACCGGGGAGGGTGGAGGGAAAGCGCGGGGGTGGGATGGAAGGGGCGGCGGTCGTCTCATGCGGAGGGCGTTGCGTGCGAAAGGACGTCAAGGTCCTCCTAACCCCCATCCCCGCCCTTCTCCGCGACCAGCGTCATTTTTTTTATTCCTTCTCGCTTTGGCGGGGGTTTGTTGGGCGTTGGAACGGGAAAAAGAGGACATATGGGACTCTCCTGCCCCACCACAACTAACCACTAACGCCACCTCTTCTCTCTCTCCCCTCACGCCCCAATCCCTCTTCGTCTCTTATAATGCGTCATCCCCCTTCGCCGAAGGATTCTTGGCGACACCAAGGTTGTCGCACTCCTACCCGAGCGAGGCTCCCCCTCCTCTTCCTCTCCTCGATATCTTCCTCCCCGTTTCACGCCCTCCCCCTCGACCTCATACCCCATCACCCTGACCCGTCTTTTGTTTCCCTTCGTCTCTTTCTCTCCCCGCCTCCTTTAAGCAGATGTAATAAGGCGTTTTGAGTATTGTCTACCCACGCGTGGATCTACCGTGCTCTCTCCCTCGTTCGACTCCCTCCTCTCCTGCGGCGCAACTATGCCGCCACTCCCGATTTCGCGCCTGCCTGTCCCGTCCCCCACTCCACTTCATTTATTTTAACAGCAGCACCACCCCCCGTCCCCACCCTTCTTTACGGATTCTGTAGTGATTCAGTGAGAGGGAAAGTGCGAGTGAGTGGAGGGATGGAGACGGTTCGTGTACGGAGGTGCCGTTTTAATTTCCATCTCTCATCCCTGATGACAATCGCCCCCGTTACTTCACGCGTCGCCTCTGCCCCGCGCCGAGTTGAGGGATGTCTCCCGCGGGGCGACCCCGGATGGGCGCGCCCGGTGCCCCCGTCCCTCGTTCCCGCTGACTCGGCGGTAGGGAAAGCGAGGAGGACTTTTATTCTCGTCCGGCCGCTGCACGTCTGATGCGTTTCAGAGTGTTATCAGGCGTCGGAGTGATCTTGATGCTTCAATATTTAAAGTGGTAGTGGCGAGTAAGAAAGGAGCTAATGCATTTCCACGATGCCACGTCGTTGTGCAGGCATCGGGGCTTAAAAGAAATATGACGGCGGCTTTGCCTGTCTAGTCCGAGGTTTCTTGTGCAGTGGAATCCATTGCATTATTATTACGGTTAATGTATGAGCATAATGATCGTGAAATTAAAATAACATCTGCTCTGTTAACATTTACGGCTTGTCTAGTGCTTCTGATTTGTATCTGTTTCTGAGAAAAATTTTAAGCATTCATTTGGACTATCAGTGATGCAATAAAAGACGTGCGCATGTGATATAGCATCGTCTCTTCAGAATAAAATAATATACTTTCGTAATGGTAAGAGGTTATTGTTTCCGGTTTACACACGATCATGGTACCAACCTTTGCGTAGTTGATCCTTCATATGACTTTTGCTCTTCACTTATGATGCACCACGTTGGTATATTTGCCTCATGTGGCAATATATTCGGAATTTATGAAATTCGACGTCTTGACATGTTTGATTAGATTTTTTAAATGTAAAATATAAGATTAAATATCAAGTTATTCAAACGGTTATAAAACATGAAGCACCATGGGTTTCATACTTTGTTTCATCCGGTCATATATTTTTCGTGTATACTTTGGTGTACATTTTGTATATCTACAGGTATGTACTGGCCGCGTGAAGACAGAAAGGACTCTTGAAAATCTATTCACTTTCAGTAATATCGTAAGTCATGTACAGGTTCTCAGTCAGGTAGGTCCTGTTTTTACGTATGCAATGCCTCTACGCCAAACTCGTCATACACGTGGCAGATCTCGTTTCTTTCAAAAGTAATTTTTGAAAACTTCAACAGGAGGAGCATAAATAAATACACATAAACATAAATAGAAATGAAGAACCAGATGAAAAATGACTAGAGTTAACTTCATTATTATTCGACTCTTTTGATTGATTTCCTCAGTGCATGCTAGATAAAGGTTATTCGTATACCTATCTGATCGACGAACGCTTAGGCATCCAATTTTGAAGGAAGTTCAGCTCTCTCAATGGACTCACTCCGTGGGATGAGTTACTCCACCCTCCTCTCTCGTCCCGATACCGTACTAACAATGAATGACACGACGATAGCTGTTTGTGGATTCGAGCTCCACCCACGAACTAAGAGCCCTCTGGGCGATGCCATGACGACGAATGATCGCGGGAAAAAGAGGAAGAGAGGGAGTGAGTAGTTTCCAGAATGTGAGGAAATGGATTTTTGAAGCCGACTGGTCAGGGGATATTGATGTCTAACTTCCCCACTCGACGCGATAAAAGTTCCCAAGAAACGTCTGAGGGGAACGAGATGAGTAGTGTACGCTGTCTTTTCGATCGTTGACAAGAGGCTGCAGTTTACCTCGTCTCACTCCCCCTCCGGGGCTTGCATTCCCATCCATCGCCTCGTCCCAAACCAATCCGGCGTGGTATCCCCGGTCCTCAACTCCCACCCGCACGTTCCTTTGGACCGAGGCAGTAATCCGTATTTTTTATTAACACCCGCATCGGACGTGATGCCCTTCCGCAGCGCTTCGGGACGGTCTTCGAAAGCGATCGTAAAAAAAAGATCTATGGAGTTGGTGGGGGTTTTTTTTCTGTTTTTTGGTCTTCACTTCAAGATCCTTTTGTCCTATTCTCTTGTTTTTCCTTGCTCGCTTGGCGTCTTGAAAGGTGAATGAATGGAAGACTTGTGGAGAAATATTTCTTGCCCTTAACATAATAAACGTCTTGAGATATGAGAAACACCCTACGCATGACGGATGCTGAATAATTATTATTTTCTTATTTTTTCGTTTGTGTGCATGGAGTCGTTTAAGGTTTTATGTGCGCTTAGAAATGAGAGGCTTACCGGGGTTGTAAATGCGGTATTGGCTATTTTACGACAAGTTTCTGGAAGGATAAACGAGTTCTGAAAATCACTTGTGATATTTTTGTTTGAAAATGTTAGTGAAACCTTTGATTTTATCGTCCTGATTATTAAAATTTCATATAAATGTTGTTCATAAACTGTATTAAAAGGAATTGCCATAGCGAAGTGTATTCATTGTTTGTGTAAACATTGAATCTTTTTCGGAGACATATGTTTTATTTCATAGTATACATATATAGATATCACGTATGTATTTCATACTTTCATATATCGGTCATCGATATTTGTTATCCAATGTAGATTGCTGTCTTTTAAAAATCGCAAGTCAAATCACCGAGCCATTTTATTTGAAAAAATTATGCACTCATTAGTGTGGTTAAGAATATTTTGGAGTAATATCATAGTGGAGTGCCTACAGTTAAAGTGAGCACTCCATAATATTTTTGAACTGTCAATTTAGGCTCTGTAGTTATAAGAGGGAAAAGAACTTCATAGTCTTCATTCGAAAGCTTAGCGAAATACGACCCAATTTAAATTAAATTTATGGTTGAAGTAAAGGGGTTTATCGAAGTGTCTCCCCAGATAGCATATTGTAAATTCTTTTGGAAAGTGGTAGCTGAATTGGTTAAATAAATGCGACCTCGATAATATTGGGGCCGATTGCGCCCCACGGGTGTTAGATTACCGACTACTTCTATAAAATCTGACGAGTTCGAGATTTTATTGGCTAAGAGAGATGTCGTCAATCGAAATTTCCGGCACCACTAAGGTAATAATTTTATTATTGGCATTCCCAGTTTTGGCAATAGGTTTTAGTGTTATCCTGCTGGATTTTGTCTCCGAAAATTAAGGTATTCATGAAAATTACGATGAAAATATGTGGTATGTGCATGGAGTTAGGAATAAGAGCCCTCAGAAATTAGTTCCATAGCGATTTGGATTTACCTTATAGACTTGAATCAGCTTTTAGAGAAAGATTCCAGCGTCTGAAGTTTCTACACTATGTCATAAATAATCTTAGAATGCCAATACGTGACACTTTATAATCTAACGTGTTTTTTTATAATATTACCGATGTTACTTACATCCTCTACGATTTGTATCTACGAAAAACTTTTTGTAATTAAATGGACTAAATGGGAATTTGGCAGTAATCATTTTTTTTTGACAGGCACTTTCCTATTTCTAAAACAGAAGCTTAATCGAGTTTATCTCAAATCACAGCATTTTGGAAAATATGATTTGTTTGGATATGTAAGGAGAAGTTTTAAAAATATTTTTGTCCCCATAAATGGTGGATTTTAAGATTGGAATCACTTAGGATGTTGCTGGGTCACCGGTCGGAATCTTCAAAGGCTTTGACGCTTTTCGCTCCAAATACGTGAGCGTCCTTTCGCAGCATGAGATGATGACTCCGTCTCTGCGTCGTCCGAAGAGGATGCCACTCTTAGCGCGGTGACGAAATGGCGACACAGTCTATTTCTCGCCACCTTTCCACTCCCCGTCCTTTTTCAACCAACCTATAATTACGACGCCATTCAGTGCTCCTGTCAGTAGGAGTTTATGTACATTCTTTTTTTCATCCGTGA
Organism: Hetaerina titia; assembly: GCA_037158775.1. Taxonomy (NCBI): domain Eukaryota; kingdom Metazoa; phylum Arthropoda; class Insecta; order Odonata; family Calopterygidae; genus Hetaerina; species Hetaerina titia. The sequence continues at coordinate 77,195,301 of CM073769.1, read as the reverse complement.
ATCGCGCTTTACGGAAGCAGGGAGACGAGATGCGAGCAGGTTGAACTGGTTCCGCCGGGCGTCATTTGCAGTCCACGGTCGTTTTGCGAGGCGCTACAAGTTTTAACACTCCCAAATTACTGATAGAAAAAAACTTGGAAGTAAAAAGGGGTCACGAGGATGAGACCGTGAAGCATCCGTCCGTTTTGGAGGCAGTGGGGGAACGATCCAACAAGTTTTGTATTTATGCTTGTTTTGCGTTTGTAGAATTTTTAATTAATCGAGCCCTTTTTTATTCCTATATTTTTTCCCTGACGCCAGGTGATGGCACTCAGCGCAGAGCGCTGATTTCTAAAGAAACTAGTATTTTGAAGGAAAATTTTGATTTTTTTCTTACCGAATTATATAGTGTGTATATAGAATTTAGATTATATGGTCAATCGCCAAACATTAAAACATGTCAGCTAATGTCGATTATAAGTTTTAATACGATTGCATTTTCAATGGCTTTACTTGAGGGCATTTCAAACTTATCTTATTCTCCAGCCTTAAAAAAAACTCGCACAATTTCAGCGGTACACACGCAGCCGAGGCAGAATATTTCATTTAATCTTTTGGATTTGCATTGCGTACAAGATATTCATAAATTCCGCTAAAATGGAGAAAAATATAAAAAAAACCTCTAAATATATTTCCGAAAATATTTTAAATAACATCTGAAGGATTTACGCAAAAATATCTTCTTTAATTATCGTTTCGGAAAGCATATAATGTGCTCTTTTGTCATAAATTCATCAAAGAGAATGCCGTATGTGTAAAAATTGTGTCGCCAACAACCAAAGGGGCAATATTTCACATAAATAATATCAGATGAATTTTGGTGAAACGTGCTAACTGTGGGAAAAGTTTTGGATTTTAATTAACCTATGGTGCATGTATGTTGTATGGTGTGGCTGTATAAATATTTTTTCATTGCCTCGTTTTCGGTGCATCAGAAGATAAAGATGGGTGAAAAATGTTTTTTATATTTTGTATGACTACCGCATTGATATGGTATTTTTGATTGTGCTTTACTTTCAAGTACCGAAATCAGTCGGCAAGTTCATCACTTCATGTAGTTAATATTGTGCGATGTGGTTTCCTGATGTCTCTAGATGTCTTCAGATATTCCTAAGAGTGCCATTTTTTACGGTGGCAATTGGTATTACGGTGGCAGGTCATATAGGGAAAGGTACTCTGACGAGGAGAGTTCTGCACATCGCCTATCCAACAATAAATAAATCTTAATGCGAAACCGAATCTAATATAATCTTGACGAATAACCGAACTTCTGGTTAATTTTAATTAGGTTATGCATTAAACGCTTGTAATTCATTAATCTTTCTGAGAAATAATTGTTTTTTATGAGCATCAAGATGCTTGAGAAGCAGTCCATCGTGGAAGTTACTAGATGGCTTTTGGAAAAAATCCGCGTGTAACTTTGCATTCTGGTTAATGTTTCCCTATTCTTTCCCAGCTTTTATTTACTTACTAATGACCAAACCCAATTAACACGAAGCCATTGTTTTATTTTCTGAGGCGTGTCGAAAATATTCCGAGACTAAATAAATAGGTACGTCTATATTAGCGCAATTAATTATGTTAGGTTTTCCCCTTCATTTTTTCATTCCGTTACCTTCTTAATCCTTTGCATGTGTCTTTAAGGTTGGCTAATAATCGGAACGGTACAGTACGGAGGGCATGAGCCGAAAGTGATGAAATGCACGTACAATTCTTAGAACCAATTTTCAGTATCGATCTGTGAAATCTTTGTCCTAAAACTTGAGGACAGGTTGGCTTTGCTTTCTGATCGTTAAATATCGATCCCTAAAAAAAATGAGATCATGTCGCGTGCCACTTTTAGGAGACACGGAGCACAGGAAGGTATGTAGACGCACTTAACTAATGCCAAGTCTCTGTGGCGGCGACGTATACGTGTTCCACCATTCAATAGAAACGGCATAATCAAGGTGGTCCATTTTCGGGTCGATCGGTGCATCGAATGTTTTGGGGAGGGTGGAGCGCGCGCGGTAGAGAGCGTAACGACGCACTTTGTATATCGCCCGGCTTCCTCCGCCAAACCATTCTGCGGACTGACGTCTGCTTTATTTTCCTTTCCATCACGCTCCCCCTCCCTCTTGTTTTGCTCCACCTCCTACCCCTTCCTCTCATCCTCCTCTCAAGCGTGAAGATTAACCCGGAAACACACTTTGGCTGCATGATTCTTTGTGTGACTCTTCTCTCAGTGGATTCGCTCCGTGGGAGCTCAACCGGGGCCCCACTCCATTATGCGTTTGCCTTCAGGCTCGACTGGATCGATCTCCGACTCGCGAAAAGGTTTTCATCCCGATGGATTTTAATTTCGCGTGGCTCTGCTCATTGGCTACTATTCCTCCTCGTGCTTTATGTGATTCATCGGTCAATTTTAAAAGCCATAACGCCACCTTCTTTTTATTGGTATTTTAACAAACATTTTTTTAAATTTTCCGGCAGAATAATAGTTATTAACAGTCAGGCATGAATTCCTGGAAGTTTTTGATTTCCGTAATGAAAATTAATTCGTTACTTTTTTATGATTTTTCGGTAGGGAAATGATTGATACATGAAGTTTAGTCGCAAATATTTATGAGTTTCTTTGCATTCATAAGAATGAATTTTCATTTCTTATCGAACTTAGCAATACAATAAACTTTCACTCGTTGAGATACTTGGTTGTTTATAGTGACAAAAGTGATTAATTTTAAAAATATTTAATGAAGTGCAGCCATAGATGTCAACTTTAAATGAAACAGCACCGGATTAATGATTGTATTTCGCCTGTGAAGTGAATCATTCACATGCAGGTCATTTTTTTGCAATTAAATCATGATTTAATTATGTTTTTGCATCTGTAACAAAGCAGAGGTTATGTTCCTTGAATTATTCCTTCAACCACCATATTCCGTTGGCATTCACTGCTTACTATGGAAAGGCGATTTTGAATGAAAAATTAATTTCATTCATTATTGCTAAACATATAAATAAAGATGTCGTTTAACTTTTATCAATACAACAATTCGCTTGGAATCTTGTTACTGCTGCAATAGATTTAAGGAGAGGTGATGTGGTAATTTGCGATTCTGTTAGCATTTAATCCATTATTCAGAAATGAACAATACTTCTCATGATGCATTGCATTTACCGCAAGCCTACGCGCCCACTGTATGTATTGTTGACTGAGAAGTTTGCATTTGCGTCTCAATGGAGGAGTAAGGGACATTTGGCCTTTTCTCTGGCAAAGTATATCCATTGTCTCGATGAACTGTTACTTGATCTTACCAAGCAGTTGTGCTAACATATTTAATGCAAGTCACAGAATAAATAAGTGACCACGCATCTTCATTGTATTATCAAATGATTTGAATCCACCGCTGGATCGCATGTCACAGGATAATTAATTCATCTCCAAGAACAACTGTTTTGTTTGAAGACATTTTTAGAAGTTTAATTAGCTTCGACAACTGACATTGTTCATTCACATTGTCTTATGTTCATTACCGTGCACCAGTTCTGCAAAATTCCTAAAGAAGCAATGGTATTCTTCAAATATGTTTATCGTTGATGGGAATTTGGGATGTAATTGCTTGATTGATAGCTTTGTGTTCTTTCTGCATTATGTTCAATCGGAAGACTGCATTCAGCATGAGAAAACAGTATTTTATGTATTTAGTGTTGGTCCTAAAATGGCATTTTTGGTCTTTCAATCGGATTTTAAAAAGGAAAATAACCGAAAAGATAAATTCTAACACCCAAACCGTAGATGGAGGAAACTCACTTAGGCGAAAATCGAACTCACGGCCTCTGGGTTAGCTAGTGGAGACGTCACTCCGCCGCCACCTTGGTCGGCAAGTGTACAGGTATATGAGAATTAACAAAAGCATCATCACTATGAAGACGCTGAACACAGAGTTTTAAATCTTTTAAATTACTCCTTCATATAAATGCAATGGAAGTAATGTGCACTGCTGCGTGTGCGTTTACATTTTAAAAGCCTATTTCGGCGCTTATTTACTACCTCTGACCCAATTCCAGGAATGAAAAATTATTATGATGGAAATAGATAAAATGTTTATAATCAATGGTAAAATCATGACCTAATGTTGCGTTGTGTTTTAAATTTTGATGCTCAGCATTACTTTGCACTGGTTTTAATAATAATGCTACAGTATTAATACTTATTCTTGCCACAAATCGGCACCATAATTCTAATATTCGGTTTTCAGTCTACGGAATAATGGGTTTTGTAACTCCTTCAAAGGTGGAGGCAGACATTACGGCATAAAAGCACGTGTGTGGGAGTAGACTTTGATGCGTAGTTGGAAGTGACGGAGCAATTTAAGAGGCGGGCAAGGTTTTGAATTTTTGGGCCCGGAGGATGTGGGTTGGGTAGATGCATATCCACTGATCCCCTTACATGGCGCATTTAAATGGAATTCCCTGCATCAGAGTTAACAGAATGGAGCGATGGGATCTAAGGGAGAATATTTTTTTTCAATGGATGTGAAATTGACGATTCCGACTTATCTCCCTCTCCGCTTCCGAACCCTCCGTAATTTCTCCACGTGGATCCGTCCACTTGCGTCATTGGTCCTATTTTATTTTCAGTCGCCCGTCAATCAAAAGTTATTCTTTCCACTTTCCCGCTGGTTGCTCCTCGAGGGCGTGAAGTTTTCCGCTGTCACCTAACAACTCCCTACGCATACCGCTTAAAATCTGTCTGTTCCGAAGAACATATTCCTTCTCCGCTCTTCCGATGTAACTGCCGAGGTCACTTAGGTGTTGCAGTTCGTGAATTATCATCTTGAACGATTGATGATGATCCTGATCTGGGTGTATCTTTTGATGAACAGGAAAAAAATTTGGTATTTTCTTCTATCAGTGGACTACGCCTGTTTTCCGAAAGTGGTCAGCACGAACTATGAATAATCCTTCAGATCATATCCAGAACTAAACTGGAATTAACCCTGTCCTTGAAGTCAGTCCATCCACCACGAGTTTCTACACCACAACCCTCCCATGGAATTATTCATAACAGATGGAATTTAAATGGAAGTCATTCCGTGCGAGGCGCTGCATTAGGTAGTGTTTGATCGTGAGTTTTACGCTCTTTTATATCCTTGAAAGGATTATCCCAAGATCCTTTACAAATCATGGTTGGCATGCATCCGTTTCCATCCTTTGCACGCCCACTCCCTCACCACATTCTCCCCCGCCATCATTCAGCCATTCAACTTTTGCTCAGTCGCAGGTGACTGTCACAACTCTTTAGCTATTCACGTCGGGACGAGCATATCCCCTCGCACCCCCACTCCATCTCTGTGTGTCTGCCTTCCTCTCTCTCTCTCGCTCTCCTCCCCCCAGGGTGCAACCGCCGAGACGATTTCCCGGCTTTTACGTATCTTTTCTATTACTATCGTCTCCCTCAGTGCTCACATTCTCTTCGGTCCATCGTCTCCGACATTCCTTCTTGATAGCGCACGACACTTGAAGCGCCTTTCCCTTTCCATATTCCCCTCCAGCTTCTTCCCCATGTACGCCCTCATCTCCATTCCCTCAATCTCTCCCGATTAAGGCCTTCGATTCACCTATTCACCCCCTCCCCGCCCACCCTCGTCTTCCACCTTATCCTCTCCCCACACTGCATGGGGAAACTTCACTATACCCGACCCCGCCTCTCTCCCGCCCTTCTCTTTCCTTCGGGTCCATGTATCTCGCGGGCGATAAGAACCGACAACTGATGGAAGATGTCGGGCGTTTCTCAGCAGGTGGCCGAGAGACCACGGCGGCAACAGCATTGCGATCAGGGGGTCGGGAGGAGAGAGGGTGGGGTTGGGAAGTGAGGGAGGAGCCCTCCCTCACTCCCCAACCAGGGCCCAGGGTGAGGTAGGTGATGGTGTAGAGAGAGAGAGAGAGAGGCGGGGTGCAGGGCAGGATTACAACGGGGATTGAGTTGGATGCGGGAGAGGAGGGAAAACGGGGAGGGGCAAGGATGGAAGGAAGGATCAGAGGTAATTAAGCGCGATGTGCTTCCTCCTCCTCCCTTCACGGCGCCCGTAATCCCCACCATTTGCACGCACTCTTTCTCCGCTCTCCACCTCGTCACACACCCGATTTATCCACCGCCACTCCTCAACGGAGGGATTCGAAAGCCACCCCTTACAGCCAAACCCTGCAAACCATCCTTCTTTCTTCCTCTCGCACCAGTTCAGACGTAGAAGGAAAAACGCGCCGATCACACCGAGATGATGATCGCAAAACATCTCGTACGCATGTATGCGCTGAAGGGGACTGTCGTTATTCCCTTCCCCCCTTCTCTCCCCTTCCACTTTTTTCCCGGTGCCTCTTTATCTCCATCTACTCTTTTTCTCTTTATTTTCGTTTCTTTTTTTCATCCTGCCAGCTTGTTAGCATCCCCGGTGTGGTGCCTCCGACTCGCTTTAATCCTATTTCCCTCTCAACATCCTTCCCTCCGGATCCCTTTCTCTGCGTCATCGTCCGTCTCCTTCGCCGCTATTTACTTTCCACGGCCAGACGATCACCAGGTTTCGGTGTCACTCGTCTTTCAGAAAATTTCTGCTCCCCGGCTTCGTCGATTCGAAGGGATGAGGGAGGTGAGGGGAATTGGGGAATATGGTTTATGAATGAAGGGGCAGCCCGGTTTGGGTACACTCCCTCAGGACCACAGCATTACTCTTCACTTTACCGTGCGCATCTCTCTTATCATTCTATTCCGAAATGTAGGAGAGTTGATTTAAAATACGTCGATATTGATCGGAAATTAACCAAAACGTTGTTAGAGGAGGTCTGATTCGAATAACTTTAGCCAGCCTTCAAAAGATGAGATAGGTTTTCTGAATAACCCGGTTAAAACCCTGGCCGCTCATTTCTTTAACAAACTTCTTATTTACCTAAAAGCCTGGCTATAAAAGCTGTGCATAAACTCTTGTACATCCTTTTTCAATGCCAAAATCCATTATATAATCACCTGATTTGACAAGTACATTGAAGCGGTTTTCATTTAAGGGTGAAAATGACATTCCTCATCTTCCATCATGTTTTTAATGCGGTTTCAACTAAGTCATTTGGGCATCAGGTAACAGTCTAAAAAAATGTTCATTTATGTACTCCGCGAGGAGCACGGTTAATCTAGAACTGTATATTATTTTTGTAACTACAGCAAAAATGTGTTCAGAGAAATGCTTAGCGATGAAAAGCCTCGTCACTTCCAAAGAGGAGCAGGGAAAATAAGATAACTTCTATCCGGAGTTATCTGTAACTCAAGAATTTTATTGTTCCTGGCTAATATTTTTTCAATTGTGTCTAATATTTTCCCTTTACTGTGGTAGTAGGCATTAACGCGATGCGATCTAAACCTAAAGTCCAATGTTACCGAGTCGAGTCTTTTCATGGTGTCACGATTTTGGTTTTAGTTGATCTCACCGGGTCCATAAAAGAAATTTATGAGGTCATTGAGGTCCGTATCAATAGGTATTTCTGATCCTTTCATTACACATGTCATTGGAAGAGAAAATTTATGATAGATATAAGTGCATTCAAAATTGTGAACTCTTTATAAGTCTTGGACTAAGTAAGGTTGCTTAATCCATTGTTCAGCGCTGCGTTCATGAAGCAATTGGGCTTTTCAACGATGTACGTAGCTGAAACGTGACGGTATCTGATCTGCACTGATAAACTTTCATTTACCCGATTCAACCGATGCATGTAAAGTGATTTACATATGTAATTGTTGGAATACTTTCTCAGATATGTCACCCCATTTTGGATGCATGGTTATTATTACATGTTATCAGTGAATTAATGACCTAGATACTGAAGAGGATAGCAAAAGTGGAATAAAGTTTTTTTTCGATGAAAATATATCAGTTGGCTTCGAATTGTAAATTACTCCGGATGATTGGGATTAAGCTATTTTTTCTCTTAAAATGTAATAAAAGTAAGCCCATAATCTATAATAATAAATATTGTCCAAAAGTAAACCATGATGTACGAGTACATCGTTTCCTTACCGAAGGTTGTAACTATGAATGTAATGATTATGAATAACTCGCCGGGTTAACCAGACGGAAAATGCGCTGACCTGATAAACTAATGGTCGTGGGTTCGAGTCCCTGTATTTTGTTTTGTATTAAGTCTGGTGGTTAGTCCCTTGGAACACCTGATAACAAACCAAGGGATTATTGGGATCCCATGGGTACACCGAACACCACGTCTGGAGAGTATAAAAAGTTAACTTCCTCCATTTGACTGTCTAAGTTCCAATGTCAGTCACTAGTTGCATTTTTATATCAATCATTGAGACAGAAAAACGTGCCGAGATCATCGCAAACCGAGAACACAGATCATTTTTAGGAGCATTCCAGTTTAATTTGTTTTAATCTAAATATTCTACGTATTCTGCAAATAAAGACTGAATTTAATCCACATACAAAGCCTTTGGGAAACGTTACGGATAAGTGTGTTGCAGACCATGAAAAAATATATTTTCTAGTCTAGCATATTTTTTAATCCTCTTGCATCAGCGGTTATAAATATCTGATTGTGATACAACCGAGGGATTTGACTTTTAACAATAAATTACTATCTTTGCTGAGAAATTCAGGTGATGAAGGCTGAAGTAGAATATATCAATCCCATCCAATTGCGAAGGTCACAAATTTTCTCTAAGAGCCTATCATAAACCATTAACATTATTACTATACAGTCGTCTAGCATTGAAAAATATTATTTTAAGTATAATTTCCATAAATAATTGCAATCCAATCAAGGTTTATTTTCACGAAAAATATTTCTAAGGACCAGATAAAGTTGCCCAGTGAATTTCTTACAGTACGACTAGGCGACCTCCGATCATCTCCAAAGTCTCTCGCTTCCCTCACCTCATTCCTCACGTCCCATTCCTTCTTTTCATTCCTCCCTCGGCATTCTTGATTCTCACCCTTTCGCGTCAATGTATTCTCCCTCTTCTTTCCTAATATTTTTTCCTATCATTCCCGGAGGACGTTGAGCCACGCCCTTCGTGCGCCGAGTAAGCCAAAATATCAATCAAGAATCACTAGTCGTACTTAATGTCGTCGAAGACCTTGCATCAAAGTACCGGGAGACGTGCTATTATATCGTCCCCGGTGCCACCACTAAGGCGCATTCAGGTCGGAGTCAAGGGAGGTAGGTTCCCCCTCGCATCCCTCCCCTAGTCCTCGTCTCCTCCCTCCCTCCCCCTTCAACATCCATTCGGTTGATTTATTGCACTCGGCAGGAAAATTCGATCTGCTAAGACGCTCCACAAAAAAAACCGTGTCCAAGGGGGCCTCTTTGAGAGAGCGAATACGGGGACGAAGCCGAGGGGGAAGAGAACGCGGAGGGCATGAAATGGGAGAGGGAAGGGAAGAAAGTGATGGAGTGGCGCTTGAAATGGAGCAAATCTCAAATGCCGTTGCTGTCTCACCACTGAATGACAATTCTGCTCGAATGCAGTCAAGTGAGTAAGGTGCCTCGGTCAGGAGATTGTGATTGAGGTGAGGAAGACCAGTAAATAGTTTTCTAACTGTCGGAGAGAGCGCCTGCAATGCAATGAAATAAGCGAAAATTTTTCCAGAAGGTGAGGACAAATTTCCCTGTAGAAACGATAGCGTAATTCTATTGTTCACCCCCGAGTGTTCATAATTGTCACGTAAAGCAAATTGGACGGGTCGATCACCGATACAAAGATAAATATCTCAGTCAATTTCTAATGCAGCGTTTAATTTTTCATCCATGATTTGCATTCTGCATTTTTCAAAACCAAATGGATCAAAAGCTGTTACTGCTTCTGCAGCGACTTGAGGTGAGACGAAATCCTGTGATATCGGTATTTTCATCAGTCAGGTACCGGTGAGGGCTATCTTCCACCTGTACCAACCCTTCCACGTACTTTACCCTCTCCGATGATATATATTAACCTCCAATATACCGATATGGGAGAATTTTTTGTTCTCTATTATATTTATTGGCTATATGATCTTTTGGTTAGCATTCAGTTATTCTCTCACATATCATCGTTTCACGAGAAGAAGAAATTAATGAGAGAATTATGGTAGATTTGTTCACATTGAAAATTTGTTGAATGATATATCCTTATACATTTGGTATTATATTTATGTACTTGGTATTATACTTATGTATCATTTTATTAGTTTGTAGGCTTATATATATTATTTTATTGGCGCTTATTTGTGATTTTTTACCTTTTCCTTAGTTTATTAGTAAGATCATTGAATCATTATTATAAAAGACTGTTAATAAGATGGATGTTTATAGTGTCATAACGGTAATTCTGCGTCAGTGAATCTTGGACGCTGACACACAATGGATAATAGATAGCGAGTATTAGCCTGTCTCGATGGAGAGCGAATTTCGAAGTTCAGTAGAATGGGAGACTGCTTGTCTCGCGGAGTTCGCTGGGATGCATGTGTAATTGATTCCTTATCTCATCAATATTTACCCGAGTGAAATAAGCTATGATTGGAAAATTTATTTGCAGGTATCTCTTGATAGGATTAGTTTGGTTACACAGGATTAGCTTGAGGTCGAACTTGTATCCAGCCACCAATTACGGAGGAAAGCGTTGACTCATTAGTTTATATGCCAGAGTTCACACGCGGCCCTTTTGTTTGCGCGATCGGTCATTTCAAAATTTGAGAAATGTCAGAAAAGTGAGTGGGTATTAATGAGACTTTGGTTTCCAATTAGTTTTACTCGTGATGTTCTGGAAATCACTCTAGTAAATCCATCAGCAGCATTTCAGTCCGAAGTTTGGCTGGCCGAAGCCTCCCAAACTCCCTTTCTCTCGATTCTCCCCTTTCTAATGCTAACTCGATTACTCCCTAATAATTATTTATTTCTACATCTAACCCTTTACTTGCCCTTATGTCCCTCAACCTTCCACGTTTGACCTCGCGTTACTTCTATCCTCCCTTCTATAAAGACTCTAACTGCTGCAAAACGATATGCCGAATTCACCCCGTTTTTTTCCTTAAATTTTCCCATATTTCTTTATACTCTTCTGTATACTTTCCTTGGTCTCACGTTACATGTCTATTTGAAAGTAGCATTCGTCTTCCCCGCCTCTTTTTCCCGACTTCTGTGATTATCTAATCAGCTATTCAAGTGTTCCTGTCTCCAATAAGCCACACTATGGAGAGTCTTTCTGAAAAATAGAAGCATACCAAATTAATTATCACGTCAATTTAATGCACTCTGTGCTTATTTGGTGGGTTAACAGTGCATGCCAGAAATGGTCAATTATTTATGAACCAGATCTCTTAACGGTGGGTTGGCCACGTGAGGATGAGGGAGTAGAAAATGAAGTATTGCGTTATTTGAGTTGAACAAAGGGCGTTGGCTCTTTGTCTTATTTTCCTCGTGCTATCTCTCTCCCACCCTCGGAGCTCACTGAAAAACATTCGAAGCTAATCACTGATCAAACAGCGGTGCTTTCTCTTTTCTTTCGACGTTTAGGTGCTCAGAGCTCAAGGAAGGGGGGGGGGGGGGTGGTAGGGTTCATTTCTCTCTAAGCTGCTGGCGTGAGTTAGGTTCTATCTCACTAGCTCGCTGCGCGTCAACAATGTAAAAGCAATGAGATAATTTCTGTACGATATACCATTTTCCATTGTGAGCCACCATTATATATGTTCCTTAATTACTTCTACTGATACTACTATGTCTTTTATGTTATTTCAATTCCCACAATTGATATTTTGTTAGGAAATCGTAAAGAGAGAGATAAATTAAGATTAGAATTTCACTGCCTACCCTGTCATCATGTTTTTGTGGCCTTATTAAAGAGTGTGAAGAAAACAAATAAAGTTTAATTTAACAAAGGATGGTGTGGTATAAAAAGGGTATAAATGATTTCATGGTAAAAATTAATCACTGGGAAAACTGGGATACCTTACATAACAGAAGTGCATCGCTTTTTAAATCCCACGACTCAATCCCGGTTTCGGAGTCATAGGGTATCTGGTGGGCCTATACCACCTTTGAGTTGTATCTTTACTCAGAAGTATAGTGTTCCATAATGGATACATAAGGTCATTAATCGAAAAAAAACAAATAAGAATATTTTTTTCAGTTTTGTTATAGTGAAACTGAATAATTAATTAAGAGCACAACATTTCTAATTTTGTGGTGCTTACCACCATTTCTTTAACCTCGTTAATTAAAATTTATATCATTAGGATAGTAGCTAGCTTTATATGGTGGCATCCGAAGTTGATAGTGATGTTAGAAAAGAATATGACCAACTGAAAAGAATGAAGACTGAAAAGAATATGACCAACCATGATCATGTATAATCTAATTTGTTTTAATTGAACCATTTTCGGCAACTTTCTGAGATACATACGAAGGTAGTCTGAAAGAGTTAATTCTTTGAGATTTAGAGCATACAAGTTAAGTTTTTTAATCTCTCTTGTTCATTAGGTAAATTTTTATATCTCATTTTCCGTCCTAAAAATATTTTCATCTCATTCGATGTTTCATCATTTAAAATTTTCTTTCCAATCAAAATTTTAAACCACTTCAGCTAGAAAATGTACATTAAACCGTAAATTGGAAATTAACTTTCAATACTGCTAATATGATATTTTTAATTTTATGAAAATATGCATGGGTACTTGCATGCGTAGTTCATAAGTACGTTAAAATACTGATAAATTGACTTTTTTGTAAATTTTTCTGCCGAAGAAGCTCTTTGAACTATTACGTCTTTCTCTTGTCATAGTGTTATTTATGGATGGCGTCGATGTAATAAATGGTTTACTGTACTTTATTGTTTAGCGACTGGATATTAGCGATCAATTTCAGTTTTTTCATTTAGGAAGTTGTGCGGAGCCAAACAATTCAGGGTGTACTTTAAAACTCAGTTGAAGTAATCCATTATCATTAAACCTTTTCGGATTATTTTACTCTTGATAATTTATATGGTGGCTGAGAAAATATCTTTGCTGTTTTCATAAATTAACTTTGCCTACTTTATTGCAATTTTTAATATATTTTCATGAAATTAGCCCATCTCGTACATGAAATACATTATTGTTCTTGATATACTCCTATGATAGTATTATCACACGAGTATACCAAAAAAATATGTGCGAACAATATTCATTTGGCAATCAGGCTAATCATACAAGAACTTTATATTCCTTGAATTCACGAAACTTTCGGATTATGTGATTACACATAGAAATTACTGAGCACAGCCATTTTCAAGTTGCCACCTGATAATGGTGCGGTCGTTTATAGAGGTTTATTCGCAGTGAAATAGTGAGTAGTTGTGGCAAGGTATTGTGCTCAAAGTCGCGGAAATAGAAGAGATGGGAGGATTGATACGAGATGGCTGCCGTGTCGCAACTATACGTGTGAAGGTTGGAGAAGGAAGGAGGAACCCTTTTTAAGAGATAAGAGGGCGAAGCGAGCAGACTCCCTTTTGCGAGAGCTGTCCAGTCGGATTGACCCAAATAATTGATAAGACATGATGCGTGAACGTAAGAAAGGGCGGGTTGCGTGCCGGCTCTGGGAAAGAGTCTGGAGCAGCATGAGAACAGATACCGCGGTCCTCTTTAAAAAATAAGCCAACAAGAACTTCCAGACGGTAAATAGAGAGAAAGAGCGCACGAGACAGGGCAAACGAGTTTCTGTGCTTAAGCAAGCACAAATTGCGGATGATTTTCATTGGTAGTCTAATATTTGCTTTCCTACCGGTCATGCCTCGGTATACTATATAATGTACATGAAGCCAAGTGATAATGTTATTCAAAGCCATCTCATCAGCTCTGCGACTTTTCTTGCATCATTTCTGTGAATTTGGTACTTTCCTTTTCCAAATTCCTTGTGTGCAGCACTAGCTCTATTGAATCAATTATAAGAAGTGAAGTAAAAGTTAATTCAAGTAAAATTGATTTTTGAACAATTTGTTTTAACACAGTGTAGTACTTTCAGCGCAGAATTGGATCAATGCATAGACAAGGAACGGAGTTTTCTTAATTTCTGTGCTGTTTTCGGTTAATTATTTTTGACAAGAGGTACTATTCTAGATTATATTGACGAACATCTCAAATAAAATCATTCGATTGAGGATTAAAAGTGTGGATTCCGAAGACGTCTTAATAAGATGTGTTAGGAAGGGAGGCAGTACAGCAAAGTTTCTAATTTATACTAGAGTTCTTTCAAATGCATAAATATATGATCTTTTACTTCTTCACAATATCTGTCACACACACGCTCACATTCATATGTACTATATATCTTCGAAAAAGAACGCTCTTCAGCGACAACACAAAGATATAAAAACTTTGATTAAAACATTTAACCACAGAGAAAGGACACTCATATTTTGTTTCGACTGCACAACCGTCCATCCAAAAACCTACCTTAACCGGTAGATTTCCTAATAATTAATAATATATATAAAATACGTATACCTATAAACATATATACATGTGAGTGGTCTGAATAATTTCCGACCTCAGAAAATTTCAGAAAAAATGTCTTGTATCTTTGTTAGGCCGGAAACTTTTAGACCACCCTTGTACATATTAATATATCAATACACACACATTGTATATATCTATTATATATATATATTTTTTTATATCAAATAAGAGTTTAAAATATTGATGCGCATTTGCATTCTGTGCTGGAGTAAAAGAGGAATGGTGTTTTGAAGTACATTTCCTTGTATTCACAATTTTAATACCAGATAATCGGTGATGTTTGTGTTTGACGTAAGAAACTGAAAATATCACTCATCCCATCCCAATCCTATAAGCCTCTCATGTGATGCATATCCAGGGGGCTACAAGATGCTTAACCTCTGTTTTTCCAGTCTGCTCAAAATAGTTTATTTGTCCTTTCAGTGGTTACGTGGATATACTATATAGTATGTGCATGTGCAGTAGGATATAGTATGTGCCTGTGTCCGTCAATGTACAGACTGCGTTTTTCCCCATTCTCTTTTAATCGTCTTCCCTTTTATTTGCGTGAATTTCATGCATTACGCTCACTTTCTCTTCTTGTATTTGTCGTAATGCAACTCATATGATTGCTGAGCCTAGATATTTAGTGTTGTATGATATATGATGCATGAAAAAGAATATCTGCCTGATGTAAAAAAAGGTTCAAGCAAATAAAATGGAAGAATAGAATTAGAAAGTAAATCAGCAAATGCATTCGCTATTCCTGAACCTAGCACTTCAATTAGTATACATAGATCGTAAATTCCGCTTCGATAATGTATTTGTTTAGACTCTGCCTCAATGTTCTACTTTATTGGTGAACATGGGAGGGACTTGCCTGGCGAGATGCCGGGAGTCTCCCTGCAAGCTGTCTTACGATGTGCTGAAACACTTACTACGCTTCGTATAATATAATTGACAAATAAACTTTTCTCAAAAAATTTCTCGCGCATATTTTCCTATCGGTCTGCCCCTGATGGTGAGGTTGCTGGGCGTTTTTCACTTGCATCATCGGAAATTTATATTTTTGCGATTTATGTTTCATGCATTACCTCCAGGAGAAAAATGAACTGTACAACTTTTAGTTACGCTCGCGTAATTCACTATTGCCCTGTAATATGCGTCTCAGCAAAACTGACAGACAGAATCTTGCAAGAAAAATTTACTTCATTGATCGGAAAATTGATTCATTCAACATTAAATAAAATGGGAGGGAACAAAGGGAGAAATCGAGGATATGGAGAATGCTCGCAGGAGTATTTTTTTTGCAGTTAGCCTTATTTTGAAGCTCCGTGTAAACATCATTTTTTACTCATGGAAATTTCTCATTTTTTTATCTCCACATTACGGTGTTGATTGATAGGCGAGGGTGGATACAGTTAAATTTATCGAGAAATAATTACGATGGGTAGCGGTGGGAGCATGAGGAGGCTGGTCCTAGTCCAAATTATAGCGGAGTGGATTATTTGGCTTCTTTTTTGTCATCGGCGTATCTTTTATTTTTCAACTCCGTCCCCCCCCCCCCAAGGGGAAAATAAAGCGGACTCTTCCACTTCCTCCCCCCTTTCCATCCTCCAAAGAGGGCTCATTTGTGTTCCTCTCCCTCAGTTGTGTTCTACCTATGTATCCTATGCGTGTTTGTGTGTGCGTGTGTGTGACTGTTCCGTGGCTTGGCTTTTTTCTCTCCTTCAGGTTCATCTGCCCTTCTTTTTTTAAACCCAACTCAGCCTTTAATTGCATGTCTACAAATCACCGTTTCTCTTCCCCTCCCTCGAAGGAGAACGTGAAAGAAAGAAAGTAATATCAAATGACAATGGTTTACGTTAATGAAGAAAACTGAAATTAGTGAACAATTGCCAGTCCCCTAGGCTTGAATTTGAAGTTTATACTGATCGACTGTATTGATTTCAACGTAACTCAGGTTTTTTTATTGCGTCTTACGTTACGTGGGTTTTCTCTCTTTTAATTTATATTCCTTATCTGCTTTCCTCGTAAAACATTTTCTTCGATCGATTTTATATTGATATAGATTCAATTTTCCAGATTCCCATTCTCTAGACGCGATCAAAAGGCGGAATTTATAATAATGCGTTTTGAATACAACGGACCTTAGATTTACAATTATATGTTAATGCATAGTATTTAAATGAGTTGAAGATGTATCACGTATCTATTGGCAATATCATGAAATATCGATTACATATTGGCTATATATCTTATGAAGCTATAAATACAAATACTAATATTAGTACTAGTCTTTATCTTAATCGAACTTTCGTCTAGAGATACAGCACTAAGGTTTTACCAATCGCAATTGTACAATTTTAAATGCAATTAGTGTATTTAAGTGTCGAAATATTCCACGAAATAGTGTAATTAATCATGTACCCATCTCATTGTTGTTCCTCTTTTTTATTATTACTTTAAGCTACAATATCAGGATTGATGTTAGAGGGAACTTAGATTATCCTTTGTAATGAAATCATTTTTCGAGTTTAGTTTCTTTTAAATAATGAAAGTCCTTATATTTTGCATTCGCTTGTTCAGTCCTGTTTCTGGACTCTCCATTATTTAAGTTTTCCGGCCTTCGAATGGATACCAACAGGCAGTGCAGAAATCAGAACAGTCTTTAAATGAGTTTTTGCTTCCTTTTTCCTATGGCCTCTATATTTGGGGCCGATCTGCCTCACGTATTTCATAAAAAAGTTAGTCATGCGTCACAAATATTTCCACTTATGTGTGTCCTCCAATATACCATTTTTCCGGAACTCATCTGTCTGTTCCATTTCTGATATCCTATCTCATTCACTTTTATATCGTACTGCGTCTCATTTTTTCTCCATTAACTTCAGACATCTTATTTTATTCTTCAGCCCATGATCCTTTATTCTATTCGCATTGTTTCACAGATGTTCCCTACATGAACTTCTTTCTGATCGCTGTTTTTTATGTCTAAAACCTTAAATCAGTGTTATTTCGTTGCCATCACTATTATGGCTCCATCTGACTAGATGTTGAATTTTTCAAACAAGTTCATGTATTAAATGATTGTTTTCTAAGGTAATTCACTCAAGGGATTAGTAGACAACATTATGGTTATGTTATGACGCTCAGGAATTACATAAGTTTTCGTCCTTTCGTCCGTTTGAATCCAGAACCCAGCGTACTGCATCACTCATAGTTTTTTTTTATCTTTCTTTTAACCTCTATTTCACGAATCTTCCTTTTCCCTCCGTCCACACCCCTTTCCCTTTAGTGCTTAACTCTTCCCTGCTCTTGAACAGTCCTTTCTTCATCCTCACATTCTTTTGCTCTCCATCCCAGTCGTGAGCAATCAGCTTATTCGTGCGCATCATTCGGAGGAAGATCAGCAAATGGAAGTACACACGAGAGAATGATTTTGAGTGGAATTGTTCTCAAGGTCGTCAGAGGGGACGGATAAGTGCTGCATTATTGCGTGTATGTCTTTCCGGTTCCTATGTTCCTCCGTTGGGAATGGTCACTCCTTTTTCCATTATCCCCTCAAATGCCACGATCCAGTCCATGAAGGAGACACAAAAGCATTCTTCTTGCCCATCGTGCAGGAGGATAATGCACGCAGTACGAGTGGGAGCTTGGATGCAGGGCTTTGAATCGATTACGGCGGGGAATGGTGCACGATGAAAGCGTGAGTTGCCCAGAGGAGGGATGAGTGGAGACGCGGGTCAATGCTCAGCCCTGCCTCCATCGCACGCGTCTTCATAATGGAAGGGGACAATGGCGATGATGCTTATGCTGCTAAGAATTGAAAACTCACGAAAATCATAAAATAGTATCTTGTGTACTCAGTAAAATTTTTTGTATCGAAAGTAGATCATGTAAATAAAATTCGGGAAATAGATGCCAGAACTAGCAGACTCAGTGACTCCTTCCCACAGGCAATACGGGATAGCAACTGTAGGGTTATAGATAGAAAAATTCCACTTGCCACCCCCAGCTTCTAAGGAATAATTACTTCTACTTGATTGCTTACACTTTTACTAACCTCGTGGGTTTTTTTATCAAAACCCTTTCTTTCCGCATGACTTCATGAGAATGCCTTTAAATAATGTAGTTCTCTTTACAGTATTGCTTGCTCTGCTTTGTCTGTACTTAAGTTTTCCCTTCCATCCCTCGTCCCTCGACGTGGGGGGACCTTCCCGCTACCTGCAGCGTTAGGTCACATCCCCTACCTGTGTCCTTGGGGAGGAGAGTGTTGCATGCTCATACTATATGGTGGTGGAATTTCGGCCCTCCTACTTTTCAAATTCTAGCTTACACATTATTGAATAGATTTCTGACTGCATCTCAAGGTGCAATTGTTTATTAGATAATACTATATGTAATTTCATGCGTGTAGAAAGAAAGGAATTTTGCATGAATGTATACGCCACGGTAAGTGTGGTTTTGCATGTGGTTTTGTTCCTTTTTACGACTGGTGACCTAACACCTCCCGTCACACGCCCTTGCAGCGCATTGCGGGGTATTATGTCAATGTAGAATAAATTATCTTGATGAGTTAGTGATTACTTTTGACCTTACTTACTATGGTAGGAGAGCATACAGCAGCTTTCATTCTCTAATTTATATTTTTGAAACATTATAACATATTATAAATTGAAAAATACTTCGAAGTAAACTTAATAAACCACATATGAATTTGAATTAAAATATATTCATAATTATTTCGTAAATAATTTGATATTAGCTTAATTTCAATTAGAAATCCTCTTAAAACGTATGCATATCAAAATAAGTGTTATCCCACCAAATTAACTAAAGATTTTTATAAAACTATGATCATTTCCATTAAAATTTAAAAGTTGTTTTTAACTTGGGTAAAAGTGGCAATTCAAGAAAAAAGCAGAGGGAAGAAATCAACAAAGAAGAAGAGTGGTGATATTGCAGGAATTTTAGCAGATCTTGAGGCTGTTGCTGGGAGTATCGCGAGAATTTGTGTAACAATACCGTGGAGCATGAACGTGAGCAAAATTCATTGGGTGAACATGAATGAAGGGGGTTGATTAAGAGAGAATTATATAATAACAGCAGTTAGAATACCAAAGAATGAAATAGCAGCTAACGGAAAGAATTGAAATAAGTGCTAAGATGATTTGGTTACACTGAAAAAGTGGATGAGAGTCAAGTTAATAATCTGATATACGCGGGAAGAGTAAACGATAGAAAGGATAGGAGAGACCTAGAAAGTTACTTTTCTTAATGTAGTGAAAGAGACTTACAAGACAGTATTTTAAAGAAAACGCAAGGATGAACTAATTTTTCTATATCTCGACGATACCAAGACGGGAAGTTAGTGTCTGAAAATTCAAGGCGGCTTGGAGTCAAAGAATTAGGGCTTCGCTATATCTTCGCCTTCTAAAAATAAAAATATTTTATTTATTATCGTCAGTTCCCGTAAATGACACATTTTTGTCGTATTAAAAAAATGAATGGTTCTAAGCAAAGATTTATAAACGCCCGTGTACTTACACCCAGTATTTTCTTCATTGAAACCATATTCCAATATGAAATGATCAAGTAACAGATGCATAATGTATAAGAGAAAAATTCCGTTATTATAATTAAGATGTGTTCGTTTCTTTGCTTGAATCTTAGACAACGAAACGATAAATATCTCAAGGCTTGTATCTGATTTTCGAATTCCTGTTTCGTTTCTGTTGGTAAATAAAATACTCCCCGCTGAGACAGAATGGGGAATTATTGGTTGGTATAAGCAGGAAGTATTTATTGCTTGATAAAAAAACTTTTCGGTGAAATATGACGAATGTATACTTTTTGAACAACTCTGGAGACTTCAACGACTGGTTGAAACGAGTCCCTCTACTTGCGGTGAATTCGAAAGAACGAGAAAACGGGTTACGTTCATTTTAGTGTCAAAACATTTCCCACGAAAAAGGCAAAAGGGTGGTTATAGGTAGTTTTTAGAGGCGTACTCGCGCTGAAATGTATCAACTCAAAGTATCTCTTTTTCCGTTAACGCTAACATAAAAAGAACTACTACTTCCTTGAGCAACATTCTACGGCAATGAGCTCAATATGACGATTTGATGTTACGCTTCTCATCAAAACATTTCAGGTCGTTTTTCCGCCGATCGGTCCTAAAAAGTCGAGTCGCAATGTGAGGGCATTGAATTTTTCGAGTCGTCCCTTTTTTTCCCTCCGAGCTCCGTTACGTTCCCTCCCCCTCCCACGGACATTCCACTCGCTGCGTCACAGGAATCTCCTTTCGTCTTCGGTAACCCATTATTATTCACCGCCCTTATCCTAAGACAACCCCATTCCTCTTCATTACTATCTCACTCCTCTTTCTCTCTCTCCCACTGGCATCTTCTCCTCAAACCACTTTCCCTCTCTCCCTTCCCTTCTACTTCTGTCTCCCCTCTTTTCTCTCCTTTTACCCATCCATCTGTCCCCTCTCTACCTTGGCTGTCAAGCCTGGATTGGAGTATCTCCTACGGCTTCTTCTTTTGCCATTGGTGGGACTTACAATTTAGTTATTATAACCAAGCATTTTACTACCAGTGAAACTACTTAGGATATCAAATTTTCGGGGTGCCCGATGACCATTAAGCTCAGCATAAACATTGAACTAGCAAGGTCCAATGATCAGTGTGTTGGAATGAAAATGGATATTTATTGCAATTTATATTGCGTCGTCATCATGGGCTTATTATCATGTTCATCATATGTCTGGATATATTTCTAGACTCAATTGTGTCATCGTTGTGAACACTGTCAAGGTACAATAAATGGAATCTCATAATATTTTTCTATTTGATCTGCATTTGAAAGCCGCGGTGAAAAATAATGCCTTCGCTTCAGTAAGTTCAGTAAAGGAATACTACTTAAAATGGTCTCAGTTCAACGATTTAATTGAAAAAAAGTATCTGACTACTTTCAAATTTTTTGTGAGGTAAATGGAGCAAATCGTTAATATTAATTTGAGTGGGCAGAGACTTAAATGAAGCATGACATGTTAAGTTAATATAATCAAGAATTCCCTGGTTTAATTGATGCCACGAAAAGGTGAAATCATTATTTTTTTAAATATTTAACCATTGTATTATAAACCTTATTTGTTATGTAAGTAGGGTGATTGTCAGTATGAGAAAATTATATTTTATGTTCCTATTTTTTAGGTGGTAACTGTTTCTGTAAAACATGTATATATTTTCTGGGTGTTCTGTGATAACCTAAAGGACCTCTTATGTTAATTATGGTGCCTGTAAACAGCCTCTGGTATGCGTTTGCTTGGAAGTAGTTTCTCCCTTCACTTATTTTTATTCATTTAAAATAATACGACATCGTAATTTTAGCATGGGAATAATCTCCATCTACTAATGAAATTTATTGGATAATTGATTTTTATTCTTGAATTAAAGTTGTTTTAATACAGTTACTCTTGATAAAGCTGTGGTGAATTATTATTTAGTTTTTCTATGGCACTTGAGAGTTAAGATCTATTATTTGATTTACCTTAATGATCGTCTGCTGATGTCTTGAATCAGTGAAAAATTTCAACTATTTTTTACCTATTAATGAGGTATTTGTCGTCGATGTGAAACGATTTAAAAAATATATTTTTCTCTAATTATCGTAGTCCCGCCGAGCTATATCGCCAATGGAATGAATTTGAATATTTCATTGAATAGAACGTAGATACACGGCCAACTTTTTTAAAGTTTTTTTTATTTTATTGAAGCCACAAATTTCAAATAGAAAATAGGCAAGAGGATAAAAAGCAAATAATGGAAAAATTAACATAGAAATAGTAAAATATGTGTGTGGAAAAGGAATCTTTACGGTTATTAATAATTTACATGGCGTAGGTAATTCCTTATAATTAAATTAAAATCATATCTTCCACCCCTTCACTACTTTTTTGTCTTCTTTATTTCTTCCATTGGCTCACCTGATCATTTATATATATTGTACATAAGATTCATGCTCCCTTCTTCAATTTTGTCTCAGATTGAAACCTTTTGTCCTTTTTGCCCGTCTACCTCCTCCGCGGTCGTCCATCCCTCGCTCATTTTTATGTACCCCCACCCGTTTCCTTTCTTTTCCTCGAACTTCAATTCCCTCTCCCTCTCTTTCCCTCACAACGGACCCGCTTCCCAGTAATCCCCTAAAATTATTCTGGACCGACCACTTCCTCATTCTCTCGCTTCCTCTTCCGACAGCCTCCTCCCAGTCCCCCTCTCCCACACGCTCGTTCAACTCCCTCTCCCGCTCTCATTCCTCTTCTTCCACTCTACTACTGCTCACCTCCTCGCTTCGTCCCTATAAAAGTCCTCCTTCTCAGGTCCCTTACGAAACTCAAAGAGTTCTCTGTCTATTCTCTTTTTTATCACCTCCTCCACTCGCTCTCCATTGTTTCTTCCGCGGTGCGTCACCTGTTGACCAGACCGGTCGTTACTCTCGTTTTCCTTCCCCCCTCTCTTCCCAACCCGTTTGCTCACATTCTAATTCATGTTCCGAGCTAATCTCACATATCTTTTTAATTCCCCGTCAGAAATTTTATGCTAACGATATTCCTAGGTTTTTAAATTTCGTCTCCCTTCTTCGCGGCTTGTTTTGTGTTGGTGAGACGAGAGAGGCCAGGGAAAGGATTTCGACGAACTGGGAATTTCCTTGACCAGTTCTGCAGGCTTATGAATATTCTAGAGATCCTCTGCTCTCAAATATTTTACTTTCGTGTTTAAGTTCCATATGTGGCACAGTTGGTCGCTTCAGATAACAATAACATTTGTGCGCAGAGGTACTGGGTGTAGAAAGTTGATATAGTATTATTTAATCGATTAAGTAATGCAGGAAATGAATCAAACTTGATGGCCAAACGGATAAGAGGTCGGTTTTGTATGGTTACGGAAAACTACTGGGCATAAATGAGGGCTTGTATGTATTTCCTCTCAGCTAGAATTCGCGTATGCCCTTCGTTATTTCATTCTTTAGATCTTCTTACTCCTATAAACTTATTACGACCCAAAAGGTTTATTCTCTTTCTTCCTCCTCGAATTATGTACATTTTCCCTTATATCATGCCATTCAACATTCTCTCTCACCGCATCTTAATATCTCTTCTATTCACTTTTTCTTTCTTTAACGTTCCCACTTCTCCCATAAGGCTCGCTCGGAAGGCGAGCAAGTTTCTTCCTCTCCTTGTACAGCTTATTTTTCCATTATTCTCCATACCCGTATCTCAAAAGACTTCTGTCTATACTCATCATTTTTCCTCAAGGACCAGTTTTAAGGAAACTTACTGCGAAAAGTTCCTGTTTTAAAGATTTTAGACGTCCTCACAATTCATCGGGCAATCATACCTTAAATGCCTAAACTCAACCAAACCAAATCCTCACTCCTTACCAAAGGGCAGTAAATCCGAGTTTTAGGAAAAGAGGCCAAAATCGTTTCAAATCACATTATTAAATAAAAATACGGTCAAACTGCTGGCGGGATAATTTATCCACGTCTTAACCGATTAAATATCTATTACTTATTTACTGAGTATCATTAAATACGTGTTTTGGGTTTATATTTTAATAAATTATCCCATTCCACCCCAAAGGTATTTTCCTGATCAATTGTTTTGCTACTATTTTTTCTCTTTTGTTTTTTTTCTGTTTTTCACCATCTCTTGTTATGAGTCTGTAAGTGTCTTTCGGTGGGTCTTTGCATATATTCGGCGACTACTTGTTAGAGTTATGAGTCTGACTTCTTCTGCTTGACTTCTTTCTTGATTTTCTCATACTTTTCCACTTGTGCGAGGGTGAGGAAATAGGAGGAGGGAAGAGAGTGGGGCAGAACGGGCGATAGAAAACGAATCCTGTTCCCCGCGCGGCTCTGCGGGACTCTTCGACCGCTGATGGTCTCCGGGCGACACTCGATCTTTCTGGTCGCCCTCTATCTTTACCATACACGCCTCTCTCCAAATGACCCTATCTCAGGTAATGTTACTGACCAACCGAGGCAACGGACCTCCCTTCCGTCCTTCGCCGTACCCACCACCGCTAACCACGGACACCACCATTCCATTCTCCCCATCCGCCCCACAAACTTGCAGGAAAAAAGGAATCTTCTCTCCTCCATATATGCTCCATTACGCTTTCTATCTCCTCCTTCTCTCTGCCCCTAACTCTATTTTTCCCTACTTTTTTCACCCCTCTTCCAACAAAAAACCTTCTCCCTTTCCTTAGTCTAAATCTTACTTCCATCGTTCCTCTCCTCCACACGCTTCTTTCTCCCTCTTTGCGTCGGCATTTCGAGTCTCCTCTCAGTTTCCCCTCGACACATCTCCTCACTTCCTTCGGGGCGTTCTCCCTTCTTGTCCGACAGTGAACACCCACGCAACCACCTACGCACCTTCCTCTTCCTCCCTCTCTAGCTCCCTTCGCCCATCCTTTTCTGCTTCCAACCGAACCCCATACCAGCGTGAAACCATCCCACGAACATTCCCTCTCCGGTGACCCCACGCCGTGGGTTCACCCGTTTGTTCCATTTACTTAGCGGATGGAGGTGTAAGTCCCAGCATATAGTATACATACGCATATAATGCATCAGAAGTGCTCTCAGGCTCCCGTTTATATGGGCAAGCATATTATAGCTAGTTCAATTCACTACCTTCCTTCAAGTATGCTTTCACGCCCACTTTTCTCAGCATCAGGTTTTTCAGTGGCGTCAAGGATGAAGGATTTCTAAAAAATCGAGATAAAGTGAGGGGGTGTCATTTTTCTCACCGTTCCGTCCTGTTGGGTATTTTTTCATCCATATTCAAGTTTTCCTCATATTTTTCTGCTCATTGCACACAGTGAGGGAATAAATTTCCGATTGCCAAACCAGCGCTGCATCATTCAAGTTACATCGCATTCTTGAAGTTACCTAACTTTTATGCACTTAACTACCTATAGGAGGTGTGTTCAGTAAAAAAACTTAAATTTGAGTTTTTTTAGAAAATTTTAATTTGTTCGTATGTATCAATATTAACACCTCAATAAATAGCCCCATTAGGTATAATACATTTATGCCAGCGCTTTTCCCAAGCCTGGAAACACTTCTGGAACTCGATCTTGATAATATTTTAGTGCTATTGACATTTTGGGTTTCTGGACTGGTTATCCTATGCATATAAAACGTGTACAATAATATTTTATTGCAATAAAGTTGTAGGAAAGCTATGAAAAAAACAATCAGAATGTAGGAAAAATATTTGGACGATAAGGAACGCTATTTAACTCTTGAAATGAAACGTCTTTTCAGAACTTTGTATTAATGACATGGTAACACGAATATTTCAATACGATTTCTTTACCCTCATATGAAAATCAACATTTCCGATTTTCCTCAAAGTATTGCTTTTAGCGACTGTATATTTTTGCCCTCTTAAACGTAGGGTAAAAATATACAGTTGCTTTGCTACACTTTAAATTGAATTCACTTCAGAGTTATCCCATTTCAACCTTACGATGTTAAAGCAACTTGAGCAACTCCAATCACAATAGTTTGAACCTTTTTACTTCTTCATACAATATAATATTTTATAACTATTATCTGAGTGTACACATAAGTAAACAAAAGTAAAAACCGCAAATCAACTTGCGTATTGTAAACTACAAAAGAATTATCTGAGAGGTGACTCCGTTGAGGGTGAAAAGTTTCTGGATGATCCTTTGACAAATGGAATTTTGGAAGGGAGCACCGATATTCTTCGTTGCAGTAATTTTCTGCCTTGAGAGACTTTAAGAGCAGCATGTATCCATCCATTACCTTGCTTAACTCCGTTCTGCCGGAGACATTTGCCGAAACTTCTCCCTTTTCTCGTAAAATCTCCTCCTCTCGTGAGACCACTTATTTTACTATCCCATATCTCAATCCTTTCCTCTTTTCGCAGACACATCCACCACTCCTCCTCCTATTCCCATAGCCCCAACTCTCCCCCTCGAGCAGTCTGTCACACTCACCCTCCGCGACCTGTGCCACTCCTTTGCACGCTAACGAGGGCCCACTCCGACACTCCTTCCTCACCGTCCTTACCACCGACCCTTCCCTTCACGCCATACCCCTCTCTCCCCCAGTGAGTCCTCTCGCAACCCTTTCCCTCCCCCTCCCCTTCCCTCGTTGGGCACTCTTCCGCTTCTTCCTCCGCTCGTCACTCCTCCCCCTCCTTCCCACATCAACCGAAGTTTCAACTCAGATTCACACTGAGGCGATCCTCCGTCCGCCATCTACCACGCAACTCCCGTCTGGTGCCTCACTCACCAATACACGCTTTAATCTTCTTATCTGCCGGTAACCGCCCGCTCCCATTCCATCGTTCGCATCTATACAAAAAGCAAATATTGGGATTTTCTTCTTCATGTTCTCTATTTTTCCCAACGACTTAATGTTTCATTTGTTGAGTTTTTTTCTAATTTATCCTCATGTGGGTATATGACATAAATGTCTGTGTAAAATTGCATTTAATGTCCTAGTTTGGGCGGTAAAATTATAATAGTGCCTTATGCTTCCCGATGCAATCACACCAACGTTTTTTGGTCATCTGACGGCCGGAATAAGTTTTTAATCATTAGTCGGTGGCTCATTTTTTCGAGGCGATGTCTATGGAAGCTTATTTGTTTATGGGAAAGTTAACCAGTAAGACACTTAGCGCTTGTTTTTTAATTTATTGACGTTGATATTCATGCGTAATATCGTTTGGGATAAGTACAACACATTAGGTCATAATTTTAAATTGAGTTCTTACCCTGTATGTTTTTTCAACATGAATAAGAGTTGTGTCTTTTGGCCTTAAAAAAATGTAATATATCGTGTATGTGACGTCAAAAGATTCCTGTTATCACCCGTATACGAAAATCATCTTACTTATTCACTTTTACTTCAACTATACTATGTCTTAGTGATTAATATAACGAAGTTACGCTAAGAGGAACGAATGATATTTTCTAAAGACTTCTTATGTAGTCCCGACATACCATTCAATTCAATCTTGCCTTGAATTCGTCCGGTTTGTCGAGTTAGGATATTTTTAAATCGTTTTTCATATATTTTTGTAATGTTCAACCCTTCGCTTGACGCCCTTTGCTGTTTTTTTACATCGTTTTAGATTTCTCTTCCGGTGGCCAGCTTCTATCTTCTTTCCGTTGTCTTTTTATTGTGTGTCTCCCACGATTAACGTCATCAAGTTTTTTCAGCTGAAACAGGAAGAGCTCGCCCTCCTCCTTTGTCGCTGAAAAAAATACTTCCTCTTTACCTACGTCTCCCTGAAGCTTTCTCGATATCTCGATCATCCCAGCCTATAACACTTCCCTCGGACCTGCCAGTGCCTTAGATAGTCCCGCAGTTATCTTTTTCGGCCCTTCTCCCCCTCGATGTTGTTCACCCTTTTATTCAAACCTCTTAGCTCTCGCCGTGCGCCAAACTCTCGTCTTATTTTAAACCGATTTCGGAGGCGTCATTCTCTATCTTTCTCGCTTCAGTATCAGCATTCATTTTGTATTTGGTCAACATGCCGTCCTTGATGGCGAGACGGTTGGTTGACCGCTTTTCGAACTCCCGAGACGTGTGTACGAATTCCATACTTCACCTCACGGCGAAGAAGGGGGTTGTCTGCTTCGCCGTCAAAATACTACGAGCAGTGTGGCCCCAATTATACAGAGACATCTTTCAGAATCAACCATCATGAACGAAAAGGTTTTTAATGAAGTTAAAGTTAAATAATGTAGAATTTTTAAGGCTCTGGTTCCTGTGGGGTTGTGTGCGTGGTAGTCCATTGGGTTCAGCAATAGGCTAAGATGGACCTTACTTATCGGAAGGTCCGTCTTCAAGTCCAGTTGGCCGCTCAAAACACGACCCACTAAATGAATGTGTGGAATTTTTACGTACCAGTGTTTTATGGGTAACCACATGCGGAACAGAGAAAGGAACTTTCCCTCAACTCCTTAAGGCAAACGCGTGAATTCTACACGCTGGAAGTTTTGGTAACATTCAAGTTCCAACATCACCAGTCAAACTAATTTTCCGGCCTTCGGCTTTGCTTTTTTGTTTGACATGTCGAGAGTCCTATAATCTATGAGTAAAAGTTTAAATAAGGCAACAAGGGCCGCATATCCAAGATAAGATGCGTTCACAAACACTTCGCGACTATTTTTGCATCGTTACGAAGAATACATCACGACGAGGCAAATCCTATTGTTCCATCAGGGGCATCTTTGGATACTAAAGTAAATGTTCTACAAATTATTCAATGTAAATACATACAGGAACTGGTGCCTTACCACACACTCCGGCACACACCCTTACTTTCGTTATAATATATTTCTGAACAAGTAAAAACGTAATTATTTAAAAGATAACTGCAACGCTAATTTCGAAGTTGTCAGGGCAGTGCTGGATGAATGAGTCTTCAAACGAGGAGAATCGAATCTATTCTCCCGCTTCGTCAAAGATTATCACGCTGGCCCTGCCCTTCTTTCCTTTCAACGTGTGTGTTTTCAGACTCCAACGAAGCCTTAAATTGGGTTTGCATGCATGGGGGCACAGTGATGTGGAGACCACTTGCCGAATCATTATTCGCACAGCCGCATCATCGAGATCTCTTTCCTTCATTTATTGAACGGATTCCTTGCTATGACTACAATCGAAGAACGGTATAGAAAACCCAGCCTTTTTCTAGTCATGTTAAATCAATCCATCACTAATTCAACCGATACATGTAGTATCTTCGGAAAATTTTAAGTTTGTGCATTGCTAAATATGTAAATTTCGGTAGAATTTTAAAAAGAATAGAAAAGGGAATCACTAACGTCATAATTAGAAATATCTAAGATATAAAAATCATAAGAGTTTGAATTTCGTGGCAAAACATTGCGATTCTAGGTCGTATTAGGTATGAAGCTGCTGAATATACCCTAAGCACACTAGTGTTATTTACAAATTATTTTTAGTAGATTCCTGTTTATAAAACATGGAGTAAAACTTATTAAACTCATAATTTTGCAGTAAGAACTTCTTTTTACCGATATCTAGTTGCCGTTGATAACCTGGCGTTTAGAAGTGTGAACTATATAAGAAAAATCATTGCTGATAAAAATGGTGGATTATAAAACTGTTTTATATGTTATAGGAATTTATTAGTTGATGTACTGATTTCATAGTGCGCTGATCATCATCATATTATGTTATTTTACTGAGAAAATATGTCTGATAGTAAATTTGGAATGTTTTGTTAGCATTGGGATTCGTTTTGCTAATTTTAAATACAGAATTACAAACTTAATGTACAAATACATGATACTTCAGACAAGGGAAATCAAAAAGTTAATTATTTGTTGTCGGCATATAAAATTAATTTGTCGTCTAAAGAAATTTTACAACCTACATTAAATTGACTTAATGGATGAAACTGCATTTTCAAAAAATGCACTGACAAAAATGTGAAATATTAATCATTGACCTGCTACTCCTCCCTTTAAAAATATATAATTGAGTGAAATTCGCGCCAACATACTTTCTTTTCGTCTAAGTTGGGAAAACAGCGCACTAAACGGCATTCCTGAATTCCCTGATGGCTTTCAAAATGAATGTCATAAACCCAATAGCATTCATATTTATTTTTAGTAGTTTCTACATACTATCAGCTGTGTGCATTGATGAAGATGCAAACATCTTAATATACAAGGCAGTTATAATGAAGTTACTTTTCCGACTCTAGAGCTTGGCCACATAAATATACCTTTCTTCGATAATCTTACCTGAATGAGATCTGGTTCGTCCCCCGCTGAGGGCTGGAAAAAGAACTCTTTGTTGTATAATTGAGATATGTCACAGCCAATAGTGACTAAATAACCGCTGTTATTAAATTAGTTAATTGTAAGTAAATTAGTATTCCTTACTATACGCCGATAAGATTTCAACATTTCAAACTCATGTCTGTCGTCTAGCTCTTCAGATATGATATTAAATATGATTGAAGTACTAGTATGTAGTAAGTAGTAGTATGTCATGCATATAGTATTCATCTAATATAAAATTTTAAAGCTTCTTTAAATTTACTCGTAAATCCGCAAAAGAATGTGGGAAAAGTGTTTACAAATGTGTCAAACACAGTTGGCAAACATTAAAAATCGGTAGCTAAATTTGCAAAGAATTTAAGAGATATCTTTTGTATCTTTTCCTTGAAGTTTTACGTTTTTCTTTGGCTGTTAAACCACGTATTGTTGTTGTATTACATAAATTAGGGTAAATTATTGTGCTAGGAAATTTCCTACAGACTTCTGAATTAAATACAGATTCAATTCAGTGAAGGAGAAAACTTTTATGGGAGATAACATTTAAGTTGAAGTGGAGTTATATTGTTATCAGATTCAATACAGTGAAAGAGAAAACTTTTATGGGAGGTCAAAAATTTAAGTTAAAGTGGCTCTGGGACTCTAAATGCTAATATTAACGTTTTGCGTAAGAATCTCAGCATTATGGTTAGCTCAAAGAGTTTCATTTTAATCTAGGAGAATAAATCATTGCAAGTTAGAACTAAGTTAATACAGACATACGGCTGAATTCGCAAGGTGGTGAGAATGGCATAAATCTCCGCTGCAAACTCAAGCAAAGAACGGGGTCTCTATGGCTGCACACTTACAAATAAATCCTTCGGTTTGGGACTATTAGTCATGGAAATGGGGTCTTCCGTCATACATTGAAAACGAGCCGCGCATGTCTTCTGCTCGAATTTCATACTTGTTTATCATCTTCATAGTCAAGCGGTAATTATCGCTTCGGGTGTTTGGGAGCGATGATATAAACACGGTTCGTTGGATAAATGGCCCTTAAATCATTTTAGCCAATAGAGTAAGGAACAGTTTTTCGAGAGTGACGCTGATTGAATTTTGGGAAACTTTATAGGCCTTCGAGGCACGAGGAGTTGCAGTGTTGAAGTCGCTGTCCTTGGCGATGTTGAATGGGAACGTTTGTATTTATGCATTTCTCGTGTACATTCATCTCCATTATAAACGTTTATTCGCCCTACATTTGATTTATAATTTTTTCCTTTTCCAACATGGTCATTCATTTATAAATATTCTTTGAATATCTGGGCAATTTCTTTATACAACTGTATCAGTAATATGGTCTTTGAAAATATGTTATGTGTGTAGTGAAGTGACTCACCAACTTCTTCTCAGATTGAAATTGGTTGGTAATTATAAGAGATTAGTATTCCTATTTTACACTGCTGTTCAGTGACCTCACAAGTACTTTCTGCGTAGATAATTTGACATTAAAAATAGGCGTCAATAAAATTACGGTAAATAAAGGAATGAGGAAATTTTTGCAAATCTTATTTCTTAATAGTATGCCGAACTTTTGGTTTATTATTCCATTATGCTAATGAGGATTTGAATAGTTATCTATATCCTTCAAGTACTTTCATACCGACGCTATCAAATTTTGGTGTGGTGCTCCTTACGAGTTAGTCTGAATGGATAGCCATGATGGACACGGTTTCTTTTCTAATATCCATCCACCCCTCATTTGGTAGGATTGGGAAACTCATCTTCATCGTTTTAAGTCTTGCTTAATGAACCCCTTAAGCTACGAAACTTCTAATTGCTTTTTTGCATAACCGGCATTCGAGTTTCTGTGAAATTATTAAGGCAATTCAATTTGAAGAAAATCACAGGTTATGGTCGAAACAATATTACTAATACATGTTTATTCCAACGCAGGATTATTCAACCAATCCTCCGGCTTTGAAAATTTCTAATTTCTGTGACCAACAAATAGATTTAACTTTGATAACGTATCATTCTCCCAAAATCGTTTATTTTCCCAATTAAATCCGAAAATATAATGAAAACTCATAGTTAAAATGTCAGAAAATTTAGTTAGAATTTTTGTCTTAATTATTTAAAATGTGTTTTTTTTCTTGATGTTTTATGATTTGTACATAAATGGAGCTCGAAAGGGTCTTGTGTTTGAACGATAGTAACTCGCCCCGTTTAGGCGTTTTGCATTGTTTAGGTTACCGAATGAATTCAGGGAACCCAACATGTACTCGTTGGGTACGGGGACGATTGGAATGAAATATTTGACGAGTTAGTTTAGAGGGAGCTTGAATCTAATCAGTTTGTGGTAAATAGTTGTAAAACTTGAGACCCGTGACCATACAGTGATGACACAGTTTAGGACCATCTTAAGTGATATTCCTCATCATCATCACCAGACCCGCGATGTTCATCCGAAATAAGGCTAAAAATAGTCCTTCCGTTAAATGCATTTAAAACAGTGTATCATTAACGACGACGCGATTATCACCTGGAGCGTGTCTCCCCTTGCGTGTGGCCCACCTGAAGGAGGGGAATCCCACCGACCCTGCATCCCCCGCCCACTTCCTTCCCGGGTCCACCACACCCGGGCATCCCCACTCTGAGCCTTCTGTCGAGCTCCTCTGCTCATTCCCGTAGGCTCCCGTGGAAGCGAGTTGCTCAGAGTGGCCGAGGGGGAAAAGGGGGACGCGGAGGAGGCGGTTTTGTCGAGAGGGGGGACGGAGGAAGGAAGAAGGCGGCTTCCCGCTGCGATCCCGGCGCGCGGTTGAAAATTACGGCCCGTCAGCGTAATTTCGGAGCGGCAATCAAGGCGAGAGCGTCCGTTCGTTGCGGAGCGGGCGCCTCTCCCTTTCCCACTCACTCTCCCTCTCACACTCCGTCCCACCTCCGCCACATCTCCCGACTTGATTCCCTGCTTTCGGCTATGTCCAGCTAAAGGGAGATTTGGCTCCTTTCGTTCCTTATCATCCCATCCCGCAGCGCCAATCCATCTATCTCTCCTTGCTGTGGTGGATTCAAACCCAATATTTTCACCCCATCCCTTGGCACGAACTTAATCAGTCTTCGTCTTTCTTATGGTTACCATAAGACTCCCCGGATTATTCGTCATAACCATCACCGTATAAGCTATCTCGAATGGTGCCATTCAAACAGATTTTATGAATCAAAACTCCGTCGGGTAGATTCCTCTGTTTTCATGGTTGAGACCCATTAATGAAAGGGCACCTTCTGGCAAAAATAGTTAATATCTGGGGGCAGGAGAGTGAAACCCTAAAAAGAAGTACCTGAATAACCAGAGATCATGGCTATGTTGGGCTATGTTTTGATGGCTATGTTCATGAAAAGTGTTTAGTTTTGCAAGCGAAGGAATTAATTTTTTACCGCCTCCCTTGAAATTCACGGCTCCAACGTGTATTTTACTGCAAATGAGAATGTTCAGAGATGTTTGTATGAAACCTTTCGTTAAATGCGCTGCTTTTTTAATGAGCCAGCTATGCACGTATGTCATTATAAGTAACAGGATAACTTACTCTCCCGTTGTTTCCACCACACCTTTAATTTATTTAATGAAACTATTCATGAAATTTAATGCTCCTTCCGTTCAAGTAAGCGGTTATGTTTTATTTTAGCGAGAAAAATTGATCTTGTATCTAGAGCTTCCAAGAAAAATTCTGAAATTTCAGGCGTAACGGAGTCGGAAATCCACCATTTACTTTGTCCATTAGAGTGGTTCAAAAATTATCTTCACTGATTCGTGACGTTGTTTCAGGCCAATAAATGACAAAACAACACTTTCTAGTTCCAAATCTCCTATTCTTTTGGTTTTCGAAATTGCAATAGCCAGTTTCTGCCAGTTGATTTTATCGATAAAAATTGAAACTTCATCCATGATACAAATGTATCATGGATGAAGTTTCACGAAAAATAACACGAAGTATCACGAAAAATAATACGATACACAAACGCATATATAATATTAAATTACCTACATACATACATATATTATTTTTTATTTCAGTACATTGATTGAGCCGCTCCCATATTTCCTGACATGTCATTATTCTAACAAGCCTAATGCGATGTTAATAGGTAAGCTACTGATATAATTCCAACCAAAATAAAATAGCATAATTATCGTTGAAACCAATTTTTATCGAAACTTTTTACGTTGAATGAAGCCGTCATTTTGTTTCTTGGCTAAAATTTACGTTTAACCGTTTAAAATGTTTGTAACACGTTCGTAACCTCTGGCTATTGCAGCGAGAAGATCATTTTCTTCAATATTGGAGTTATATACTGCAGGCTTTGAAGTACGTTCCCACTCGGTACTAAACCGGTGAAGATTATTTTTCTCGAGAGATTAAAAGCAGCTGGGATGGCGTGTTAATGTTTTCTCGTTTAACTGGAATTCCATTCGCATCTCTTCAGGCATCACCAGGAAATTGAATTTCTCGCGCTTGAAATAAATTAAAAAGTTGGTGAACGAGTGAAATAAACGTACCTTTGAGTCATCTTTACGACGACGGGAATCGTGCTCTCCTACACAGTTACTCCCGAGTTCCGACCCTTTTTAAAAAAAAAGATCAACTTCCATCACATGGATGGAAGTGATGGAAGCCCCTTTAACTACTTCTCTCAAATTCTACATTTTCTTTAACGACTGATGTATTTATTTTCTTTAGCTGTCATCCATATTAGATCACGCTATTATCATTCAACCAACTATCCTCTTAGTTCACTCATTGTGTCACAATTTGATTTTTTTCTTGGTTTTCAGCTAAGGTCAGAAAATTAAGAAAAACAGCCTCATTCAAGGCAATGGATTAAAATTGTAGAAACACGAAGCTTTAACTAGGAGAAAAGTAAGTGATTCCTGAAATGTCTTTAGAAAAACCAAGAAAATATTCATTTAACTGTTCATTAAGAAGTGTTTATTGCGTGTTCAAAAACATTTTATGAGATTATGATGGTCAATGTTTATTTTATTAGACATTTTTTCATTATTTTTATTAATATCCAAATCAATGACAGGCAGTAGCCTACTTAGGTAGTATTCTCCGAAACTTTATCCAGAGGTTCTTATCTCGTTAAAATACCGTCATCTTTAGCTTATAGGATGTAAGGGCTTGAGTGGATTTCAGGATTTCTGTATCTGTTGTCCTAAGTTAGCAATAAATTAAAATTTAAATTACGATTCTCTCTGCAGGTAGAATAAATATTTTTGGACTATTTACTAACACTGTTAAATACGTTGTTAACACATATCCATTCTAATAAATCAAAAGAGAGATGGTACTTTTTTCCACACTTTATTATTTAAAGTCGACCGGTTTCGTCGCATAGGCGACATCATCAGGTCTTGATGATCATCCTGATGATGTCGCCTATGCGACGAAACCGGTCGACTTTAAATAATAAAGTGTGGAAAAAAGTACCATCTCTCTTTTGATTTATTAGAATGGATTTCCACAAAGTGAAGCCTGAAACCATCGAGTTTATCATATCCATTCTGGTTATCCACCTTGCCTTACATGTGTTATTGCTCATATCGTGATTTAAGAAACGTTTTTAGAATTGTTCGTTTTGTTTTTGACACTACGAGAATGAGAGTAGATACCATTTGTACATACTCTTAATGCAAACGCACATTATTGATTTTTAACGCCATCAGCAGCTGGTTAACACTGTAATATTCTGTAAATAATTCGATTTTGAACGAAGTATGCGTATGATATTTGAGGTGACGAAATTTCCTTGCTAATTCTCATAGCAAATATCCTAGCTTAGTATTACTCGGGGACATGTTGCGCCAGGCGGGAGAGGTGCTGAAAGATGTTCGAATGCATATGGCTGTGACACATCCTATATGATTCGGCATGTATTTATTTATATCCTAGGTCACTCATTTCATCATTTTCGAGATTTTATCTTCTGAAAGCATTTATTTCTGTTAGATTTTTAGTTGGTTGAATCTCTACTTATATAAATGAATTTAAAGTATGTTTTAAAATCTGATAAATGAAATTATATGACCTGAATGGTGTATATTTTCCTACCTGATACGGAGATTATAACATTCGAAGTATGAAATTAAGGAGCCAGGTCTCGGAAAGATACTATATGTCTGAAAATTGAGGGTTTTCACATGTTTGAAGGTCCAGTTGGTATTTAAGCTTATCAGTTATGACTGTCAATGATATATCATTAGTTGATCTAATTGACATTCTTGAATTGAAAACGCAATTAATTTTCTGAAAAATATTTGAATGAGTAGAGTACCAGATTTCTGTGGTATACAGATCTATTCAGTCTAAAAGAAGTCATTTTGGATCTCTATGTTTTTACTCTGGTTAGTTTGTACACAAAATAATTTTTAAATCAAATGAAAATACCGACGTGGTTCTCATTTAAGCTAGGCTTTGAGCAGGTCTTCAGAGTAGCGTTTGCCACGGAATGTTTATTTTCGCCCTTAAAGACTACTCAGTAGACTTTTCTCCTCTCGAGAATATTTTATCAGAACGAAAATATGACTGTGAGTCATATTTAGCATGCTTTTTTTGCCAATGATTGTCGTTAAATTAATTAATTTCCGGATCATCGAGGAAGAGAAGCTCCGTATATTGTTTATTTCCATGTTTAATATTTTATTTATTTATTTATTTTAATCATAATTTTGATAAAATGCTCTCATAATAATCGTTAAGAGAACGCTTCCTCTAAGGTTAGAAAAAGGTAACTAATGGGAAGTGAAGCTTGATCGCAGTAACCTTATGTCCAAGTTCTAATTGCAGCGGTCTCGACATGGCTATTCTCTGAATAAGGGCTCCTAATATCATTATAAAACAACATTCTAAATGCATATTCATTTTTTGTTTCCTTGAAAATCCACTGAATAGTTTCAACCCATACCACTCGTATGCCCTTCCCCCATCGCATCTTCCCTCCCATCTGTTCTACATCCATCTTATTTTATTTTTCTATGCACCCTATCCTATCCCGGTTTCCTTTCTCTGACTCACGAATAGTGACGAATAAAAACTTGCTCGTTTCTCCATATTCTCTTAGGAAAATGTTGTATTGAATAGTCACAATCTACTTCCTTGGCTGTGGAAATACAGTAATCGATTGGTACTCCAACGACGATGCCACTGTCGTAATGATTACTTTTCGTTAAACTTGCAATTTAAATTGCAGGCACCTTATTTTTTTAATTTATTACTTTCCGAAAGTGGAAGTTGCCATTTACTCCTTGGCATTCTTTTTTCATGCAGGATGACTTACAGTGTACAGCAGGGAGTCTTAAAGCGTTACGTGGTGAACTGCCGGCTAGTGACCTCAAAACCTGTGCGAGGATTCTGATTGCGTGACTTTGAGAAACCTTATCGGTATCTGAGTTAGGTGAGATGTGTGTACGTAGTTCACGTAGATGTAGAATTAGCTTGACATGATACATAGTCCCTCGATGAGCTTGAATAAATTAAGGGAAATGGATTTTTAAAATCTCTTTTCCTGCATGCATATTTTTGCATGCACATTAAAATTAAATTCATTTGAACATACTTTTGAAAATACAAAAATGTGGTTGTTATATTTTGGTTGCAGGTTTACTTTGGGATTTGACGGTAGGTTACTTCAACCTCTGGAAAATCAATTAGGTAAAGTGTAGATAAAATGGTTTGATGGCTTCAATTAAAATATACACAATATTAAGAAATGAATAAATAATGGACACTTGTAGTAACTCTCTCTGAATATAAAAGGTTTGTTTAAAATGTATCGATGACAATTTTTTTCAGATGCGTGCGTTTATATTAATTTATAATTTTATAAAGAATAAATTATATATTTAAATATAAAATAACATAAACACAGTATTCAACCCTAAGGTCTGTTTGGTAGGTGATGGTAGAGTTCACCCAGTGGGAATTGAAATTCACACATCAGGGTAGGGGGGCCAGTTCCTTTCCCTGTGCCGGTTATGGTTTCCCAGGAAAATCTGGTACCTAAAAAATTACATAGCTTGGGTGGAGCTGCAGGTACCCAGAGAGGGAAGCCTCTCTGGGTGCTCTCCGTTCAGTAGACCAACGCTCTACCCCTGGACTACCGCGACCCACTGATTATATATAGAGTATACGTACATAAACTCCTATTTATTAATCATTCTCCTATTTGTGTATGTGATTAGTGTCGTGTGTAATGGGTTTATTAGTTTTCAACATGAATATTTGTAAAACGTCATGGCTGATATTTGATTATTATTATCTAGTTATTTTTACTAAGGATGTATTTCGGTCCACATGCGGCTGCCGAATTTCCCTTCCCATTTCCAATAATCTCATGCATTTATGCCATGATTAGCCTTCCCCTCTGACATCACATTGCATCCCAGAAAGTCATGAAGTAAATCTTTCTCGACGTAACGAGCCCCAAAGCCATCGGTCTTTCTCGCAGCAATCCTCTCTGTACGGGTGGGATTTTCTTCGCGAGAGAGACGAGGTGACACCCGCCGCTTTCACCCTTAAAACGCGAGGGAATTATCCTCCGCCACTTGCGAAAGAGAGTGAGCGATAGAATCATCTCTGCTACTTTGCACAGCGTTTTGCACTGCCCTCATCGATTGCCGAGTCGATGGACTAGAGACAGCCGGAGGAGAATGGGACGCGCGGATGAATGCATCCAGGTGAATCGGGGTCGCGCAATGCGGGAGGTGTGACGTCACGCTGTCTGATCACCGCCCACTCTATTATTACTTCTTGAACCTTTTTATATAATACGCGCACGCACAAACGCCGTATTACCGGTGGACGAAAGGTCGAGTGATGCCCCGCGCCGTTGACACAAAATGGCCATATAGGGCGTGAGAGAACGAGGGAAAAGTGTTTGGGTGGGTTTGTTACAAGTGAAATGAGAGATGAGGATCGTAAATAGTTTCGTGCGATTATATTCGGAGCGGCGTTCTCTGGGAAGGAAACGGTGTCGCAGGGGATCAGGCGACTCCTATCCGCCTCTCCCAAATGATTTTGGGGAGATTATGGTCTCGAAACAAGAAATTTTTAGTGAACAATTGTTGGGAGGAGTGAAGAGATCGTCAAATCAACTTCTTTGAGGTATACGCCCTGGAAAAATTCTATGTTGTGCGCCTCCCTCTTCCCTTGATTTCCCGTAGTCTGTTGCTGGCGCGCATAGAAAATGACGCTGACCCTTTGGTCGTCTCACCGCCACACTCATCACATCCTTCCCGGTGTTCGGATACTTCAGGCAAATGGTTCCTTGTGAACTGGTTTTTTTCGCAAGTCCCTCCCATGGCAGCATCTTATTTGAGCGTATTATGATAATGTAATGGTTACAAGAAATCTCGCGAAATGCATAGAGAGATAGTATCAATCAATGAGAATATTTCAAAACGTGAGAAAACAATCATTTGCGCCTTCCACGCGTTTCATATTTTGATATATTGTGCACTCATGCTTCACAAATTTTATGTTTACATTAATCTTATGAAGTGAAATTTCGAGAAAACTCGCTTATTGGGTTTTTTTTTAAATCGGTTGTCACTCATATATGTAATAGATATTTCTTAGAAAAATTTGATGGGGCTATATTTAAAGTAAAAACAACTCGTTCACTGTCTTATCACTGTGAACATAAATAATTTACTAGCATAACACACACCAAAGGAGGATTACCATTTTTCATAGTGAAGCATAGTGAATGTAATCCACTAAACTCATTTGTATGAAAGATAACAGAATGCCGGCCTTTCCAGCTCATCGGAAAATTTTTGAACTTTAACTAATGCACGAATCAACAAATGAAAATAATGTCTGCCTAAGAAGATGAAGCTTTTGAATTACTTGGCAAAGTTGTGCTGTAGAAAATAAGAACAATTTGTAAAATGCCAAGACGGAGCTTCAAAATGCAAGCGATTGTAGGCGGGATACAAAGACAGCATAAGGGAAAACCTTGGCGGCTCGTTCTTGACCTTCTTAATTACTAGGTTGGAAGTTCCGCGACGTGATGAGTATGCAGATGCAAATTAGGCACTTACTACTAGTGATATAATAGGCCTATGGCTAATAATTTAAATTCATAGATGTCATTCCTCCAAATGTAGAAAATGTTTTCTTAATTTTGTTTGTGTAAAAAATCTGCTACTCTTACGCGAATTGTACATTGGCAATATTGATTTCTATTTTCTATTTAAACGAATAAAATAATTTTATCGAATAAAATTACAAATAATATAAAAATTCTACGCCTGATGGGTGATAACTCAGTGGAATTTTAATTAGGCGCATTATGCAAGAAAATGTGTAGAAACCACCAGCACAGAAGGATGTTGTTGCCGTGTCGGCTCTAGGGATGGATGAAACGATCGGTCAAGGGGAAGGAAAAGTGGTGTCTGATTGGGTGAAATGAGTAAGAAATTTGCAAAAGCTCGAATAAATTAACGAATGGCAATGTAGCATAAATATTGATAAAATATAATTGATCACATATGACTCAACAGTGAATGACTAAACAAAGAATGTTCAGATATTCAAGCCATTGTTCAAAGAAATGTTATTAGATTAACTTTAACATTGACAGTGCCTTTTGAGCTGTTTTTGTTTTGATATCGAGGGATTTAATTATCCTAGGAATCCCGGATTGCGATCACATATTGACTACTGCAGGGCTGTTACAGTGGAAGGGAGATGGTCATTCTGCTCCATACGTATATTGCGTAGGTTCAATCCTCATACCATTGACGACTTCTTGAATCCTTTCAAAGACCCATGGTGTCGATAGCCGGACATTCATGATACACATTGTTACTTTTATCTAAAATTAGATTATTCACTGTTAGCCACAATGTTTCCCATGTCCTAATTTTATAATATCCGTGTAAATGTCCAAACAGGAAGGGGAAATTTTTTTGGTAATCCGATAGAGAACAGAATCTCGGAAAAAGAATGGCAGAAATGGGAAGTTTAGGGCGGCGGGGAGAACTGGAATACAATGAGGCAAAGAAAACCGTAAAACTGCCAAATGGGTTCCCTTACCTCGGCATGGCATGGGAATCCATGACGATTCTTCTTCTTCAAAAAGAAAACAGTCCTACCTCCAGCGTATTATAACACGGAGGAAGAAGCCTTTATCCTTTCATCGCTCTTCTTATCCAACTAAAAAGCAGGAAGCTTCTCACGCTATTCTGAGCGAGGAAGGCGCAAGAGGCAAGGCGGGGAACCGCCCACTTGTTGAGGAAGTGAAAGTGGAAGGATTTGGATGGGCAAGGTGGCAGGGGGATTGGAACAAGAGGAGATTTTAGGTCTCATAGCCATTTAATGATCACCAGAAGAAATAATTAATTTACCGTTATGAAAGGAAATGTGCATGTCATTACTCTTTAAGAAGTTCGCATCATACTTTTTTACTAATAGAAATTCATACCTAGGTAATATTCATATTGAATGAAAAAATACCTTATTATTATTATATCTACAATTCCACCGGACAATATTTTAAGCGAACCAATAAAATTATATCCAGCTTTTCCTTTTACAAAAGGTTCCTACACGAATAAAAAAATGCAGTCAACAAAATGCATGTAGTCGATACATTTGACGTTAATTTTTAAATGATTACCGAGTACCTACGGTGAAGCACATAAGTTTATCATGTTTTGAATCCCATTTATCAATCCAGTTACTTCTAATAATTTTCCTCATATAAAGAGATAAAATCACAACAAGTAAGCAGGTACTCAATTATACATATATGGAGTTCTACAACTATATGACAACAGCCATACAGAGACTGACGTTATACATAACTTTTTCAAAATGGCTACACAAGTTTTCAAAAATCAGAATACGACATTTTTCCAACTCCTCTTCAGATGCAAGATCAGACTTTGCGAACTACTGGTATATGTTTTTTTTTCTTCTTTGATGTGCTTATGGATGGAAAGAAAGAAAAACATGTCGCGAACCCCATTTATTTTTGCAATTTTATTCTTCTTAGACCTAGTCAAACCTCGTGGGTCTAACGCAGTAAGTCCATTTTGAAAAATGCGTAAAAACATGTGAAGGAGAGAGTTGTATGTTCAGATATCTTCCTGGGGAAGGGATCCTCTGTTGCCTAAATGAAAGCGTGAATATTCTCCCGTGACGTGAAGTTCAGGCTTCACAAAAAATGATTCGGTTTATGTTCCGGGCTTAATATTCTATTACTATTTCCTTTAATATTGCACATATAATTCTTTCGTGAATATCGAGACGCGCGGAGAGAATAAACACAAAACGATTGCATTCGCACCTCTGCTAGCCCTTCTTTCCCCTACCCTCTGCTGATCGCTACCCCTTCCTTGCCCACTCTCTCATCCATCTCTCGTTCCCTACCATATTTGAGTGTCACGAGCTTTGGATTTGTCTATCTGTATCCCCCTCTGATGGCAGCATTTTTTCTATCATAGACGAAATACGTTGGTTTCAAACCAACGCTCAGGAAACCATCTCCGTTCGTGGGCAAGGCAGCTATTAAAATGCACTTAAACCCAAGGAAGGAAGATATTAATTAACTAAATTTAATTACTTCACGTTAGCACTAAGTCAGCCCATCTCCCACCCATTATTAATGCCATCAGCTATTGTCATGAGGGTGAGAAACTTGATAAACAGCTTCAGTTGTCTCAACAATCAACTCAATACAGCTCTCGTACATCGTGTGTGCTCATTGCCTCGTTCACCATTGACCCATGGTGGGAAAGTAGGGAGGTAAGATGTGTTAGAAGGGCAGAGAATTCGCATCGACGTCATCGTCTGTACCAGAGGCGTCTCACCTAAACGGTTAACGCTAGATGTGATAGGTGGGCTGGGTTGGACGAGGGGTGAGTGGTTAAACGAGAAAGTAAGTACAACTAAAAGAAAATGGCATTCCTACGAGGTGATTATAGTTTCTTCAGGACTTGGACCGATTAACTGACGCTTTTGGTGGTAGTCAATTTGTCACCAAGAGATAAAACGTAGTCACCGGGATAGAGGTTTCAGTAGGCAGTAAACCCTCTCGGGGGCTAATGCGGACGGGAAGATTAGTCGAAAGCAGTGTGGTGAGAGGTTTTTATCAGACTACTTTATATCTCTTATTTAATTTGAATGTTATCAATTGCACTACCTGTCAGTGTATTTCACCTTCCGCATGTTGAATGACTAAACACTCTTTAAGAAACTTAAATCGTGACTGCACAAGTCAATGTGTCACCTTAATTTATGAATTAACGACGAATGATTTAATGTAATGCAACACCCATTCATAGGCGTAGTTCGTAAACAGATATGAAAGGAAGATTCAGGTTTAAGCACTATTAAGTTCTTATTATTTTTTTAATGTGATTTAAATCTTATTTTGAATTGGATTTTCAGAGGCGGATAGTTGCTGTTATTTTAACGTTATTCCAAGTCTTATATAATGGTCCACACTATCAATTTTTCGTGAGAGCGACAGAAATTTTTGACTCATTTTTTCATAATCCTTTTGCCATAATAATATTCCTTGATTTTTCTTCCATAATAATTCTTGGTTAGTAGTTTCCCACTGTCATTACACCAAACATAAAGTCTTCTATTTTCGATAACAATATTC
Source organism: Hetaerina titia (assembly GCA_037158775.1). Classification (NCBI taxonomy): domain Eukaryota; kingdom Metazoa; phylum Arthropoda; class Insecta; order Odonata; family Calopterygidae; genus Hetaerina; species Hetaerina titia. The sequence goes on along the minus strand of CM073769.1, from coordinate 77,151,257 downwards.
ATGAAAACTCACTCAGGAAAATTCTGTTTTATAATCACCATTTTATAGAGTGCACTTAAAGCTTCAAATACAGGAAATTTGATCAAAATTGCAAGTACTTAGCATCTCGATGGGACTTTCTCAACTTCGAAGGCCCAGGTGAATAACCTTTTTTGTCTCGATCTGAACTGCGATGTTCTGTAGAGGCAATAGGTCACATGCATAATTAAGTTTTGACTTCAAAGATAATTTAGTATTTTGTTACCCAAACGAATCCGTTTTGGCCAGAACTCGGCAGTCTAATCAAAACGGAATGCTAAATAGTTTTTATTCTTCCACCGTTGGAAAATAAAAACATTCTCAGTAGTAATTCGGGCATGAATATTTTTATCTGTTAAGAATTAATGCATTTAAAATGAACTAGTGTAATGAACTTTTCTGTCAATATTAAAACATTCTAGGTTTTTATAGGCAAACCATTGGAATCCTTGAAGGAACGCATTAAATATAGATGTATTTATTACGCAACGCAAGTTCGAGTTATTTTTATCGTGAGGCCAGCACTAATCTCTAATTAAAACCAATTGTGCAAACGCTGAGTCTGCATGGATTGCATTTTATTTTCATTCGCAAAAATTAAATAATTATTTAAAAAAATATAATGACATGAAGAGATAATGATTAAAATGTAACATGATGTCTTTGGGCTATAAATACGATATTTAGACAGATTTCAGCATTTCTGTTGGCATCATTGCAGTTCTATTTAAACTGGTCACATGAACATTCAAAGTAAAGGGGTTATTAAAACGCTCAAGGGGGGACAGTGTACATATTCTCATCGTCAGATTAACCACAATTTACTAAAGGCTCCAAATCTTAACCTGCTGTATTATCACTGCACTTATGACAACCTACGCACTGCTCATTAGTAGGGAATAAAATACAGTGCACATCAAAGTCCATCGGCGTCAACCACTTCCGTTCTATTTCCAAAGGTAGTGCCAATTTTTAATCAACTTAGTTTTTTTTAGGTGAACATTATTTTTATACAGTAAATTCTTCTCGGGATTTCATCCGGGTAATCTCCTCCATCTCCATCGCTGCCATTATTTTTATACCTGTAGAGTAATAGAAGAGCGGGGAGAACGAAGCCAGAACAAATAAGAAGGCTTCATTCTTTGACCTTCTCTCTTGTTTCTGCTTATGTGGGTACCTTTCACGTAACTTTTGCTCTCCATTGTCTTCGGTGCGTTTTTTCTTCCTCTTCGAGGATCAAAGACTGTGCCGAGATCAAGATTCATGCCAGGTTCTACGGTTCGCTGCATTGGTTACGTGAATCTCGATTTTTTGGTAATTGAAAGCTTAATGACGAAAAATTGCAGACTTATGGTCTCCGAAGGAGTTTTTGGCATAGTAGTTTTTGTACTCAACTTATTAAGGTCGCTTACTTTTCTTCGCTCAGCATTCCGAACAAGCTAGAACTCTTCATAATTATTTCGTTGGTTTTGGTTCTTAATTGATAGAAATTTCTTTTAACTTGCTCAAAATATTTTATGAGGCTGTGCAATGTTTCAATGAAAAAAAAAATTCGAAAAATTGATTATTTCGCTCTTTCAATTACATTTTATGTGAGCAATCATATCAATTTTAAAAAATGGAAACATTTTCATGTGTAGAGATGAGTCGGAAAGAGGACATTATGGCAGCATTTATGGGTTTAAGGTCTTTTAGTACGCTACTCATGGCGCTACCTCGCTCGATTTTATTGATTTTATCAATTCTATTTTTATCTGCCCTACACGGTTTCCTGACTCCAGGTTCAACGCTTCAACATTTTTTTTTATACGGCCATATTCTTCCCACGGATCTTTCGCCTTCACGGCAGACTCGATCGCTCCAACCCTCCATTCACCCTATCCCTTCCTGTCGACAAAGCGGAATGTCGTGGAGACAGTTTGGCAGGGATCCCAGAGCGGGATGTGGGGGAAGAGGGGGGGGGGAGGAAGGGATGTTTTGAGGCGATGGGAGATGGCGAGCAGGGAGATCACCTCCTGCCAAAGGTTTCCCGCCCTTCGGGCTGATTTTTCCTTCTTGCTTTAATCTCTTTTCTTATATTCTTTTTTTTCACGTTTTCTCAGTCTTCTTTTCCGCCCTCCTCATCTTTCTCTCTCTGCCTCCCTCATTTCATTGTATCACCTTCCAATCCAGCTAGTATAGTCGGATATTTACCTCCCTATTTTTATTCTTACAAGGAGTAAATAATGCTTATGCTCCGTCGTATTAAATACCTTTGGTTCCTGAAATTCTGCTTGATCGCCGGGTATTGGTAGAGTGTATGATGTTGCAAAAAAGCTCAAGAGCGCATCACTGGAGAAAAAAGTCACTCTAATCAAGTTTTCTCCGACAACCTTTTTAGTAGGCAATTCTTTGGGAGTTTATTCATGTCCATGGATTATAAATCAGCTACCCTCTGCATTTTGCTTCGCACAAGAGAACACTGAACACCAATCTCATTCCCTATTCACATACATGTAGACACCGTAAATTTCTCCAGTCATCGATAATAAGAATGGTATAATGAAAAAAATATGACGGAAATTATTTTACATGTCACCTTACGTTCCTCATTCATGTTAAAACGAAATCAATGTAAATTTAATTAATGAAAATTAGGGCAAAAAGTAAAATTCATTCCTTTGGCCGCAGGACATGTCTCAACTCTCCTCTGGCTACATAATTTTTAGTCTGGCACTCTATACCTTTCTTGGAATGATAAAAATGTCATGGTTACATTCTCTTTGATCAAAATTGGATTTTATAGTTGTCAAATCATGCATTTACACATAAAATTAAATCTGATGACTTGGAAAATATATTTTCCCAAATTTTCTGGTAATATTAAACTTTCGGCGATTGGTTGATTGATTGATTTGGCAGCTGTTTCACAATGCCCGTAATCACCACAGACCCAATCAACAGTTGCTAGGCAACGATGTTTCGCATGAAGATATATCCCCCCCTGGAATTGTAATTAATACGAATCGAAAGGTGACCTTTTTTTTACATACATTATGGTGGAGCATGTGTGAGATGCAAAATCTAATCGTCCATCTGCCAAACCGGTTTTTTCTCCTGAATTCACTTATTAGGTGCTCAACCGTTTTCTAAAATATTATTTTTTCGCCTTTTAAGTTTCTCGTATTATATCCAGCGGAAACCTTCGTAAAAAAATCCTTTCTCATAACCTCTAACCCTCTCATCTTTCCTGGGCCTTGCTATGGAAACCCGGTAGTTGGTCTCTCGTTTTCCGTTTTTTCTCCCTCTCTTTACACCTCCCACCTGGCATCCCTGCCCCTTATGAATGCCTCAGGCAGCGAGTAGGCCCTAAGGATGTTCATATGATATGGTCCCCGTGAAAGCTGTCGCCTGCATCATGCCATTGCCTCGAAGGAGATTTAATCTTCGCATTCATCTCGCTCCTGGGTTGGAAACGGGAGCGCTTATCGTTTTAACTTTAATATTTATATGCAAAATTGTTTTCGCGTGATAAAAAAACGCCTGTATTGCATTAGATGCATAGCATTTGTGCATCAAATTAGTAGCTTTATCAATGAAAATGCAATAATGATATGCTATTAGATTGATAATATTATCTTAGATTATTTGTAGACCACACACACTGGTTTTATAAGAGACTGTTTTAGCCATTACTATGTGGAATTTTTCCATCGTATAGAAAGAAAGAAAACACGGCAATTCCACATTAACACTTTATTCAGACGACCATGGTTTCACCACTGCGTGGCATCTTCAGGCACGCCTGAAGATGCCACGCAGTGGTGAAACCATGGTCGTCTGAATAAATGTTAATGTGGAATTGCCGTGTTTTCTTTCTTTCTATACAACACACTGGTTTACAGATAAATAAGGACACCAGGAGATGGCGGCCTACGATCTTAACTTAGACCAGATATTGGTGTGGTGCAAGGAAATTGGATTATAGTTAAGTACCAGAAAATTTTCAGAACTGAATTTTTGGAAGAAAGAAAATAAAAATAAGACGTAGTAATCGTTCAGTCGTTCAATCGGTCATCATCCATTTCAGAGATGGAATTGAATTAAGAATCTCAGAACAGGTAAAATACTTACACCGACAACAAACTTTTCATGGGGTGCTCACGTAAGAAGAATATGAGGGTCAGTCTTAACTAGGTTTCATTAGATGAGTTGTTGGAAAATATAATGAAAACTAGGTGTTACGTACTTCGCTTTGTTTAGGCGATATTTAGAATATACGGTAGATATTTTGATCCATGGAGGAAAGTACAATTTCTGGCATTGGAAAAGAAGCAGGGTAAATCCGCCAGATTTTGTTGACATTTGCTACGGAAAGAGAATAAGAGCGACTGGAATGTGAGAGAATTAATCTAAGAGCCACTTAATTCACGAAGAGAGCAGAAAAGACAGACTTTCAGAAGGGTACAGGACATCCCATGAGAGGTTAATTTTCTTGCGACCACTTGGGAATTATTATAACACCAAGTTATGTTTTATTTCGACCACCAAGATAAAATAAAAGGGATAGACAATGTCATAGATAGATTCAAATACTTGTTCTTCCCTCCTACGATACGCAATCGAATGTATATACTTAAAGACTTTATGGCTTAAAGATCCTTAAGAATTTAGTCGAATATTGCATTATATACAAAAACAGGTGTACGTGTCTGAGTGATTTTTTTATATGAGAAAATATAAATTTTAATTGATGCATGAACTAATAGTCGTGCACGAATTGCTGGTGCCCTAACACTCCCCGCCACACACCGCTCGGGAGTGGGGTGTTTTATAGATGTAATAAGTCTTGCGCGAACAGAGATGATGTATATGGCCACACAACTTGCATAGCTTCAAAATTCTTTCTTCCAGGAACATTTTCCCCACCAGATCTAATTATTTTTATTTGACATATGTTCAGAAAACGTTTCGTTATGGCAAATTATAATATAAAAAGCACCTATTTCAAAATTTCCTTTTCTCTATCTTTCTGTTTCCTCTCATTTGAATTATTTACATGATTATCATAGATAATCAGAACTTAGAATTCGATTGCATTTGAATTCCTATTCAGAGTTCTTGACTCTCACGAAACTTTTTGGTGAAAATTGCGGTTTCATTAAAAGATTTAGGAAGTAATCTAGGATAAATTGGAATAACTGAAAATAAATATTTTGTATTAAAATATTAAGAATATTTGAAACACTGTGTGTTCTTCACTGCTATATTCTAAGGCAGAAAGTGTCCCGTTATTTTCGAGTGCCACCAATTTATTTTCTGATATCCTTTCGTGCAATGACAAGCCATAAGATGAACTTGCTTTATCCATACTTATTTAAAATTACTTCAGCTTTTTCACATGGACAATTGAGTTGAAGGACTTAGTATTTAATATAATAGTTATTAGTCTTCATTTTGTTGATCAATTATTTTATATCAAAGCATTTATTACTTACTAATTTCAGTAGACTCCACATCCTTAATAAATAGGCACTGAGTCACCTGTTCGTTGAACGCCACAAGTAGTATTAAGATAAGATGAAATGGTGAATTGCGCTCTCAGTTTGAGATGCAATAGATCTAATACGTTTCATAGCAGCGACCCCGATGATTCATCAGTTTCAAGTGGAGGCCCGAAAATATCTTGTGCAAGGGGTTCTGTTTGCTCAGGGGAAATTTGGAGATGTAATGGTTCGTGCACGTCATCTCCCGTGGCTTAGTCACGCCATAATTAGGTTCCAAAGATTCCTTGTTGCCCGGCCCCTTTCATGAATGGCTCCGACACCACGCCGGTCACTCATGAAGGACTCCTCCCCCGAAACCCTTCTTCATTCGATTCAACTCTCTCTCTCTCTCCATTCAATCACCTCACTTATTCTCTCTTCCCCTTCACGGCAGTTTTCCCCTCGGGCATATTACCGATGATCCCGCGCACCCACTCTCCCTTCCCACCCCACCCTCAACCCCCTTCCCGTCCTCTCCCCGTGCTTTTGTGGCGTCGGCCTTGAATGAGTGCAGTGATTTCCCTCGTTTACACTTTTCATTCCAACATCCCATCCACCGTCCATCTCATTGCCTCTCTCCTTCCCGAGAGGGAATCGGAATTCTACCCTCCTCCTTATATAGCCTCTCACATGGTGGTGCTACTCATTTCGCCTCCTGAGTATTCTATATAAAAACAAATTGTCCCCACAGGTGGCATATGGTGGAATATCATTCGTTTTTCTTTGTGTCCTACTCCAAAGCATCCACCAATTTCTTTACGAGTACGAGTTAAGAGGGCGATCTCATTACTCGGAAATTCCTGGGGAAATATAATATTTTCAAGAAACCAACCTCCAACATTAAAATCCTCACCTAATCAATGTATCATTAAATCCATCATTGGAGTTTTTCTGAACTCTTTTGTTCTTTTTTTCATCTCAGAACTAGCGCAGCAATGCAGAATTTTCTTGATTATAGAAAACTATCGAAAAATTGTGGCGTCTTGATTATAGCCAAGCTGTGCGGAGCCTTTCGACATTCATCGGGAATTTTGAAAGTATTGGTTTTGCGAACATGTGATGGGTGAAATGTCTTATAGTCTGTACCTTACCTATCCCTATTCCTCCCCACTTCCTTTTCCATCCATCGCAAGCCCACAATGACCTCCCGCGCCAAGAACCACCTCTCAACGAAATTCCGTTTTCGAATTTCCGAGGGGAAGAAAAACCAATCGGCCGACGGATCCCACTTCGTTCCGGACTTCGTTTTATTTTTCCTCCATCCCTTTGTGGACGCGAGGGTCTTTGGACCGGGGAGGGGATGGGGGTGCGGCAGCGATCGGAAGTGTGTGATGAGGGAGGTCCGGCGCTATTCGAAGGGCGGTTGTGTGGTATTGCAGGTGGAGGGTGGGTGAAGAACTGGAAGGGCCGCCACGGGGGGAAGGGATGAGGAAGGCGAGCGGGAGAGCGAGAAGGTCGGGGGCACCCAGATTGAATGGAGGAGGAGAGTGGACAATGCACCGAGGGAGGGGAGACGCTAAGAGTTGGGAAAATGCGGGGAAACGAAGGGTATAATTTATTCCAATCACGGAGTTTTTTTACTCATCCCCCCCCCCCTCATTTGGAGATTACACCTGCTCCGAAGCACTGAAGGAGCTGTTAAAACGATTTCGTACGCTTAAAATTTATCGATGATTGGTCAATTACTACGCACCTATAGGATGGTAGACGACATGCGGGGTGGTTTTTCGCGGACCATTGTTTCTTTCCACCCTCCCTCTAATCAGTAATTGTGGGGTTTCCCATGCGTTGCTAGGGTGCACGTTGGGATTCCTCGCCCATATTTAGCAAATTTCTGAATTTATCGGAGATCGAGAGGTTGGCATCTTAAATTTCAAGTAGCGGCTGTCCTACCGTTTCTCGAAGCCCCATGGGTAAATGTTTGCCCTTGAAATATGCCATTGATTATTTTTCATGATTATTTATGGTTGTATATCTACTACAAGTTTTCGTTTCTCTTTTATTCTGTATGATCCATTTTGTCTCTCCATTTCCTAAAAAGAAGATTTACAGTTCTTCATTATTCAGGATCAAGATCTCAATTTTTGTTTTAAGACACTTATTTCTCACATCCCTCCGCATTTCGGTCCTCATAATTTTTGACAAGTTTATTTACAATACCAGTTGGCCCCCGTAGACATTCAAAACGTTCTTTCACGTTGCAAATGGGGCGAGACACATCTAATTGAACGGCACGCGTATATTTTAAATTTGTAAAATACCATTTTCTCTGGTCTTATAAATTAGCACGAGAATAAATGAAATTTGAGATTTAACATGATTTATGGTTTATTGATCGTACAATTTTCTGTTGCTCGTATCGTATTTAAAAAATTGATAACATTAGGCCATCTCTTTCAAATGTATTACTACTGTAATTGGATACCAAGCATTAAATTACAGAAAGGAGAGAATCTTAACACTTAGCAATTCAAAAACAGTAATTTAATTTTTATAGACTGTGGTAATTATTTTTATGCCTAAATTATTGAAAAGCATTGATCAAAACAGTAATCTAATTAAACATTAGATCGTAATGTAAAATTTTATTGTTCTAAAGCAGCCTAAATTAAATATTTATTTTTGTGAAATTAATAGAAATAACATTTATAAAGGTTTACCTTTGAATGTAATTCCTAATAGCATGGACAGATTGAATTCGTTCACCAAAAGGATTATTAATCTGCATTCCAGAAACTTCACTTGGGATGGACGATGTTTTTATCTTAGGTAGGGCCTTTTTGCCAAGGAATTGCCAACGCTTTTGATCCAAGCGAATCCTTCACCTTAACTGCCAACTTAAATCAAGAGAATCGTTTGATTCTGGACGTGTTCTGTTCAATTCACGAGTGACGCAGCGACGAGTCTGAATGAGTCACCTTGCGGTGCGAAGGCGACTATTAACATTTCAATGTCCTTAATGTTTTACGAACAAAGAATCTCGGCAGTGGACCCACATTTTCATCACTCGTTCCTTCTTTGTGATGCCCATCGTGTGTCCCCCGGCCAAGGCGGAAGGGGGGATCTTCAAATTTGCCACGGTTTAGACTTTTAAAACTCTATCGCCGTTTCGCTGTCCCCGGAATCTCGACAAGACGTGGCTGCGCGAGGGCTTCGTCATCGGCTGTCCTGGGGTTCCGTTATTCGGCCCTTCGAACAAAAGGGTTTCGAGCGACCGAATTATCCACATCACGGGCGGGCGGCAGAAATGGAGCGCGACTGATTCGAGATTATGGTCTCTGATTTTTCCGGCGACAAGAGTCACACCGTCATTCGTTTCGGCGGTCCTCAATGCGGGAAACAATTGATTTACAGTTAATGGAAAACTCGTGCATCGCCAAAATGATAAAAAACTCAAAAATCTTGAATTACTTATTAAGTGTGGTCCAGTCTCAAAAGGAAAGGAAATTGTGCCGACATAAACTGATGGTGCTAAATTATACAAGACTTTCAATATTTTACTTTTTTTTGATTTTGTTCCAAACAGGACAACTGCTGACTTGCGTATTACTCAGAAATTTTAATCTTGTCATTTTTTAAATTTTATTGCTCTTACGCCTTACACCGCATAGAAATGTCTGTCTGAAAGTGTAATTAAATCGCTTCCCTTTTTCAATTTAAATACACTGTTGGTTTACCACGTAGAATATAAGCTGTGAACTTGTCCGACAGGAGTGATGGAGGGGATAAATTAAGTTCTGGCGTATGTGTAATACAAAAGTTGCATACGTAATAATCTTTCTATTCATCATGACAATTACAAATGAGTCATAAATAATATTATTAATGGTTTTAATCGAAAATAGTTTATGGTACTTGTCATGGTATCGTGTCTATTTCCGAAATATTTAACCTCCCATTCGTAATTACCCTTATGCAAATCATTCAAAAATAATCTAATGACTTCACGAATATAAAATCGCGATTTTGTTTTGCTTATACTTGTACTTGCTGAGATATACTTGCACTTGTTTCACAGTTTGGAAGGAATATTTTTGCTCGTTATGTCGTTCGCTTGGCGGTTGGAATGAATAATATTAAATTGATTTAACTGACGGTTTCTACCTTCTAGTTTTCAGGAACAATTGGAGGGGAAATAGTAGTTCCAGATCTTAAACTACCTGCTAAGTATTGGCCCTGCCACTGCCGACTTTTTCATCATATACCACAGTAAGCTTTAACGGTTTTACTTACCCTTAACCCTAAAACAGAAGAGACAGTGTTTTGCTATCATAGAAGTTATCGTACATCATTTGCGATTCTTTGAACACACATGGTTATGTCGACTGTTTGACGAAACCGGTACTTTAAAATAAAATTCATTGGAATTTATCAAGTATTTATTTTTCAAATTTCATCATGAAGTTTCATAGGGTTGAGCCTGAATGCCATAGATAGCACACATTTCCAGGATCAGGATTGTCTGGGGTATTTTATATGCTACGATCGTTAATTTCATCTCACACCGTGAAAATATCACAAAAGAATACCCAACCCGGAAAACTCAACAGAAATAGCGTAAGCCAGATTGAACATGCGATGTTTGGGGTATACTGTGATTCAACTAATATCCAGGGTGTCCCTACCAGCGGTAGCATAAACACGTGGTTGTTAATGGTAAATAGAGGATTTTCTATGTCTAACTATTGAAAAAAGTCAATACCCTATAACTTCGTCCATTACTCAATAAAATTGTGTGAAGGTGAACAAGGCAGGATGAAATGCAGTTGGCGTTATGAGTGCTGACGTAGATTACGTACCTCCGACAATAGTCTATTCCCCAATTTTCAACAAAGACTAACTTGGAGCATTAGTATGTCGTATATTTTTGCTAATTATGCATGCATGATAAACATATCAAGACTGATGTGCTTTTGACTTTGGTTATTTGATGATAAAAGATTGTATCTTAATCATTAGGATTTAAAATTCAGGTTGATGTGTAGTCTTTGGCAAATTGTGTTAGTTACGTAGCCATCTAGAAATGGCTAAAATATGAATTCGACATAGTTGATACTGAGTTTCTTAATGCTATGCGGATATTTTTACTTATAGCGGTTTTTTGGTAATTTTGGCGTTAATGTAAGAAAAATTGTACCAGCATAATGTTACAACATAATGACACTTTCGTTCCAAAACATATTTTGTACTTTTTATTTTCCTGTCGCAAAAATACGTATGATTTCTTTGTAGAACTGTTACGTTCGTTCAGTATTCGACTTTGTTGCTTTATGACTGAACGTACAACCAATACCAAACGGAAAAACGTTTATTACTGACAGTACAGTTAAATTCAGTACCAACTATGTCCTATGCATATCTTAGCCATTCCCAGAGGTCAAGACGACTGACACGATCGCCAAACGGTAAACATCGATACTAATCCGAATGATTAAGAAACAGCTATTTGTCATCAAATAATCAAAAGTTAAAAGCGCCTAAGTAGTATCTGTATCCGAAACTATGGCGGTGATTCCTTTCTATTAAGAATTTGGTCAGTTTCCTGTGTCGACTACCCCGAACAAATTGACTGGCAACAGCGGCCAAACCTCCACTGTAAATTACGCGGTAATGTATATCTCCAGTTCCTTAGGCGCTGACTTCTCACTCCGGCACCGCCTCTTGTCCCCCCCCTCTCCCTCCCATCTGGCCAATCTTTCCCTTCTCCTCTCAAATCCGTGAATCGAAATGCAAATCAACGGGGCGGGAAGGCCGACTCAAACCAAATCCCTCTCTCTCTCTATCCTCCCTCTTCCCTCCCTCTTTCCCACTCTCACCCCACCGCTAGACGCCGACCCCTCTGTGACTTCCCTGTCTACTTTCTCCACGCTGCATGCTTGCCGCGAGTTCAATGCCAAGGTTTCGGAGTTGGTGCAGTGAACTCCGGCGTCGCAATGTCGACCTCTTTGCTCGTTAGCGAGAGCTCCTCCTCGCTTCCTCTCCTCCCTCTCCCTCTCTCTCTCTCTCCGCCGCACACGACTCTCTTACGGTGCGGAATGGGTTTCGGAAAGCGGGAGTGGGGATGGCGATGGGAGGGTGGACGGGGATGTTGTGGAGAAAGCTTCCATACTATGGAGAAGAGGGTGGGAGGAATGGAAATCGAGGCGGGACGGGAGACACTACGGTTCGAGTACTGAAGTGCTGTCCGAGGAGGGAAAGAAGGATAGGGTGGCGGGGGATTGGACGTAGGTGGCGGAGGAGGTGGTGGTGGGTGGAGGTCATGGTGACCCCTTATGTGGAGAGAGGGGGAAGGGACCGAGGTGAGTGTGGGGGAGAGGGTTGTTAACGAGGGATGTCGATGGCCTGGGTAACAAGTGCCAATTCTCCTTCTCGTGCGCTACTGGAAACTTCCGCAGTCGTTATCGTATCCTCCGGGTCCCCGCGTCTGCAAAAAAGGGAGACAAATGACTGTTGTCGGTGAAGTGGCAAGAAGCCCTTTTCACGGCGCTGAATGAAACATTCGCGTGAAAAAATCTTCGGACGTTGTTTGTCATTTTTTGCCGTGTGTCAGGTTAATCAATGAAAGTTGAGAGTTGATAATGCGTTCACGGTTGGTGTGTGGTAGGTACGTGTCCCAAAAAAACTGACAGGCGATTTTCGTCAGTGGTTAAGAACTCTTCCTAGGAAGTGATTTACCTGTGCTCGTCTATTTATCCTTAACTTATACTTATTCGATGATTCTCAGCGGTTCACCAGCGTGTCTCATAACGCATAATAAAGCACCTCTTATGAATAGATTTATGTGCTCTTGACTTAAAATTCATTTTCATCGCTCGTAACAGACGATACTTTAAGGACTCTTCAATTGCGTAAGCAGGTCCGCTACTTAAAAAGTAATTATTGTGTTCACTTGATTTTCTTCATAGCACAAAGTCCTTAGTGTAAATGAACGAAGAACTTAATTACCCCCAAGCGTTCTTTACGTAAAACTTTCTCTAAGCGCAGTTCATTAAACAACTGACAATCTGATGAAATAGTTCCTATGTAAGACTGGTTTTGAAATAGGGACTAAATACACTTCAGAAATGAACACTCAGAAGCTCTATAAACCAGCGCGAGAGATCTCGACGTTTTATGGAAGAGCACCAGCCTAGACCTGTCGGGAAGAGAAGTATTAGCAATGGTTCTCTGCAAAGAAATTCCTTGCACTAAGGATGGAGTTGGACGCTTAGAGCGATAAAATCAGATTAATGAAGCGAGAAGCAACCTCTGCATGGGAACTATACCGGATCTCTCCCACTCCATCGGCACGTAGAAAGGCAGGAAAGGAAAGAGAGACGACCGTTTTACTATCGGTTAAATCAACAGAATTTTTAATGCAATCAACCATTCCAATAGTCGCCTTGGTTTCCGTCCCGTCGATCTCGACCTTTTCCACCACCTCCCTCGCTTTTCCCTTCCCCTCCCGCCTCCCCTTCCTTCTGCCCCGATCTCTCAAGAGTATTCCTCCTTTTGGGAATTATCCACACGACCTCCTCGACGAATCGCCGTGCTCAGCCACCCTTCCTGCAACCTGGAGGCTATCGGCACGCCTCTTTAAGGATGGACAAGGATGGCGAGGGGGTGGAGGAGGGGAAGGGGAGGCAGGGGGTTGGTTCTTTATACTCTCACCCTTCTTTATTTGCAACCGGCTCGATCGAACTTTGAAAGGTGGTGGAAAACCTTGGGACATCCCACGGGCAGGAGGGAAAGGGGATCGTATTGTATTTGTTAGCTCTTCCTTGAAGATCTTTTGAAAATGGCGATGGCAAGGTGCGGAAAGGGAATGGGATGGCATAAGTATTGGCGGAGTTGGAAGGTTGGACGCTGTGGACTTAGTGCTTATCAACGATAAATCAGTACCGTAGTTATTGTTAAATCTGTATCTCTTATATAATATTTCCATCGTGATTGATTCGTTGAATTTAAATATAACGTGTTTATTAGAAAATAACATTTAGTATGTTTGCTAATGTGTGGTGAAAGTAGCGCTATTTGGAAAGCGTGAGTAGAATTAAATGTTATGTCCATGGTAATTAGTAGCCTTTGCTGCACAAAAACGGTGTTGTACTGGTATGGCTTTTGCCTATTGATTTCATTAATGTTTGAGTTTTCTTTCATTTACCATGACCTCTGTATGTCTTATTTCGTGAGAGTCATCTCATTTAGTCATGACTGAAATAGTGAGACATATTGACTTTTTCATGTCCATTGAATAACTATCCTGCGAAGAAAATTCAGTAAAATTGTATTTTCACTCGCTTCAGGTGTTATAACCGAATTCTCCATCGATCTAATTTGATGACCACTATTATTTCCCTGCACTCTAACCATGATGACGTTTGTATTGCAGGCCCTTTTGGCCCCTTCACAGGGAACTACAAGTTACTGGGACAGAACTGAGGCTAAAATAAAATGAATACCTAATCTTTTGTTATGCTTGAACCTTCCATAGAATAATGCTCAATAATCAATTCCTACTTAAAGCGTGTAAATAAATATATGCCAGCATTTTTTGGAACTTCGGAAATAGGCAATGTTTATTAAAGAAATTCTATAATCTGTTCTTCTCACATTGCAGTGGTATTTAGGATTACTGAATCGGAAGCTAAATCTGAGCCCCTTTCGCTAAAATTTTTGCAGGAAAGATATATTGTCATGGCTAAGGTAAAAACGAAGAACGTATTCACTCATTTGGTCCAGCCCGTCTTTTCCATAGGGTTCCTCTACTCGGGTGCAATGGCTCGAATGTCGCCCGTCCGCCGTTCAAACCCCTCGGCTCCATCGGAGGGAACACCGCCACCCTCTTTCACCCATTCCTTCGCCTCGGGAAGGAGGAGCGTGGAGAGGGGCTAGCGACCTTGTGCGCTGCGGCAGTGGACGACAGGTGGGATGATGTGCGCGCCCGCGTCTGTGTGTGTGTGCGCGCGAGTATGCTAGGGACGTCTGAAAGGATGCACTTGAGAGAGAGAGATAGAAAGAGAACAAGGGGGAAAAGAGATCGTCGAGAATCGTCCGCTAAGGGCAGAATGATGAAGTGGATGGCCTGAGGGAAAAAAGTAAGGTGGTGGACAAGAGGAGATTCGCAGATGTCAGGAGTGCGACTAAATGCTTGGAAATTAGCCAGGGGCATGTGAGAGGCACAGTTTACACGGATGCGCGCGGAGAGGAAAGCGAGAGTGGAATCACGAATGGCTTGTAGCGAGTGATTTCCCGAGGACTTAGTGGGTGTTGGATGCACCGTGCTAAAACGAAAGGAAGGCCAGATGGAAAGAGCTTCACTAGAGTGAAGAATTTGTGCATGGTAGATTGGTGAAAATTCTTTTCCAAAAATGACGACAAATAATGTCATATTTTACCGATAGATCACTGCACAGACATATTTTTTGGAAATATAATTCCAACTTGCGGCCAAATAATTGGCAGATAGTTAAATCTCCGTATTTTTTTATCGGTATATCCCAATGAACAACTAAAATAATTGGCAGGAGGTCATGCATCTCACCTCATACTTACCAAACTGTTGATGATGGTAATGCAAAGGCTTTAACGTAGTTCAATACTTCCCGAGTACTTTGCGAAATTAGGTTTTTTCAATGATGAGTGCTAAACTTTTTTTGCCATAACTTTGCTTCTTGCGTTCTTTCTTTAAACTTTGTCGGTGAATATAATATTGATGTATTTTAATAAAGAATCTTATTTCCTAGCAATATGCTAGTGGGTGATTAGTAACTCTTCATCGCAAAAAGAATGAGCCGATGAGAGGAAGTTGCTTTATTCTGGAGTTTTTAAAGAAAGCTTTTGGCAGATGACAGGGAGGACGTGCATTCACCGTTGAGGACAGGTCGCTTAGCCATATTACTGCCAAGCCAGTCCTTATCGGCGAACATGCGTTGACTGAGTATGAGACATGCTGAAAAGTACGCAACAAAAGCCTCAACAAACCATTCAAAGGGCTATAAATCGCTAAGGTTGACGTGGACGCGCAAGCCATGCTTATGCTTCAATTATCGTATAGCTAAACAGGAATTTAATCTTGATTTATATGCCTTTCCGTGCTCATTAGATTTTTTACAGAATTTTGCGGAGACAATATATGTATCTTGGTGAAGTTTTCTCGGGTATTCAACCGGGTCAGGGGTTCCATGATGACCGACGTTTCGATGCTCGACTCGTGCATCGTCCTGAACCCGAGCACGCAGGTATATAAGACGGCCAAAAACCGAGTGGCAATCATCATCCCTGAGGACGATGCACGAGTCGAGCATCGAAACGTCGGTCATCATGGAACCCCTGACCCGGTTGAAGACCCGAGAAAACTTCACAAAGCTCATACGCCGGGAAAGCACCAGATCTTACTTCAATATATGTATCGGTTTAAAATCTTTTCTTTATTTCTTATCTTTCACATTATCTTTATAATAAATCAACTGATATATCCCATAATTAGGTAAACTTAGGTGCACTGTCTCTAAATTACTTCCGAAGACTTTCAAAGTGAAAGGTTAAAATAGGCACCTTAATGCACCTCACGGCTTTCTTAGCTATTTCTGTTGACAAATAAGGGATATATGTTTTAATAAGTGAACGACGCTTTACTCGCCTCAAGAGTTTTTAAATCTTTTATTTCAGAACGCAGAACTTTCATTTTTAGTATCCAACTAAGAAGTATAAGGAATGTGATTATTTTAGTTCAGATTCCCTAATCGCTAATTATATGTGATCGTATGCAATTACGGAAAAGTCACAACGTCATGTAATTGTTAAAGAAGTCTACATGGTGCTCTCTTGCTTTAATTCGACATCCCATCCCATTAATGTGATTCCCCACAATTTAAAGTGTTTCCTTTTCTTGGAGATGCATTTTATTTTTTGTTTGATTTTCGATTGTACGTATTGTGCGGTTCGTAGAGAGAGAGCGAAGGAGGATAAAGTGGAGGAAGATTAAACCGTGACATTGGCTTGTTGAAGCGAGAATTCCCCACTTGGACTTCTGCAAAGTATCGGCCGCTTTTTTTTTAATGTCATTAATATGAGAATTCCTCTGTTGTGGGGAACTTTAATTTTAACCGATCACATGGAGGAAAAGAACTTCCTTTCTATGCAAGTGATTAGAAACGTTGATCCATCACTTACTAAGCATTCCATGCTCGAGCACTTCTAAATATTTCCTGGCAAAATAATACATGCAGTGATTATTATTGCTTCCTTTTCCTGTTGCGTTGTCCCCTCTTTATGTTACATGTATTTTCTGGTTAATTCGTTTTCAATAGCAATAGTTTAGAATAAATCAAGCTTTTGATTCAGGCTTTGTTTCTGTGCTATGGGAAAAATAGTAGTGAACATTCGTTCAGAGTTCGTTTCCTCCCTTATGCCAGCATCATTATGAAAATTATACCTGGATATCATTAAAAGGTATGCATTATATATCCGATGTTAAGAAGCTCCATTGGTTTCCATGAGATGAGTAGGGATGCCGCATAGGAACGGAAATAAAAAGATGCTCGCGGGCAAATCCAGTAAGCCAACCAGCCGTGGAAGTACGGCATCGAGCATTTCTCACAGAAACAAACAAAATCGCGAAAGCGATCACGTGAAATTCCCTTCGACACCCTTATAGACCGTGAAATTGAGGGAAATTAACAGATGAATGAAACAGGCGTTTCGGTGTGTCTAAAAAAAATATGGCGAACAGAAAGTGCGGCGGTGGTAAATCAGCAGCGCGATGCGGTCGCGAAGACTGATGGAGAAAGAGAGGAAGAATGATAGAGAGAAAGGGAAGTGAGAAATGGTGGCGAAAGAGGCATAGAAGGTGGGAGGTAAAGAATTGGAGAGGAAGGAGCTGAAAATCCTGTCTCGGCCGTACGCGAATCATGAAGCATCGTAGAAGGGGAGAAGTGGTTTCGAAGTAATGACGAATTGGGTGAGACGGAAGGGAAAAGAGAGATGGTTGGTATAAAGGTAAAAGGAGGGAATCTGCTTGAAAGGCTGGAGGAAGCGGGAGGTCGAAGTGTGGGTGTGGGACGGGGGGATAGTACTTAGAGTGGGGTGAGGTTTTTGGATGGACGTTCAGGGGGAGACAGGGAGTATGGCGAGGGCGGATGTACCGCATTAAGTCCTCGGAGAGCTTGCTTTCTCGCGAACGGAGAAGGACAAAAAGTTATTTTTCTACCCTGTCTCCTCCATTCGATTTTGTTCTTCCCTTTCTTCGATCTCTGTATATTCTCCTTCTTTTTTTGGACTTATTTTGATTCCTTGGCTGTATTTTGACTCCTTTTTACGCAACGAAGCCGGATAGGAGAAATAATATCACCTCCTCCCTCAAACCGAAATGTTTTTCCCTTAATTCTCTTATGACGAACAGCCCTTAGGACGATCATGCTTTCTCATTTTACTTATTTCTCGTCATTTTCAGATTTTAATGCCTTCATCATCTCTCCTGAGAGTTTCTTCTTGTATCTATTTCTTTAAATAGCCTCTCTTTAACCTTCACAACTTCCCTCATGTCTTCAGATTCCTTAGTATCCTTGGCTTGCATAAATTCAGTGCATAAAAGTGATTAATTCATTGAGGACCACCGAACAAAAGTAAAAATATTTTTTTGCTCTGTAATTAAAATGTCAGAAAAAAGTAGGTGGAAGTACCGACGCATATTTTCGGAATTGAAAAATATTATATTGGCAGTATTGCAAGTAAATTTCCTCTCGACTGCGTGCTTCATTGTGCATTTTCTAGCTAATTTGATTAAAATAGCATGGAAAAGGACATTCTAAGTGATGAACAATAGGATGCGATAATAATGTTTTTTAAATGTAAGTACTGTATACATATTTACTCAATTTACGAGGGAGATAAGAAAACTCATCTGGGATTCCGCACATTTCAACTAATTTACTCTTTCGCAAATAATAACGGCAAATTGTCAATGAACTTGATGTGAGGGCATTTGAAGGAACAGAAGCAAATTTTTTTCAAAAGTACAGTCCACATCATGAGAATAAAATCCATTTAAATGAAATAAATAAATAATATTGAGATGGTAAAAATAAATAAAACCGTAGTAGTAAACGGAAATAATGAGTACATTTTGAAATATGACGTTTCTACACTACGTATATCGTGGGTGGAGCGTTTTGTTTTTTTATGGTGTATATGTCGATCCCTAATGGTTCAAGTGATCCAAATTGACTTCAGATTTAAAAAAGCATTATTCTTGTATAAAAGTATTCTCTTCCCTTCTTATTATATCAGACTAAAAATGAAAATTAGGTTGGTAAATTACGTATCATCGCATGCAACTACCATCATTTTCATGTCACCTAACAAGTGGCCGATTATAAATAGCCATCCTTTTTCCTTTTTACTAAAGAGAGCTTAGGAGAAACATCTGTTTGAGTCGATATTAAATGTAGCATTTCAAGAGGAAGGTAAAAATGAATTTTAATGCCCTTGATGATAGTTCCTTGCGGATGCGGTACAAGAGCATACGTCAGCCAGTTGTCCATGGCTCTTATGCCGTGGGATCCTTGAAAGAAACGCTTTGTACCCAGGTCTCCGTTTTCGTGATTGCATGGCGGGAAGAGTTCTCAGAGGGCAATAAGGAATCTCGTATCATATTCCTTACATCCATCTCAAGCTGTCGGAAGCTCATAGAATAAGTTCCGGAAGTTCAGAAGTAGTTATGCAGGGTACACGAGAAATTCAACCCAGGCATGTGTTCCCCTGTAGGTATCTTGCCATTTTTATTCTGTGATGTTCTTTGTAGCTTCATTCCAAGGTGGATTATACATATTATGCCGTTTTTTCTTATAGGAACGAAATATATTAATGGCCCCTGTCGTTCCGTTCTGCCAAGATAACGAAAGTAATAGCTCCGGCTAAGAATGTAGGGTATCATGGAATCGTCGTTCATCTTTCGTTTACGCTCATTTATCATTAAGACCTTATGATTTATATCATTTTGAAAGCCGAAGAAAAAGATGTGAATGTGAATATTCTGGAGAGTAATATTTTATAGCATAGTGACAGTTGTAACAGCTTCAAATATGAGGTCTGTAAAAAGGTTCTTCCTCCGCATGCGTTTGCGCTCTAATTCGAGGAAGGATTTCGGGGATATTTGCACTTAAGTACAGTAATAACGATATCAAACAATGTGACCAAACAAAATGGTATTCGCGTGAAAGTTCCACATTTTAATGGTTTCTTGCTATTATTTGGAGTAATACTCACGGAATAAAATTTATTTTCTTTCGGCACTTGTTAGCGTTAATCGTTTTACAGTTGGGAACGGGTCACATTCCCCCACACTTTTAATAAGAGTTTTGCCTTCGGTCGATAGATTTCCACCTTCTCTCACGCTTCTCCGTCCGGAAAAGTGCACAGTTTGGAATAGTCCGCAAATAAAAATTCGCTCTTGGAGCCGAGTCCGCCATTATTGCTTCCCCCTCGAACGGCCGTTGCATGTTCCTATCGTTTATGCGCCGCTGCGGTGCGTTATCTTCTCCTCTTGCTCCTTGACACTCTCGCAGCGGAGCTTGTTGCCCGCTACCATTTCCATTCTCGCCTTCAATCATTCTACCCATTTATCCTGCCATCTTTAACCGACCTTTATAAAGTGTACGCCCTCCCTCCCGCTCTCTCTTTCTCCCACCCTCCTCCGTCCCTATCCAACCCCCCCGTCAACCAACCAACCTCGCATGTACGCTCCCTCGGGAGAAAGACTACCACTTTTCCCGCACATCCCCCCTAACCTCACAACCAAAACATCTTCTCACGCATTCCAACACCTTTTTTACATTGCCATTATTCCCGTCTTCTTTTCTTCCCGTTCGTGTTCTTTTCTTCTTTTTTTACGTTTCCCGCAACATCCTTTTCATCTCCTCTCTATGCCTCTTCTCCTTCAACCGCCACCCTCTCTTTTCCCACCTCCATCCACCCCACCATCTTCGCCGCATTTCCTTGTTCGTGGCGGACAAGTCCGTCTCCCGACCCCCGTTCCCTTGCCCCCTTTTTAACCCTTTATGCACGCCTCGTGCATCCCAACCCTTTGCCTCTTCCCGCCACTCCAGCCTTCGTCACCTCTCTCTCTCTCTCTCTCTCGTTTCTCCCTCCCCGACTCGGAATCCTCTCAAAAAATCGCTTCCAACTCTCTGAGGCCATCGCCACGGATCCCACTACCGTGTGGCCAGTGCACCCCACGAGAGACAAATGAAGATGGCGTGTCGCACATTTTTCTTCCTTCCCTCTCGAGCAGTCTGCATATCCATTTCCTTCTGCGTTCTCCTACTCTTTCCTCACACACGCACACACAACACACAAATAGTCTCTCTCTCCCTCTCTTTGGTGGCAGGCAAACGCTCCGCGACCCCTTTCATCCCTATCTTCATCGTTCGTGAGGAATCCCAGATCATCTGAGTTGTCTAAACCTGTTGCTGCCGGAATACAAAGAACCATATTAATTTCATTTTTTGTCAAAGACCAACAATCCAAAATGCTAAAATCAGCATATTATACGATCAAAGAGCAACCTGGGAAAAATAATAGAGTATGAATGAAGCACTTAATTGAAAGCCACAAATAATAACTTAATAATGCTAAAAATGGTATTTACGTATTGAAAGCGTACTGCGAAATTGCATGCCTACCGTAGTGAATGATAGAGTAGGAGACACCATTCGTGTATAGAATACTGAGTTATTCGTATGAAAACTTGAAAAAGTCGTATTCTTTCTTATATGCTGACATTTAAGAGGAGGAAATATGTTGACTAAGGGAAAATAGCTTTTGAACTCATTAGAAGGGTTACTCATGTAGCCCTTATAACTCATGGATAGCATTGGCAGTGAGTGTATTTCGTTTTGTCATTCTCGGAATAGCTCAAGCCTTCGTTCAATTAGTCGTTTATTGAAAAATATAACATGCCCGCCTTAATCTTTTGTGGGTAATTGAGAACATGAGAATTGATGAAAAGGAAAAAAAAACGTAGCGATCAATATGATTAATGCTGTTCAAAGAGGACGAAAATGGGGAGATAACGATTCTTTGAAATGGTTCCTTTTTTCTGACCGGCGAACCAGGATATTAGACCAAGTATATGGGAACGAGAAGGACAGGGCCTTGAAGGAGCAAATGGAGGCTTGAACTCATCTCATGCTTGCGAAGGTTGTTGCGGTAATTACCCCGGCATTTTCCCATCCGCTGTTTCGCATTAGAGAAAATCTCTTCTCCGATATACGATGCAAATAAAGCAGGCACAACGTACAAAGTAACTCGTTTATTGCGGTGAGGTCTCTTTTTTTCTAGCTGTCTGAGAGAGCATCTCAAATGTAAGTAGAAGAGCAGCTCACTTGTCGAGCCGTGTGGTAAAAAGGCTAATTTTTTAATGCGAATTCTCATTCCGATCCTCCCTTGCCCTCCTGTTCTCCCTCTCCATCGGTAGCCAATTCAATGTTTCCCCGCATACTTCATCTCCGTCTCATCTTCTTGTTCGGATCGGAGAGTGGCTAGCCATTGCTCTAATGCTCTCTCTTCTTGTCGGGCAGTTCTTTAACGGCCCCTGCGGGTATCCGTTCACTGACGACGGCGTACAGTATTCATGCCAGACGTCCACGGGATGTGGTCTCCTCGCACAGGAACGCGGTGATGTTAAGGGAAAAATCTCTCAGGGGTTTCTTCTTGTACCTAGTTAGGTATCGGAATTTTAAGAGCTTTACTCTTTAAGGAAGGTTGGTTATTATAGTTGTGGACACAAGTTCCCTTGTCTTTTAAATGAAGATGAAATTACTTTCGGCTCGTAAAAATTAAAACCTGTAGAATAGTACTATACGTTTTCTGCTTTCTTTAGAAGTTTGTTCCATGAAAGTTGCAAACAGTGCAAAAAATTCCCATTGAATGTAATAATTTTGTTGAATCACCGGCTTAATGTCAGAAAAAAGAGTTTCCTCCATCCGATCGAGAGTACAAAGTACGAAGGTTGGTATAATTGCTATCGTGAAGGATTAGCAACATTTGAAGTGCTTTAAGTTTCATGTCGATCTTTAACATCTACTTTCAACGTTGCACACCTTTAAACTACCATTAATAACAGCGTATTAAAATGATAAAATGTTATCAATAAATTCTAATTGCTACGTGTACGTGTAAACCATGCCCCGCAAGCCGGCGCAAGTGCGTCTGACGTGGGGTGGTAGAGTACTAGCCATGCATGCACGACTCTTGGTACACTTTATTTGGTACATTAGTTAAATTCCAATTAGTACAATGTCTAGTATACACAAATTAAAGAATAAGGATGATTTTTAAAAAATGCTCACGCTTCTTGTAATGTAACCAACGTACTGTTAACGTATCAATGAAAATACTGCGTCTATTTGTGCCTTCACAATTTCAGTCCCGGTATTAAGGTGAAACCCAAATATTTCACGGTTTGCGATGGTGAAATCTAATTGTACCAGTCGAAAGAATGATGCGATTTCTTTTCCTAAAATTATGTAAAGGGTAGAGTTCTAGTATCTAGCCGGAAATTCCTCAGGTAAGGTCAGGTAATAGTATTGTTTAGTTCGCTTAAAAATAAATGGGAATTGTATCCTGTTTCATCACTAATACCTAAATGACCATGGCTATTACTTAAGGTCGCATCATCAAAGGATAACTGAATTTTGCTGTTTATGTTAGAATGAAAATCATTAATGTACATGAGAAATGATAACGAGTACCGATGACGCATCTTTTGTAGTCACTAGAGGTTGCTTTCACAAACTCGAATCATTTCAGTTAATTGTAATTTTCATTTTTCTCTCGCATTCAAGCAGTAAGCCTCAAACGCAGTATTCTGTTTTACCTGTAACTCCATAGGGTTTCAGTTTTTAGTAGTTTATCAATAGTTAGTGGTGGAAAGCTGTTTTGACGTTTAAAAAAGGCTTGAAATGAGATGGACACACTGAAGAGATCGGATGTGATTATCTGTAGTGTTATTTTTCCGCTTACGTAAATACGACGGTGATATGGGTTATTTTCCACTATTATTCAGTCCTGTACTCGGCCTACCGAAAAGAACGTAATGAACTTGCTCTCTGTGCGGTTTCTGGAACATAATTTTTCGTTACTGGGGAAGGCATGTATTAGTTTCCAAGAATTTAATAGCTTTGATGTCAGTAGTTGTTAAATGATCAGTGTAGATTTTTCCCACCCTTTTTTTGTTAATGTAAGAGTAATTTTAGATATTTTTGGATTCATTTTCACCTTCTAAATCGGTCTTAACGAATTTATTTTAAGCATTCTGTTGGTAATTAATGCACAATTTTTTCCCTTAATGTATCAATGCTCTTTTGAATTCAATGATGCATTTGGTTCGAGGTAATTGAGTTTAATTTAATGATCTTCCCCTGTTAAATATCTGATGCCCGTGTATCACGATTATGTGTCGTCACACACCATTTAGCTTCCGATTTGAAAAAAAATGGAAGGCGTCTTCGGATATAAAGAGCTCAATTATTTCTTATAAGGTCATAAATGAGCATTCGCCAGGGAAAAAGGAGAGTTATGTATAGTCAATCCATGGATAAAAGTAATTACTAACGTATGCTAAATGTAACGGATCAATACTTTAGACCTCTACTAATAATTTTCACCTTTATGATGAATGTAACATACTTTAAGACAAAGCTTAATTTTAATGTTATGAAGGCTGTCATATTTTATTTAATTTGAAGTTTTTTACCACCATATATTTTAGTTAGGTCTTGGACTGTTACTTGAGTTGCTTGATTATTCGAAACTATGATGGAAAATGATGAATTATACCCCTAGTGAAAAATGAAACAGCCGCTTTGATTTACGGTTTTTTTTACTGTTATCGTAGACCTATGGAACGCTAATTTTATATGTATGCTCCATTCATTCTCGGTGACAGCTGAAACTCTGCCCTTACGATTTTTGCGATGCAATATTTCAAGACCAAGTGCATATTCAACGGATTCTAAAGTGATGGAGAAAGTTCAGTAAAATTGTAAGCTCGACCAGATAAAAATCCCCAGGCTTAAGTTTATTGCTTTTCGTATATTTCGATTCCATACTGCCCGTGTATCCGGTGAAAGAAATAGAAATAACGTGTGAATGTTCTTTTTATGTGTACCTGTATTGTTTGTTGCTGTCCGAAAAAAAATATAAACTTCCGTAAACAAAAACGTATTAAAGCAACCGAAAAGAAAGAAATACAGAGGGAATCCAAAGATGGGAGCAGTGGAGTTGAAAGCATTCCGCTGCCCCTCTAATAGACCCCCATTTAAAGGCTGGAGTGCATGAATTACGCGGATTGCCTGGCGGGGCAGCGAATGGTTTTAAGCCTCGGTCATTAATCGATGCGTGCGGGAGAGGGAGACTTCGTGGATGGAGGTCGCGAATACTCCTCCCACCCGTGGCCAATGCGCCTCCCACCCGGCCACCCGTGGCCGGGCGGAGACTGCATTGCCGCTGTCGCTGTTTCGAACTTGACGGGACGGCGACCGCGAGTGAGCGCCGTTCCCAGGTGACCCGGCGCTGCCAATTAGTGTCCCGCGGGACCCTTCACTCAAGGATTAAACCTAAGAAATCATTTCCTTTCAACTCTCCCGGTCCTTAATATCGTTTGCTCGCGGGAGTCCGAGTCGAGCCCACTATCGGTCTCCCTCCGTTCGGGATGTCTATTTATTGGCATGGCTCCTCCGCGTCTCTTTTATCGCTTTGCTTCCACTTCGATATCCGCTGTCGTTTGTTTTTCCTCTCCCGTTTGCTTCCTCCCTCCCCGCCGCGAACCACCGTGTGCCTGCCTGTGCGAGGAGGCCCCTTTGCACGGTCGTGCTCTGCGTCAGTTCACCCGTCACGCCACTTCTGTCTTCCCCCGAGCTTCCTTTGTGTCACTCCCATTCACTTCGCACTATTTCAGCGCAAATACGGGACGCACCGGTCGTTCCTCATACCCGAAGTGATGAATTACTTGAATGCGCTGATATTTTACCTCATACCTAGGGTTGAACCTTTACGTGCGGATATTTTTCATAGGTAATTATTGGGATGTCAAGCCTTCTGAGAAATATAACATTTTACCATTTGGTCAATGCTGTAAATTCTGTTTGGGTTACGCTTGTTTATGTACGCTAACACGTTATTTCGAATCATTGCTTTGTCAATAAATTCATCCTTATTCAATTACATCTATTCCTAGTCAAGACACAATCTCTACCAAAGGACCTTACAAATTGAAGAAATTTTATTTGTTGCATGTTTCAAGTTCCTTTCTATAAATATGTACGAGCTAATTTATGCATGCGTTATAACTGTTTAGTAATTTTCTTTTTAGTTCTACCGGAAATAATTAGTTGCCTTTCTAAAGAAAATTCTCAATTGACTCTGTCATGTTAATTTAAATAAATCATTGATGTACCGTATTAATTGCTATCCTGAAAAAAATCAATGTTGCAAAGTTCACTATCTACTGGTTTGGGCGGAAGTTTTCATAAATAGATATTCCCCTTTCAATATTAATACAGTTCTCATATTTGTAATATATGTGTTTCCGATTGTATAATTTGGCTTTAAATATTTGGTCTGAGCTATGGTCTATTTCCCATTTCAATAAATGCCATCTCCTGAATATATTCCTGGGGTGGTTTCTGATCATCAATTTTCACGCTCTTTCGCAAAAACATTCCAGAACGAACCAAGGTGACGAAAAATGTGGTGGTAATGCATGCCTCCTCATAGTGGTTTCCTCTCTTAGATTTCGCTTTCATCACTCTAATAATAAGCTATTCATTCTCAATTCACCAGTAATTTATGAGGACTCTGTTAATCCAACCTTATGCCATATACGCGTCACCAGTCCACTTACTGTTTCACCTTGCCAGTTTCATTATTCTTTGCCATCCACCTCTCATCCTACAACCTCGTCCCAACCTATTTACGCCCTCCACTCCGTCTTTCACTCTCGTTTTAGAATCGCCTCTTTCTTCCTCTTCCGTAGACTCCCCGTCGGCATTCCCCCTGCCCTCGACTCCGTCTATGAAATGGCTTCCGCCGTCGTCGTCATTGTCGCCACTCCCTTCCGACCTCGATGCCCGTGGGAGCATCTTTAATTGCCCGTCGACCAGGCAGTCGATCGGGGGTGAGTGAGGGAGGGGGTCGAGGGAGGACGAAGTAAAGTACGACCTGGATGGTAGCTTATGGTCGTCCATCTCGAGGAGGGGTCCGCCAGCCGCTCACCTCTCGCGAAGACCCCCCGCCACTGAGACGGTCGAAGAAAAGACCGCCGCCGGTGCTCGTTTGGTGCATCCCAGTGGCTCCTTCGGCACCAGTTTATGCATTCAGATTGCTATCTAAGATAGTGAAAATTGTCTCCATAACTCGTCGTCGCGGTTCGGGTCTTATCTGTCAGCTTCATCCCTCCCCGCCGCTCCCGGGCCTCTTTCTTTCAAGCCCCGACATCGTTTTTCGATCGCTCTCACCCTCCCTCAACCCCTTCCACAGGATCTACCCGCCGACTGACTCTCACCCTCTTGGATACCCTCGCTGTTTTTATGAGAATCGAGCATTTCGTCCGGAATTATTTGGCGTGTTTTTTCTTCCCAAGATTAATTTTTTGGCGACCAGTCCAGTTTTGTTACGGCATATGCTCTTCCATTTCTCTGCAATCACTAGCACCATCCAAGGGATGTTTTTAAATCATCCCTACCTTCCCACTTCCCTTTACTTCAGGACTAACGCGTCATTAAAGCTTTATTTCATGCGTTAAGGGGGCGTACTTCTATCTGCGAAGATCAAACTGAGCGTCCTGGGCTGTTGTGAATACCACACTCTGAGTGAACTCATCCGTTAAAATCCTCAAAACGATCCGCATTCATATGGGGGAGCATCGGAGGTGGTAGCTTTGAACCAAAACTGGATGATCCCATGGCATATCATGCAGCTACATGCGGATATTTTGAATCTAGCCTTATCGTAAATGATTACGCGCAGTAAAATATTGCTCTCCCATTTCATAATCTGTTGATGAGGTTACTTCGTGGGCTACAAAATAAGAAGACGAGAGAGGTGGATCGAGAGGGGATGTTGCATTAATGAAAATACGGCAAAAAACACGAGCTGTGGTCACACCAGTTCTCTCTTTTAAATTAACTAGCTCCTCTCGCGGAGTGATCTAAGGAGAAATCTCATCAGGCGACATAATGAAGAGTGTCGGGGAGGGAAAAGGAAGGGGTTAAGGAGGAAATAAGGTGGGGTAGGGAAAAAAACAATAACGATACGCACATTATAATGAGATCGTTACATCAGATTGTCCCGAGGGTGGGGAGGCGGGGAGAACATTTAATCGCTTCATACCGCCCCGCTCCTTTGCATCGCTTCCTCCATGTGCAGCCCCCCTCGTCACTTTTTATCATCCACCACCCTCACCGCCCCTTGTTTTCCCCAACATCTCTCGCCGCCGCCGTCCTTACAAACTCGCATCCCTTCCGCCCTTGCTCCCTTTCTTTTCTCCCAGCCGCCGCAACCATCCGCCACCTTCATCCACACCGCCAGCCCGCCTGCCCCACTCCGTGCCCACCCGCCTCATCCTGATTCTATCTAGTCCATCCGATATTCCGCTTCACGCCTCTTTTGATTTATGACCCATTGAGTACTTTCTCCTAGACTCTTTTTTCCTCTCCCTCTTTATCTATCCCACCAACTCGCGTTCCTTTTTTTATTTCCATTTCTCTTTCTTCTTGTGTGTACCTCCCTTGTTCTCACCTCTGCGGTGTTGCTTCATCCATCCTTCTCTATCTATTTTCCCCCTCCCATTTCCCATCACTTCGTCGCTGCTTAACATAACCCTAAACTCTTTGAGTTTTCCCTATCATAGAATAGGATAGACCTTTTTTGTGTACATAAGCGTGTGCGTAGCTCTCCCTCCATCTCTTTCCCTCGCTTTCTCTCTCTCTCGTATTCCCTCTTTCTCGCTTTTCTCTTTCTCCGTCCCAATCCATCTCTCGGCTTCGAGCTTCCCTCTCTTTGTCTCCGTTTGACACCTGACACTCATTGCGTGCATTCCACCCTGTTTATGTGTGTGCCTGCCTGGTCTTGGGTGTTCCAAGCATTACCCACCAATTCCTTGCTTGGTTTCAAACTCCTCGTTCTGCAAACAGCAGCATAGAGGGAGATGAGGGAGAAATAGTTTTTACTTCCAATTATTACCAAATCTCCCACGAGATCTCCACTCTCATTCTTTGCACTTCACTTTCTCCGTTCTTTCCCGTCTCCGTCACTCTTTTTGAGATTCCTATTTCATAAACTCATCGCATGCTTCCTTTGGTAACAAGATCGCCCTCCTCCCCTAGGCCTTGGCGTAAATGGCAGTAAGGAGAACTTGAAGTGCGGGGAGGTAATCGGTTTTTTTATTATTCTCGTACGTAAATGTGGCATAAGTATCAACTAAGTGGCACTTTACGTGTCGGCAAATGCACATTAAAGTGAGAATTAAGTATGCGAGGGAAGTATAATCCAAGGCGTGTAAGGGTGTAAATAGCCGCATTCGTTCGCCTTATAAAATAATTTACCGAATAATGCATGTATCTGTACATCTTGAGATGAGCATTGAATATCCATTGATTTCATTGCATAAGAAACATCTTGAATAAATTTGAAGGCTTGGCACTGCGATTCGAACTATAGTAATGTGTCCTGAATGAAATTTTTTTGATGAATCAAAAATGAATTAATGGAACGCACGGTTTCAAGCTTCACTCTTCGAAGTTTTTTACAAAGCTAAGAAAGAAAGGGAATAATTTTTTTTCTCGTCTTTTCGATTAAAAAAGAATTGTGTCGGTGTATTTACGTCGGTGAACTCTGCATTTTTTTCAAATGGCAACTCTGGTGTCAGACAAGAGCTTTTCGGTCTAAAAAATCTTTCTCCAATAATTTCCCTTTTTTCCACTTAGTGGCTCTTCGTCATCGTGTTTAAATTTCCCCTTTTAACCTTTAGATCGTATAATTATCACAACTCCAGCCGATGAAATAGCTCCATAGGTTCCTAAATGCAATGAATGAAAGCACGCATTCGGGCTGAAAAAAAAATTATAAAAGTTCAAAGAAATTGATGGAAATTCAAAAGAATTTCGGGTGTTGCTACAGCTGTAACGTTAGTGAAGTAACCCATTTCTATGTAAAAAAATACGAGAAATGTAACACCTGGAAAATTACCGACCTGTAACACCTGAAACAGCGACCCTCGGAGTCAGTGCAAACATTGTGAAATTTTCTCACATTTCATAAGCATGCAGTGAACTCCTTATCAGTAAAACATTAAATGGGTGGGGAATAAACAGTGAAATTTAAAAAGGCTTTTGCGCTATTCATCCTTTGATAAAAACGTTTGAGAACTATTAGCTAGAGCTGATAGGTTTACGTAAAAACAAAACTCACTGGACACTACCTATTTGTTTTGTTCACTTTAAATTGAAGATGCCATTGTAAAGAAGAGCATGAAGGAACAAAAACTCTTGAGTTGTTATCATATAGGAGGCTTATGATAAGTGTTCCTACCTATTCTTCGGACGAATTCCGAAAGGACTCGGGCCTAGCGGCAATGGAACGGTGACTGAGGGAGAGTGATGGAGGTGACCATGAGATGGAAGTGGATATCTCAACACAAGAATGGACGAAGAATACGAAGGAAGTGCATGGGGTGGAAGGAGCGAGAAAGGGACGGGTGATGCGGAGATTAGCGTGAGCGGGAGTTGCGAAAGGGGAGAGGAAGGGGCGAACTCTCGTAAGAGGCACGGATCATCCAGGGTCGGGGGCGGAGGTAGCGAGAGGAGGAATGAGAGAGGGATTGTCGAGACTGCGAGGCGTGAGTCACTGACTAGGAGCGAGAGTGAACGACCTTAGACCGCACTCTTTCTTTCCCGGAACACCATCGCAGGGGTTTTTATTCCCTCTCCCGTAATTTTACGCATTTGCAAGCAAAAAAAACATTCAATATGTCGTTCGCCATTCTCTGAATCATCCCTGAGAAGCGATCAAAGTAATAACGGACATGGAAGAACGGAACTTTTCGGGGATGCTCTCCGCAACCAATGGACTCGGTGCTGCAATTCTTCGTCCCATTGTCGCGCCATTGTATAGGCTTCCTCTTCGGCCTGATCGTCCTTTACGGTAGCACTCAGCCACACGTTTAAAGGGGTGGTACGTATTATTCTGCTATGATGGCTTCCATATGTTCTCGTGAAACTTGTGTCCTGCTGCAATCTTGTTGAATAACTTCTCTTACTAAAAAAGTTTGAACATGTGTGTGCCCCCTACTAATCGTAAACATTGTTTAATTCATTCATTTATAGCTTAACATTGGTTGATATTGCAGGTGCTGATCTTGGGCAACGTTTTCTCGAACTTCTAAGACCATTTTCTAATGTTTCGTTTTCCTCTCGCGTACCGTGAAAAAACAAATACACATGAATTCGTGGAGGTAATATTGTGCAATGCCCAAACATAAAAATATACGGTTCTTACTTAATTGGCGAAATATTTTTTTAGGAATAGTAATTATATTTTGAATGCTCCTCTTGTGGAACTGCTATAATTGTTTTTCATTATTCGTCGGTTTTTATTTGAACTGTCTCTCAGCATAAACTTCAGTTATTTCATATGAAATAAATTTATTTATAACATTTATACAACAATATATTATTAATTTTTATTATTTTTTGTGTAGTAATATTTATGTATCCAAAAATGTCTCTATGACATCTATATTAAAATCAAGTAGACCAAAACTCTAAATTCAGCCCGAACTCTTTAGTTGCTAACAATTATTGAATTTCGTTTTTTAACACTTATTTCGTTTTGAACCTAGTACGCTTCTGTCATCCCTCCATTTTGTTTCAATCCGTTACCTTTGTCTACCTCATGGATCTCGTAATATCAGTTTCTCTCTTCAATTTACACAAAATGCTGATTGTATTTAAATTCGTCGCACCAGGTTGGTGTAGACGAATTTCCTCCTTGGCTTGCCTCCAATTTCATCAATTTTTACGGCATTTTACATATATTTCCTTTTAGCATATATAATTAACTCCCATATTCATCATAAACTAATCGAAATCCAAAACTTTCCTGAAATTTAAATCTTAGAATAAATAGAGTAATGGTAATTCTTCACTTTCTTCATGTTCAATTAAATAGTTTTTTAGTTAATAGTTTTGTTTATTACTCTTCTTTGTTGGACTCTGAAGGAACGAATTTGAATTATTGAGCTTTAACACCCAATGCCATAGTTATACTAAACCTTGTTGATTTTGAAAAGGTATTCATTTATTTGATCACGGAGAAAGCGATGGCTTACAACTATCTTTTGATTCTGAGTTTTAAATTCCTGAAAATGTATGAATTTTGATTAGTTTCAGGTGTACTTGGGTGCTCATCCGATTATATTTCAAGACAACTAAATTCAACGAAAGAAAAATTACATTAAAAATAAACATTAGTTCCTAATATGTTTAGTGTTCTTATTTTTAACAATACTATACGAGCACAGATTATATTATTAAAACATTATGCATGAATGCCTTAGTAAACATTCTATTTGAGGAATTACATTCTTTCCTAGCACTTGGTAGTCACCACAAATTTTCATTAATATCTCTTACCTCTAAGTATGTGGTGAGTGAGCATTCACTATTATTACAAGTTCAGTTTTTATAACTTTTGCCCTGGAACTTACTTCGAATAGGCTGAAACACGTTTACATTCAATTTTATTTATTTCGCATACTGTTCATTTAGAACAGCATTTCACAGATTCTACTTATTTAAAATTATTTATAATTATTAGGTAATCTACCGGTTAAGGAAGGTTTTTGGATGGACACAACTATCAAATAAACATTTTGTAACTCCAAACAAAACCCAATCCAGCAACCTAATCTACATCAGATCCCTCTTCATCTCTGTGTACTTCTTTCCTCTCTTCATCCCGTCCAACATCCCTATCCTGTTCCTGCCCTTACCTCGTTTGCCTAACATTTATTTAAAATATATATCTAATTTTAAAAGTTAGCTAATGCATCGGTTTCATTCTCTAAATACTGTAAAAAAAACCTTGAGCTAGTTTTAATGTACTCACTTCATTATTGAGTTACTTTTCTCCATCTTGCCGGGCCAAAGTTAATTGAGAAGGTATTTATCATTACCATCTAATCCACATATTACTTAAATATTATGTTATTTGGAGTCACGAGCATTAAAAAAAAGTTTCATATTTTTCACACGTACTCGTCCTTAATTAAATGCTCAAAAAGGGGTTCTGGAAAACGAGCATTTAAAAATGAGTGTGCGACGATTATCTCTTCCTAGAAGTGCTCAAAAGATTAATTTTCTCCATCAGTGAAAAAAAATACCATTCAACTCTCTCCTGCTTGCTCCCGCCACCGAACACTCGCGACAATTCGATATCGTCTAACAAATGTTCTCGATAAGTGTTACGCCTGCTCCGCCAATCGGCAATTTCAGCGCGTGAATCGTCCTTTGATATAGCCGTCCACCATCCTTAACTCTCCCATTGTTAGGGCCCCGATTCGAGAGACCGTTGTCCTTTTATCTCTCGGGTATTCTCTCTATCTCTCCCTCCCTCTGACCCTTGTACTTGTTGCTGCCGTTGTTGTGTAGCAACGGCTATCTCAAGCTAGCGCGGAGAATATATTTTTTTGCAACTTTCCCGAGGATGGAAAAACTGCATTGATCTCCGTACAATCGAACAAGCCGAAGAAAGAAGAGGAAGCGGTTCGAACGGGGAGCCGTGTGCTCGCAGGTGCCGCTGACGACCTATCACGTAGCGCAATGGAGAGAAAGAGCGGTGGGAGGAGGGAGTGAGTGAAAGAAGAAGGGTTGTGTGAAACAGGTACAGGGAGAGAGAGAAGGTGTGTGTGACTTGCGTGTAAAAAAAAAGATAGGGGTGATGAGAGGGGGAATAGGACTAGAGGTTGCATCTTCGGCGCCAATTGCACCGGCCCGGACCTCTTTCTTTTGCGCGCTCACTCTATCCGGATCGTAGGCCGAAAGATTCAATCTTCACAAACGTCTCACTCCTTCTACCCTTTTCGCCCTCGCCCGATGCTCACCCCGACCGCGAGCATTAACTTAAGACATTTGTGCTCTCTCGGCTCTTACGGGGGAAGGTACGGACGAGGAAGGGTGGACTAGGGTGGGTAATGGGACCGGATAATCCAGTCACGAACTCCCTTATGGACAGATACCCGACTGAGTAGTAGAGAGAGGGAGAGGATGAAACAAAAGCAGACGGAGCAATAATGGTGCAAAGAACCCACTTCTCCTCCCCTCTAGATCGTTCGCTCTGTTCCGGAAGATTACGTGCGCTTGAAGTTAGTACGAATGTCAGACGTAACCGTGATTACAGAAAGGACGTCTGAAAAGAGGGCATTCCAAATTGTTTTCGACGAAATGCAACCATTGCAAGAAAAAACGTGAGTTTTGCTCATTTTCGGTCAAAAATTGTAGTTTTTTCTACAATGTGATTCAAAAAGACATTACTTCTATATTTTTCTCGCTGGCAAGTGACTGAAGAAGTCGTGGAATATAATTTTTGAAGCAACAGTCCAATCGATTCTAAGTGCATTCAAGACACTGATCTCATTACACTTTTTGTATTTAAGTCTATTTACAGTATAGTTGGTGTTTTCGCTTCGAACTTGGAACTTCCATTAGCTTTAGTGCATCAGTAAATTTGAAACGAAAATTCTGGAGTACTTTAGAGATAATTTTAAAAACATTTCCTAACAAATAAATACTAGGAATCCTGTCTGTCAGACTGAGTAAGGCATTTCCGATCCTTTTCCAGCTAACATTCTTCATTGCCTTGCTCGACGTTTTTTCCGTGAATTATTCCTCCGCTGAATTCTAATTCTTTTGCATAGTTGCCAATTTTGATAGCATGAGTCATTTCCTTAATACTTTTTCTCTACTTCCTCTACTGCTCAAAGTGTTAGTCGTAATTTCTCTGAAACAAAGGAACCTTTCTTCCTCAAGGAAGCATTAAAATTCATTTCAATACATTTATATTTGGACGCGAAACGCTTATTTTGAAATTAATAATACATGGTCTCAAATAAATCAGGAAAGCGTGAGCCCATCAAGTTAGAAGAAGTACATTTATCTATTATAATCTTAGAAAATTTGACAACCTAAAATCGTAAAGTGTGAAATTTCTTTTTGTTTTATTATATTTCTATATGAAATAGACGTTAGACCATGTAGTTTTATACCCGTAAATTTGATTTGAGTTTATTTCAATTCCCTGCCTTTCTGTTTTTGAAATGACACCCGAACGAAGTAGCAGGCTCACATACCGATGCGTTATTAGTTTTTGTTCAATTCTACGATATAATCATGAGGGAATATTGATTTGTAATTAAATTTAACTAGTGTCTGTATTATTACCAAACGTTCGTTTATTTCTCTGACTATAGTGGTACTAATATAAATCTTAGATACTTGAAGCTAGAGCCTTGGCGCTTCATGCTAAATTCGTTTTATGCACTTAAGGTTAAATACGTCCCACGTCTCTCAAGGGACTTGGTTTCCATCCCTTTCCGGGGATGTTAATGTTCTTCCATTCCTCCCATCCTAGTCGAATATGTACGTTTGTAATATGATAACGTAAAAGCCGTTGGTGCTCAAGATGGGTTTTCCACGTAGCACAGCCATTGGCACAATAAATAAGCTTTCCTTACAAAAGCCGTACCGCACGGAAGACGCCTATTTGTGATACTCCTTGCACTTTCCTAACTTGTTCCACGTACGTACGTCGCATTCTCCGCCTCATTTCCTCTCCCTTCTCACTCCCGGCAGCCTTTGTTCCTTGCCCTCCCTCCTCTTCCCCTTTGCGGGCACCTCCCTTCTTACTCCTTCCTTTCCCCGGCCCATCCGCCACCTTCCTCGCGAATGCCACCCACACTTTCCTCGCCTCCGCGCATCCTTCTTCGCAGCTCTGCCCATCTTACCTTGCCGTTTGCCTTCCATCTCCCCGGTTTTTTCAAACTTCTCCTTGGATTTCTCACCCCTCGCAAGTAGGCACCTCTCACTTTCACCCTTCCATGCATTCCAGACGTTTATTTACTGTTTTCGTGAACTCTCTCAATAGGTCTAGCTCCCGAGTCTCTTTCACCTGACCACTCTCACTTTTGTCTTCACCCATAATTTTCTTTTTTGCACATTGCATCGGCTTCCTTCGTCATTGTCGATTTAACGTTTAGGGTGAGTAAAGGGTGATTATTACTCTTTTAAGGTGAAATGTTTTCTTTCATCACTGTAAACCGGTGTATAAGGCTTTCTTTGTCGTCTGTTTTTAAGGAGTTGGTTGGGAACTCTTCTCATGATCCGTTGGTTGTGACTGCGTTTATAAGTTCCGCATTGTTTAATGTCTCGAAAGTATTTTTCACTTGTGCTACGTTTTTGTAATTGTTATATTTTTGTTCTATGCCTATTTACCTGATTTTGGAGTTTAAAATGATAATTTATTTTTTTTTAATGACTGCAAAGGCTGAATTCAACACGCAGTACAGATTTTCCCTTCTTTAATTAATGTTCATTCCGAACCTGTTAAACTTGTGTGCTTATTCTGATAGTTTAATAAGATTATGAGCCCTTTCCCCGGTTTATGAACGAGAAAAAAGGAATGCGGCAAATTTCTGATATGGAATATAGAGAAATAGGCAGAGTGATAAAATAAATTTCCATTCGGGGGACTGTGACACTTCGGTCGTTTAAGTCTCCGTCCACCAGCGGCGGCGGAGTCGCGATGATACGAGTGTAGTTGGCTTCATACAAACGCTGCGAGCATGTACCTTTACTTGTCACCTTCATCACATGATTCTATGCATCAACTTGTGAGAATATCATTAGTCATAGGTCCGTTTCGTTTCTACAACTTTCACGTACTATAATTCTTGCCCTGAACCACGCTTCTACCCTTTGTTTTCTTTCTCAACGGATAGAATTTAGTTCCTCACTATTCTCAACTTCAACGTTCTTCATAAGTTTTAGTCTCAGAAAAAACTTCCATACAGCCTACCAAATTTCGCAGGCGTTGCTTTCCTGTCGCTTCAGTTAATACACAAAACATCTCGTTTTGTTATATCTAGATCTAACGACTTACTTTGACTTGTTTTACCGGTGTTAAATGGGCCTATTCGTGGTGATTTAAAAATACCCATGTTTTCTAAAATCGTGATGATAAGTGGATAAATGTGAAAATTATTTAATTTCTCTAAAATCTTTACTGATAAATCTAAATTACTGACCCTAAAATCATCACATAGATTTCGGGATTTGATGAGGGCAATCCCACTCATGAATCTAATAAAGCGTTCATATTTCATCAATTTTTGTATTTATATATAATGATTCAAGAATTTTTCTCGGGTTTCCCACCGGGTCAGGTTGATGAAGTGCACCGACGTTTCGAAGGCTGACTCTGCCATCGTCTTCAGGGTGAAGTACTTCACCCTGAAGACGATGGCAGAGTCAGCCTTCGAAACGTCGGTGCACTTCATCAACCTGACCCGGTGGGAAACCCGAGAAAAATTCTTGAATACCATACGCCGGGAAAATCTGAGATCATTCAATATATATAATGAAATAGTTTTTTATTAATAAAATATATTTAATATGATGCTATATAGGTAATTTTTTCGTCATGAGTTGATATTTCTTATTCCTTTTAATTCTGCGATACTGTGACATTAGACCTCTTATCATTAATTGGTGTAATTTCCATTGTTAAAAAGTCTCACGAGAAAGACAAGGCCCAACTTATTAAATTTTTCAGTTCACAATAAAAATTTAGTTGTGATTCTATTTCTGTTTGATAGAATCGCTCTCAAAAATACATGGTAATCAAATCGAAGATGTATTGATAACTAAGCGTAGGACTAATATAGTAATAAGTCTTACGCTGTGTTACATAGGCAAGTTGCAGTTTGAATACCGTATAAAACGCCATCCTCGTCATCAATATGAATTACCCATGCGAGGGGTACGACAATAACAGTTTCAAATTGTTTCATCAGTCGATGCAGTCACCGTTATCCCTGCTTGATGATTTTATAGGGTAATTAGTGCATAGCATCAGAGCTCTAATATCGTATGGTAAATTCTGGTAAACATCACAACATATTTCTTACTTCAGTTATAGTTGTAATTTAAAGAGATCTAACTAAATCAGTCATAATTTAATTATATTTTAAGTGTACACCTTCCTTGTGGTGAGAAAAACACGTCCCAATTATTTTATGATCGTCTTTGCTTAAAATGAAAAAATAACGAACGTGAAAGTCATACCATTTTAGTTATTTGATAAAATATATGGGCGTTATAATATTCTATAATCCCAGTTGATTGGTCGTACTTGGTTTCCAAATTTGAAAGGTAGAACGTTGAGGTAAATGTTTTCATCGTTGTTGGATATGACGAATAATTCATTCGGACAACCTATGACACCAAGTTAAGCAGATTGTTGGCAAATTAAAATTTTTGTAGGGCAAGAAAATTGTAACAAAAAATTTTGAAATGTTTTTATCAACAGCTGCTGAAATAGTTAAGTGAGGCTATGACCCTTGGAAATCGTAAAGCCTATTTTTCCACATATTCCTCTTTTATTTATAACATATCCTATTTTGTAATCCTCCGGTATCAACTGTATCATATCTCCTTCCTTTGCCTTCGTCCTCACTTCACATGCCAGGTGATCATCCCTTTTTGCCGTTTTCCCATTCCCTCACACTCTATCTAGTGTAGTCTTTGCGGCTTCTCCTCCGGGTCAAGTTTTCCGCTGCCATACTCAGTACTCACACTCCATATTTCCACAATTTCATATACCTTCCTCTTCCGTATTCTCATTTCCTTTTTCGTCTCTCTCGTCGCTATTCCCATTTTGTCTGAGTCTGTTGCATCGCCTGCGATCTCCCTGGCAAGATACAAACCATCTCCTCTCCTCTCTTTGCGTTAGCTACCCAGAAGCAAACGTGTATTCTCCTCCCCTCCCTTCTTCGCCTCCCAACGAACACCCGTCTCACCACTTTCTATCGAACCGCCCATCGATTCTTCCTTCGCTCCTTCTCTTCTGACAGCTTCCTTCCTCCCCAACCCCATGGACCTCCTTATTACTCCAACACCATGGGATTTCTTTGCTATGGCTACCTCTCCTTCCTTAAACCCTTGTTCATGCCCCTTTATCCCTTTTCTGTGAGAGCTTAAAGCAAATATAATCGTCCAATATCTTGTGGTGATCAAAGCTTCAACCCACCCTGCCTGTATTTTAATAATTAATATTTTTCTACATATACTTTTATGTGTCGTCAACTTTCGTATGTGCATCAAGAGTAGTTCGGGCCCCTCCTTCCATTAAAATCAGTGCGTATCATGTAGCCCTTGCCTGAAAAAAATGTTTATCGCCTTACACGAATTTTTTAAGAAGAGTTATGGTTGACATTTTAATTAGTTATTTTACACTAATTTCTGCCTGCTTCATGGAGTGATAGGAGACGCTTTGGAAATATAGACAGGTCAGGGTATGCACTCGTAATGCATATTTGTTATATTCTCAACCCATTCCATCTTAACTCCTGTATCCTTTCCATTTTTCTGAACAGATAGTTAGGTATCATTGATAAGTCCAGTCACCTGAAATATTTTTCGATGCTCTCGGTATAAATTTAAATTATCTCAGAGAAAATAGGTCCCTTAGGGATTCAAAATACATCTTAATTTTAAGTACTAATTGCTTACCACAAGCTAAGAAACTCTCCTCCCCAAATGTTTTGGCATTTTTAATTTCGTATTTCATTCTATTCGCAAATCTCCGTAAAATGTTTTTATCCTGTTTCACGTTTGGTGATAACTACATTTTAGATTTTTATCGTCAATTATTTTTACGCACTCTTTAGTTCTATAACTGGCGCTGTGCCATGCTTGGCTTGGATGTCACACATTATCTTTTATCCTGTTTAGCGTTGAAATGACTTCAGCTGCTTGCTTCCTTCCCCTCCCTCTCCAATTCCCCTTTCCCGCCCTCCCCCATTCCCCTCCCTCTCTGTGTCCTGTATTTCAAGCGCACACGCAAAACGCCGTGTAAGTCCCTCGAGCCTCTATCCAACCTTCATCCCATGCTCTTAACTTTCTAATAATCTCTGTATCTCACCTAACACCTCTACCTTTTTGGGCGACTCTAACCATTATTTTTCTCTATCTTGGGAAGCTGTTTAATTTTTCACATTCTGCGTACGAGGTGAAGTTATCCGTCAGTGGAGAATCTGCTTACATTTCTCCTCTTAGCACCTCCCATCCTTCTCTCTCATTCCAATCCCTTGAGCAACTCATCCATTCTTTGTTTTTCCTAATTAGTTGAAATTTGTTTTTTAGAGGGAGAGAGTGAATAGAGGAATGAAATAGAGTCTACATTTGAGTGTTTATTTGTATTAGTTGCGTCATTTGTTGCTATTAGAGCAAATGAAAATGTTTCTATTTTTATAAATGGAGTGTTTTTCCATAAGTCAATCAAAAATATTATCATTTACGATTATTTTTGTTTATAAAACCTAGCAACTTTTCAATAATGTCTGTGCATAGTAGTGCGTCCTTATTTTAATATTAATTTTCAAGCACTTTAGAAATTAAGAGTTTATGTACAACTTAATTCTGTTTAAAGGCGATTGATTATTTTTTTCAAATCAGACATTTTGGTATTATTAAAACTTTCGGACTCTAAAGCCTTTGTTGTTTTAACCGTACTCCCTTCTCTTTATATCTTATTCTGTTTCTACAGTTCTATATTTATATAAATAAATAAATATATATATATATATATAAATTCACATGGAAATACATATAAGGAAAAGGGATAGGAACATATATAAAGGACGAACACAGGAGAGGTGGGGAAGGCGGAATCAGGCAGAATCACGAACGTAACAATATTTCCTAGACCGGGATTTGAACACCGGATCTTCCACTTGCCGGGCAGATGCTCTGGTATATACATCATTGTCATAAGTCCAATTTAAAGACCAAATTGCTTTTTTCCGACTTATAAATAAATAATAAATGAAAATAAATTTGCTCATCATAATCGGTCAAAATCATTTGATCCTTCTATATAATAAAATATTCAAACTTGAATATTAATTCCTTTGTCACAGATTCCATTCCTTAATTCTCCATATTTCATCTGAGATTCTCCTCCTTCGTCCTTTCCAGCAATCCTTGCTTTTAACAAGGAGCAGTTACTCAAAATTTTTATGACAAGTGTATCTTTTCCTTGTTTCAGTAGTCTTACTTTTTCACTCTTTCCGTCAGTAATATTATATTCTTAATCATTGAGAATCTAATATGGTACTTTTTTAATCCGTTGCGGTTCACCTTAACTCCGTCTCTCAGAGTCTAACTTGAAAAACCGCTTTTGATACACATAACTAATAGATTATGGTTATTTTAATTAATTCTTAATCTAAAAAAGTTGGGTCCAAATGATTTTTGACGAAAAACGCAAAAAAACAAAGGCATATAGTGTCATACTGCAAGTGCCAAGAAAGGTTAACAAAGGAGATTTTGTCCTAAGACCTTAGCTTTGCAAGGCGTTCACTCAAACTGTTCTTTTTCTAGTCCGTCAGTCATTTAGCTCAAGCTTTAATTCATTTGCTGGGAACTTTTTTGGGCCCTGAAACTTTTCTTTTATCCCTCCGCAGTGATGCACTTCGTTTCCCGTTATGAC
The DNA here is from genome assembly GCA_037158775.1 of Hetaerina titia. Taxonomy (NCBI): domain Eukaryota; kingdom Metazoa; phylum Arthropoda; class Insecta; order Odonata; family Calopterygidae; genus Hetaerina; species Hetaerina titia. The sequence continues at coordinate 77,109,909 of CM073769.1, read as the reverse complement.
GAACAGAACAAGCCTTTTTTTTGGTCGTCGCTCAAGCGACATTCTCAGCCCCGTTTCACACTTGAACCGCACGGAGTGATGATCTGTGTGTACACTTAATCGCTCAAACAAAAGAGCGTGACAGAGAAAGCGAATCGCCAAATCGGAACGTTATTTTAGAACGGTGCATTCGTAGACCTCTATCTTGGATTTAGAGTAGTGCGTGCGAGAATGTAACTTGGAAGTCTGGAAGAAAAAAAGGAGATGAAATCACAAAGAAGTAAAGTATGTATTTTGAGGGGTGTTTGTAAAGAGCCAATAAATAAGACCAGAAGAGATATGGCTTTGCAGTAAAAACTTTTGATTTTTACATAAGTTACTTTGTTTTGGAATTCAGTTCAAGCAGTTTCAAACCATCTGCTCGAATGAATACAAATTCCTATTAGTTCACTCCATATCTATATAGCTTAGGGTTTATTCTTGAAAATGTGCTTCAAAAGTAATTGGACATATTATTCAAAATGTTATTACCGTGTCAAATAATGAGCACTACCCGAGGAATAAATCCAAAGACGTTCACTGTTGGAAGTATGACCACTAATGGCATGATCTTTCTCTGGTGACGTATTAGATATCTTTGCAATTCAAGTAATGAGATTAATCTGAGATAACCTAGTCAAACACAAGACTTCATAAACAAGGAAGTAAAAAAATGCGTCTAGCTGAGCGGGAAACATTCAAGGAAGACGCGCTCCAGCAAAGTTGATAGCCACTCGCTTCCTCGTCGTTGTATTTTCTTTGCTCTACTCATATTTCTTTCGATGGGTCGTTTAAGGCAGCGCATAATTCTTTTTACGATATGGTCACCGTTTTTGTGACATGGAATTAAATTTTCTGTTAGGCCAAGTGGCCGATGGCAGCCATGAAGGCAGACAGTCTATCCCATGCACTTTTGCATTTTCGTTTCTTCTAATGTGAATGTGTAAATGACTACAAGGGTCTACATTAAAGCTGTAAGGTACCTCACGTTTTAGGATTCACAGGGTATACACATTCATTTAAAAATAAATTATTGCAGCGGGAAACATTCTCATGGACCGGTTCAAGTGCCGCCTAAAATATCAGTGTTATGGAGCATAATAATGCTTTTCTCCCATTATTTTGACTGTGCATAATGGAACGAGTCTAGTATGTAACTATACCAGACTTTTAAAACATTTTATTGACAAACGGGACAGCGCATCAAAATTATTAGAGGAGCTAGTTCGGGAATCACTCACGGAGCGAAAGTTAAATTACAAATTGAATCTCTAGCATAAACTGAAAGGATGTATATTTAGCGATGATATAGAAATGCATGATTAGCCCCATCGTAATAATGTAAGAGAAATTATGTAAATAAAATTGGAGATATTTAGTGTAATCTGTGCCCCCGGGCTAAATGCTTTGGGGACACAAGCTCCCACAAGTAATTCCAAAGAAACATAACTAATTTTTTACTAATGTTGGATGTTTGATTTATGTGTGAATAACTACGCATATTCAAGGAAGAAGCATACCAAGGTTAATTTTGAAACCGGAATGCGCATGCGCGAGTACCTTTGAAGCTCAGTGAGAATTGTAACTTCGTTCGTACATCGAGCCAGATATCGGTGATATGATGTTTCTCAAATAGTGTTAAATATCCCACTAATTTTGCCTTTACTTCTTTTTGCCTTTATTTTTAGAGCAAAAATATTTTAACAAAATGTTTCAGGTTTATTATTTAGTCAAGCATAAACTATTCATACGTTATCGCAAACGAATATTATGATCCAACATAATCTAAATCTTAAAAAACAAATGTACTTAGTCCGATTCCACTATATTAGTGGGTATATTACGAAAATTATCCACGGACTGTATTTTGTTCATGGTTATCGTTATTTTTTTAACTTAAATTGTAGCCCAAGACAATTCTCCTCCTGCCAATGTGGCCCAGAAAAATCCAAAATAGGTTCTGCTCCTCTGATCTAGTACTTCTCTACACGAAGAAAAACAATAAATTTAGCATTTACGAGAAAACCATAATGTCAGAGCGAATTTCAAGATAGCGCATGATAATAGTTACCAGGGCAAAACGTTTAAAACGGGCGCTGAATGCTAATCGAAACATGGTAGTTGTTTCCTCAATACTATTGAAAAGGTATATAAAGTACTCTTATCATTCGTGCTCAGTTCTAATCTAATCCTCCTCTCTTTTTGCGAGGTTAGAACTCATTGACACTCTGTAAGGACATTTCAAGTCAGTAACTCTTCCCTCTGCCAAGTCCAGAAGATCTTGTCTTTTGAAAATGAAACTTTAATACATCTATCCGTTGTTACAAGCATAGAAAAGTGTTTTTAGGTTTTTCTCTAATGCATGATGTCGCATAATGCTATGCGCATAAGTAGCATATGCTGCTTTACCAATTAGAAGCTACATATAATATGAAAGAATCAAATTTAAATATTTTCTTTGAGGCCTTGGATTAACGATATTTATGTTCTAAAAAAATTCCATTAAAGAAGATTATGCGTTGGCTCGCTAAATTTTACCGCAGTACTTACTTCAGATTACCTTTTTCATGATAATGACTTAAATAACAATGGACAATGTGTAAATCACATTAGATGAATAAAGATTAGATTGAATATATGTTGTCCACAGAGAAACGTTTGTGCAGTCTAACAATTGCGTATTCCATGTTCGGGAAATCTCAATATTTTGCGGAAAAGTTTAAGTTCATTTAATTAGGCCTTATACTATTAGTTAAAGAATTTGGAGGCGTTGACCTTTCCAAGAGGAACTTAAGGTTATCGAAAGTTCCCTTACCTTGGTGGTAGACGCCGCTACTCGCTTGCATTCCACCACATATTAATCACACTATTATTTAAGGTCGTATGGAGGAATTGAACGTTCCACTTTTAGCCCCCACTTTCCAGAACTCTCTACAGATAGAAACGTTTTTTAAGGCCGCTGTTAAATCCTTATTAGCATGCGGCCTAAATATGAACACCGAGAAAACATGAATATGCTGCTTAACCAACGGTGCCCTCATTAATCTCTAAAATTTAGGACACAAAAACTTGGGACCATAAAACTTACTCACACGTTCTTATGAATAATTCTTGAGCTCATGAAGGGTGTCACTTGAACGCATTTTATATAGCAGTATTACAATGGGGGCAGCCGTTGTGCATTGGTGCCTATTTTGCTTTCGTTCCGTGATATTGTTTCCTCTCGTTCTATTAACATCCCACAATTATCAACCAGAATGTTTATTTGATAAGTGAAGGTATGGCTTTACTTGCGTGATACCCCATGGTGTGTGAAATTCACTCGTAGGATAAGAGGAAAACTTTCTTGCGCCAGTCTATGGTTTCTCAGTAAGATATGGCATACATAAAATCACACTGAGGTGTTTTAGTCGGGAGAGTTCAAACACGTCACGCGGGTATGAGCACTTGACTCTCAGCTCAGAAGCCAGTTTACCTGCTATTATCACTCTGCCCTCAATTCCGTATTACCGTTATTACTCTATTTGCATATTAGTTATATTTACACAGTCATGATTCTTATGAGTACATGATTAACTCTTAATTAAGTTATCCGAGAATAATAGTTAATCTTGCGTGATTCCTGTTTTGCTCAAGGAGGGTATGTGTACGTCTAATGCCATTTGAAACACTTCTTCGTCCAATGTTCTTAGTAAGATTGTCAATATAATTTACAGTCACAGTTGATCCTTTAAGTAAAGGCCCTCTTTTAAAATCCCCAAAATCACTTTTTAAAAGTCGTCGTTTGTAGGCGTTGACATCATCGCAATCACCACAATCGCAAATTCACCACCCAAATTCTTAGCTTATACAATGGGCATAAATAACTCCGTATCCATTTCCATCAAAATCATTTTATTCTTCACCTTATTCCGATGAGACATGATTATCATGAGGTTCCAATTTAAATCCTGTAGTGGATGCATAAATAATTGAGTTGAAATAGATCCGAAGTTATTTTTGCCCAACTTTCGTACATTCCATCCAGAGACGGCCAAGTCCGTTTATTTTATCCTCAACTCCAATTTTAATATTGAGGATTTTTCAGACTATCCTGCAGCTCCACTGCTAGTCACCTTGCGTCAGTGAGATAGCTCTATTCAGGTACTCCCCTAATGGGCCATTAATGAAATTGACCTTTTGAGGAGAGACTTAGCTCTGGTAACACATAGCATTTTATCTGCATAAAGTACATTGTTTCCTCGCTCCACTTTCAACATACCCTTCTACGTATCTTTTCCACTTTCTTTATGAATCCTTATTAATTATTTACTTTAGTACGTGCTTTATATATTGTTTGAGGAGTCTCTGATCTCATCGCAACTTTAGTGTGCACTGTTTCCCCTCAATATTTAGATTTATGGCTTTCTACAGTTGGGTGACGATTTTATTTTACAACTCCAGAAGATGTGGTGCTATTTATCAACCTTACATCCGTTGACATGCCAAATTATGACCTGGGAACGTTGCGCCATGCTTACGATTGACCATGCACAAATAATATAGTTTCACCGCTCTTACTATGTCTTCCCCAATCCCTGCATCCGATTCGTTTGTGACTTCCTCTTTGCATTCTCGTATTTATTCCCTCCCTCACTTCATTTCGTATTCGCTCTCCAATCGCGTCCACCCGTTCACTCCCAACCGCTCGATCCTCTCCAATCTCTCTCCTCCCCCTGCCTTCATCTCCCTCCCTAGCGACACCATCATTGTTCCCCTAGCCTCCCCCGCATCTGACCTACGTCGGCCGGTCCAGCCTCCCTCCCTTTCCCCCCTCTCCGCTCGCCTCCCTCTCCCCCTCGCTCCCGCAGCAATGAATTCCTCCCTCGCCTCCATCTCTCTTTCACCTTTGCTCCCTCGACGGCTCTGCCTCACTCCCTCCCACTTTCTCCCCGGTCCGCCCCGCGGGGGATGGAGTGGGATAGGAGAGGAGGAGAATGGCGCTTGGGGGAGGGAGCTGAGGAAGGGGAGACCGGCGGCGAGTTCCGTGCCGCAGATTGAGCACGCGCTCAACGGTAGGAGAGGCGAGATGGGGCAGGAGGGGGAGTAGAGGAGTGGGAGGGAATTTTGGGGGAAGGACGGTTAGACCGGAGGAGGAGAGGGTGGAATGACGCAAAGACGCCGATGGGGTGGCGCCGACGGAGAGGATGTCTAATAATATGGAGGGGGAATGGTTTGGGCGTGAGCGACAAAGAGGCGGAAGAGGGAGAGGGAGCCCAGAGGAAGGGAAGAAGACCACACCATATGGTCCTCTGTAAGGCTCTTGGCCTCTTGGTATGGGACAATGAGCGATGTTGATGTTTCGAGATGTCTTCCAAAGATCTCACTGAGTTCCCCAAAAAATGAATTCGTTGAATTGACGAGAAGGGAGGATTGGCAAAAAAACGAAAGTAAGAAGAAGGGGTATTATCTGCAGGTGCATATTTTTGGGTCTCAGGTGCCAATGCTGTCACTTGTCACCCTCTGGATTCACTACATGCCTCATTTGGTTTTTCTCCACGTTTCCCTTGGATCGAACCACCAGGGTTACGGAGCATCCCAAGCGCGTATCTTGCGTGGGATTCTTCCACCAGACAATTGAACCTCTTGCTGTTAAGTTATCCCCTAGACGTTCCATATTTTATAACTTTAAAAAAACTGTACGGTTAAGGTGATTCAAGCTAAATATAAGCTATTTTTAGCTAATTCCTTTGAACATCTTCAGGAAAATGGTGATTTTTTATGCTTGATTTTTCCATGAGGTCATGTAAATTTTAAATTCTATGAGCTTGTAAATTGAATGGTTCTAGTGACACGTTTTCGGAATGGTGAAGGAGGTGAAAAAATATGAAATGGGAAGCCATTCGTTAGGGATAATAAAACTCAGGTAACCTGGAACTAGGTGAAATAGAGTTGTGAAAAACGTGATATAGGTACTGAATTAGCGTTACAATTAAATCTCTGAGTGAGTCATTCTGAATAATTTTACTATAAAACGTCCAAGAGGAAACAATACCGTGTCTCACTCTCAATGTTTAGACACGTACCATGACGTGATTGGCTATTTAAACGAAACTTGAGAATTTAGCGATGAGCATTTGCGAAGGAGCCACTTATTTCATGTTATTTCATAAAAAAGATAAAGATTTGAAATAATATTGTTAGGCATGTGAATAAAATCCCTAGAGGGAACTGTTACACATGGTTTGGAGATGTTTTTGCTTGCTTCAACAGATTTAATTTTCAAGAAACTGCGGGAGATGCCGCAACAGTAACTATTAACGGAGTCATCCGCTATGTGTGTATTATGACGCAACAATTTCAGAGAGTAAAAATCATTCGCCTCGGGTTCGAATCCCGGTCAAGGCGAATGATTTTTACTCTCTGAAATTGTTGCATTAGATTTAATTTTGCTTCACAATACATTAAAATCTAATTTAAGTTGGTAATTGACATGAAAGGAAACAAGAGCAAATGGAGTATTTGGAGCATGATAATGAAACTTAAGTTTAACATACAAATACTTGAAAGCCATCTGATTTGTGAAGCGCATTTATCAAAACTAAACCGTTAGCAGGGTAGGAAGCAATTTCAGTGTTTTCTGTGAAAAAGTTGCCTCGATCCCGAACGCTCTCGATCCAATTCCTCGTGGCCATTCATCGAAAATTTAATCGTCCTTTTGCTCAGCCAACGTGTTACACTTTCTTACAAACTAGGAATTTCAGTTTTTTAATTCTTATGTTCTATCAAACGAATCTCTTAATGATGGGTTCTAAAATTTTCCAGAGGAGTAATACCTTTGCATTTGATGATGAACCGTAAACGGTCATTTGTCAGAGCGTATTCTGCCCGGTCACGGCGAAATCTTCTTGGCGACGCAGTCTTTAAGCGGGAAAGAAAGGCTTGCGGTAGAGGAAACAACGAGTGAAGTGAGAATGAATATCTATGTGTATCGAGAGTACAGTGGGGTTGGCAAGGGAAATTAAAACGGGAAGTTGGGATGGAGGATTGGGTGTGGAATGAAGGGGGAGGTGACGGTCGGTAGAAGGGAGATTGCGGATTTGTGAGAGAAAGAGTGAGTGAGCGAACGTGCGCGGGTGGGCGGGCGATGATGGTCAGTGGGCGGACAGACCTTCGGAACCAAATCCATTTGCATTCCGGCACGCGCAACTACCGCACGGATCACCGCCGGGGGGACTGAGAGAAAGTGTGGTGGGGGGAAGCTATAGGGTTGTGCGTGGAGGGGCGTACCAACGGTGTGTGCTGGGGGGAAAGGGTCGAAGCGGTGGGGGAGGCACGTCTTTGATGAGGCGTGGGGGAGAAAGGAGAGGAGGAGAGGGAGAGTGAGGAGGGTGGAGGTCGAGAGGATGGAGAGGTGTAGGAGGGAATTTTTAAGAGGGAGTTAAAAGGGGATGGTGTTGATGCAAAGGGTACATAGAGAGGGAGGTGTGGAGAAACTTTGACGCGTGGGTGGGAGTGGTTGTGTTTGCTGGTGCGACGGGGGAGAAGTAAAGGGGATGTGGAAGCATGGAAGAGGAATCGGAAAACGACACGGGGTCAGCGCATGGGAGTAGTCGAAGGGGGCAATAACTCTTTGCCTCCAAGGTAGGGAGGGACTCCACACAGATATAAGATACGGTGTGAGCGAGGGAAGTAATTTTATTATGAAATGAAGGAGGAATTTAGAGTAAGAGAAAGAGAGTTGACACTAAAAATATTGATAAATGAATTGCAAAATGATGTAGAAGCATTGCAAAGGTAAATGGTATGTCTACAAGAATTGAATAATTTTACTTTTAGTATGGAGAAAAAATATGAATTATAGTCGACTTTCCTAATCGATTCCACCGTTGAAATACAAGTACAGGTACTTGTATGCCCACCTCCTTGGAACAAATCTACTTCTTGTAAACATACTATATCACAGGAAGCACATTAAATGTGCTAAATAGAAAATGGATAATTCAGTTTGAAGATACTATATTTGAATAATAATCCAAATCAGTAATGGCACCATTAACACTGGCTTGATCTCTTGTTCCTGTTCATTAAAAAAACGATTTAAAACACGCAATTCCTTTCCACAACCTCCTAAAAATATGTAATATTTGTTCTCTTATTTAAATTAACTTCTTGGTATGGTTATGACCCCAGAAGTTCATATAAAATAAATATTATTTCCTTCTTAATCTATACTTAAGGTTAAGCAACCGAAGCGTAGATTAAATTGATTCCTGTTAAAAGATCAACTAGGAGAATTTTCAGGTGCCGAGCAAATGATAAAACGTTTCAGTTTAGAATTCTCAGAAAAATTGTTAGCCATGTTGCCAATATTTTCATAATGTGACCATGTCGGGGAGAGAACGTGGGTTGTTACGGCGGGATGGGGGGACGCGACAGGGCCGGTGTGGGGTAAGAAGGGAAAGAGCGACGGGCTTTGCTAAGTCGTATGATGACACGGAGACAGAAACATGAAAGCAGCCGCCGAGAGGAAATATATTGAATATATGGTCATATATCACTCCTGAATAGGGATGCGTGATCGCTGGAGAAATACTTCGAAAGTGCGGAGAGAGAGAATGAAAGACTCGGAAATATTAGCGTGTAGCTGGTGAAAGAGTAGAGGTTGCGTTTTATAAATGCCTTTGGGTGAACATGATGAGCTTTACCTGAAAGTAAAGAGGAAGATTTAATGCAATATGTAATGGAGCGAGAGAGTTATGTCTATTAAATTATCGGTAGGAAAGAGCATGTAATATGTGAACAGTATGTACATCTGTCTACAATTACATGCTGTCCGATACGCTGTTCAGGTATAATAAATCCTGTCTTTCCTTTTTTGTGTTTATTTCCTTATTGATTGCATAATGTTTAAAAATATACATGTTGCACCATAAACACATACAGTTTTCATATTTTTTAGAAGGGTCATTGCAAAGTGCAGTTATTTTTTCATATCTGAAAGTATTGAATATCTGAACAGGGATAAAATTTTGAACTTGCCTAATTATCTAATCTCCGGTTTCGAGGGATCCTAACAAGTGAATAATGTGAGACCTTTAATGTAACTTCCACAAAAATTCGTTCCACTTTTATAGACACTCTTTATATGCCCTGTGTTCATTTGAAATAACTTTTTACTGTATTTAATTTTCCATACCTCGCCTCTTGCTTCTTGATCATGATATCCCCAAAAATTACTTAATTTACGGACAGCTGTTTTTTTAATGACCTACTGAGGCGTTGATTTACATCGAAAGATATTCAAACGTTTTACTATGAGATTAGGTGAGCCAGATGGATACATTTCTAGGAAATTCCTTCACAAAAATACCCATATGTGTTCATTAAATATCCGCACGTTATGTCTAAACTTCCTATTTATCGAATTTAGTGGAATTATGTGTAATATGATTTCGTGGCATGTTATGCCCCTCACAATCACCAGCACGGCTTCTGCTTCTCCGCTTTGTTTTTTTTCTTGTCCATTTGGTCGCCCTTCCGTTTTACCTTCGTTTTTTCCTCTTTCCCCTCTCAACAAAAATCCCACCTCCCTTCAACGCGTACGCGATTTCTCACTCGCGCTCCGGAGACCCATTATTATTGCGTCTTTCACTTTCATAATCGCGAGCGTTCGCATCATAAATAGGCAATTAGCAACCGACTTCATTAAATAATAACAATAAAAAAAGTACGCATTTCGTCACTGTGCGTTTCTTGTCGTCCATCTTTAGGTGAGATCCCTCTTCCGTTATCGCAAGGGAAGGCGTGGAGGGAGATCGCGAACGGGAAATAAGGAGGGATGTCTGGAGAGAGAGAGAGAGTGTGTGTGAGAGAGAGTGAAGGAGGCAGTGACCGGCAGGTTGTGCTGGGGTAATGCATCGCACGGGAAGCGCGCCGAGGAGTGGGAGCGTCGGAGGAGAGTGCTGGAGTACTCGAGATGAGGAGAGGTTGTGCTATCGTGTGAGTGTACCTGTGCGTAGCTGGGGTTGAGAGTGAATGACGCCGCATGAGCGTGTGCGTGGCAGCGGCGAAGTGGGTGCGTGGCAACTAGCGTCAGTTAAGGTGCTGGTCGAGAAGGGAGGTAGATAGAGCTCTTTCGTCGGAGAAGCTAGGAGCAGAGGTCTTTTCATAAGAGACGTATGATTTATAATTGGGTCATGAAAACGAAATTCGTACATTGGTACGTTAGATAACGTCAAATTTTGTTTTTATTTTTTTTTCTGTTGTTAATTCCCCATTTCGTTCTTTTTCTCAATGTAATTGTCACTATTCAATTCTGTTTCTGTTGTTTTGTACTAAAAATATGAGTGAGAGAGGATTTTACATTTATTTTATGTTGGTTTGTCATTTTATAGTCCAAAGATATTATTAATACTTTTTAAATTATTTTACTGTCTTAATATATCGTAATAAATGGTCTTCTTCGTTCTTGTATTCCTGAACTAAAATCAAGGAAATGTGGAGCCCTGTCAAATTCTGGACTGACCGTAGTGGTTGCCAAAGCTAAGTACGACTTTAACCAGTTCAGTTGTTTTAGTACCTCAACACCTATTTTTAAATTCTTCGTATATACTTAACGTGTATGCTTACTTAGTTCATCATATGCCTGCCAATATTCGGATTCTTGCTCAATAAAAATTTGCCAAATACGATAATCAATCTGTCCCATTCGTGGTCGACTAGTTAAAATGGAGAATAATTTTAAATTTAAAATAACCTACTAAAATATTACCAATTGATTTATTTTGTTCAGGCTGCAGCATTATCTCAATTGACGGGTACCGAAGTGGCTTCATTGATTTACTGATATTTGTCTATGCTCTTATGCTTTATCACGTGGATAAGTTGAAAGTTCGGTGCATATGATGACTACAAAATAATTAATGAACCGAAATGAAGGAGTAATTGTTCTTACATTTGCAAATAAAAGGAAGAAGCCAAATTATTTTTCACCTTATTTCCCTATTTACATGTAAAGCATTATCTCAATAAACGATTGCTAAATGAGAAATTTACGAAAATATGTTAATTACGAGGGGTCAATCCTGATTTGGTATGTTCTACAAAGATAAATGAATGAGTATAGCATCTAAGAATATTTACCTTCGAGTAAGATGATTAAAATCTCATAGTGGGTATCTTAAAGCACAAATTACTGTGATAGTTGCGACTTGGAAATATTAATTAATCGTAATATAACATAGTGATTCACACGTTTTTCATTAGTACCCCGAACTAAGAATTACTGGAGACAGATAGGAGATTCGGTTGAAAAGGGCCACAAATTCTCAATCCTTTCAATAAAAAAGAAATTACCTAATACGTCGGGTGCAAGCTTTTTGTCCTTAAACCCCCACTTCATTTTTCGGGAAAAGAAAAGGAAAAAGTTTTGTTTTGCTTCTGACTCTTGACGACCTTTTCTCCAGATTTAAAAGAATATCGAAACCTTCAGCACTTCTTTTCATCGGCAAAGTCCTTCTCTCCCTCCACCCTTTGCTCTTCATCTTCCTCCATCACCCCTTTCTTCGTCCCTTTCTTCGGCCCTTCTTCTTCTTCGAGATTCGAACGGGTAGATAAGGATCCTCGCATTTGAAATGAGGCGGCGGCGGCCCCGACAAGCATCTGGCTCGGAGTTCCCACCGCCCCTTTTGCTAACACCTCCTCCACCGTGTCCGTCCCACCTTCCTTCCCTGCCCTCCGCTCCACGTAAAGAGTTCCTTCGCCCATTCCCTCCCCTCACGTACTCGTCTCCCCCTTCTCCAGCCCCTCCTTTCGCTCTCGTTTCCCATTCTTGTGGGAGCGCTCCCGCCCGGCAACGCGAGCCAGTTTTCGGTAGGTGATCCTCTAAATCATTGAGACACTTGCGCTAGCTGATGTCGCAATGCAAGGTTCTCTTCCTTCCCTTTCCTACAAAATATGCATGTATGAGACTGTTATACCTCGGTGACTGTCGAGGGGACCAGTTAGAACCCATATTCAATCCTATTCCTGAGTTTATTTCACGTGCGTCTCTCTTACTTCTCTTTCGTTCTCCCATTCCTATCGCCTCTTCTTAATTTCCTCTCTCCCTATGTGCGACCCTCATGCGTGAGGTGGTGTCCTTCATTATTTATCAGTACTCTTAAAAATGTCTTGAGAGATAGTTGAGGTCTAAACTTCGTGGATTTCCATTATAATGAAACGGTAGTAACGCATAAGACTGCTTTTTGACAGATTTTCATAGATTTTTATTGCCGATTAGTGTCAGTATACTGCAGCTTCAATGATTTTTCTATAAATTGCACTAGTACCGATGATGCTACAGTTTTAGGAAACTATTCGGTAATAAAAATATATTCTTTGGAAACGCAATGTCATTTATGTGGTATTTCACTTTCATGAAAATTTCTTAATCAACTTGTCTTGAATTTCCTTCATTCAATGATTTTCAGTCACCTTAGTTCCTACATCCTACCCCTCTGATTTCAATTTCTCACATCCCCTAACCGATACGCACTACGCAAGGCAGTTCTGCGTTTTATGAGGACTTTTGTGTGGGAAAAATTAAGTCAAACCTCTAAGTGCTCTCCTTCACACAGGTTTCCATATTTCCTCATTCCTGGACTTGATACTTTTAACCAGCGGTGAATCCCGCCATCCGTGAGCCCTCCTACTGCGCTCTTGGGAAAATATTTTCTGAAAACTTCTTGCGAGAGGATTCATTGGGATACGCTCAGGTTCTCTCGTAACTCCAAAGTTTAAAGCAATGCCTCTGAGGTAGGGATACGTTACTCCTGCAACAATGGATTGCCATGGCGCGAAGATGAGTGGGTAGGGGAACAAATGAATGTGGTCGGGGGTGGTTAGGAAACTCCAATTCCAGTATTATCCGAGGTACTCTTCAGGGCGAAGACCCCCGCCGAGGAGAGCGCATCTCGACGCACTCGTAGAAAAACACCGCACTTCCGAAGTGCCTACCCTTCATTCAATGAAAATGGAAGAGGGTTAAAGGCCGAGCCAAGATTTTGCAGTCGTCGGAAGCCGAGACCATAACCATCGGCGGATGGATACCTTTAACACCGGCAGCGACACTGACCGACCCCGTTTAATCATTCTCTTTGAGGCCTCCATCGTTGAATACCCCCTTCATTTTTCACCTCCTCCTTGTTTATCTCTTTCGCTTCCAATCCCTGACCTCAATTATTAATCAACTGTCTCCTCCGTCACCATCCAGCCGCCGTTCTCACCACCTGCCTCTGGTCGCCGTTCTTCTCCGTTTGTCTCTATCTATCTCCCTACCTCTCAACTTCCTTCCCTCCCCTTCACCCCCATCTCCGTCGCCTTTCCGCGACCCCCTTCATCCTGCCACGTACTCTTTCGCCGTCCTCCCACACCGCCACTGAAATTTATCTCCCCTGTCGTCGTCTTTTACACCCACTGCTTTATCGCGTCTTCATCACCTTTGCCGGTGTTGAGTATTCTTATCCTTTCATATCCGTGCCGTTTTTGTTCCCTCCCCCCTCGTCCTCGCGCTTTTTCGTCTCTCTGTCCCTTCGTCTTTTCTTCCTTCCTTCTCATCTTTCCAACGTTCCCAGGATTTCCATACCTGTTCCGTTTTTTCCGCCACAGAAATCACTAAATATCTATTCTGTATGAAACAGTCAATCGTTGACAAGTTTGTGCGTTTTCAAGTCTTTTTAAGGGCCATCGCCGCCATAAAGTGTAAGTTCCAATTTGAAGCAGAACAGAATATGTGCCTTTAGGCAGCTAAGAACCCTGTTGGACTCTGGTCGCCGATTGGGAAATTCCAACGCCTACTAAAACGACTTGCTATGAAACACGAATATGGATGATTTTGTTGCGAGGAATGTTTATGAAACCTAACGGCATGAATGTTTACGAAACCTATTGGTGCAAGAACATAGCGAAAGGGAAAGCAATGCGGCGTGTAGAGTACGAGAAGCGACTAAGAATACTTGAAAATCGTATAATTATAATTGATGATGTAGCTCCGTTATTGTGATTAATTTACATCAGGCAAATGATAGTGAATATGCCGAAAAATAATATGAATCTGCGACGCACAGCGTCTCTGAATTCATTGGTAACTCTACGAAACCGCGATCCATCGACCGACATGGCCAGCATTCGTGTCCTGCACTAATGGACTGACACGTTTGAACTGAAACAAATTGGAGGGAACGTTTCAAGAGGGAACTAAATTCTTACTTCGTGTTTTTCCGTTCCCTCCAGATTTCTCCCGCCCCTCACCCCAGCAATTTCCTCATCTTCCGCGCACAGCCCCATTGCAACTTCCAATGCTCCTTTACCTTTTCCAGCACTTCCCCTAACGAGTGCATTCTATGCAAATGGGAAAATCCCGCATTCACCCGTGTCCCATGCATGTGCGGATTCTTTTTAATTGGTTAAGGGCACTGTCTCACTCAGCCATTATTTCATTAATTGCATGATCCCTTGGGTCTCATTATTCTTCGGAAGAGGATTTACGGTTCACTCTAAAATCTGTCTCCCCTGCATTGTAAATGCGCTATTAACTTTCAGCCTTCGGAATAATTGGCGTTGAGTGTTAGCTCTGCAGCAGGATGTGGCTTCTGTTTGAATGCTGTAGTCATGATTCATTTCAATTACGGGATGACAAGAGTCAACGCCTAAGATTCTTACTCTCATGTGCTACACCAGGGTGTTGCCGCTTCGTGTCATTTCGTGTTGCAATCTTTCGCCGACTAGATTCAGTCACGTAGTCACGCTCGACTAGACCAACACTGCCTCTTTTAAAAGAACTTCTGTTTTAATGGTACGATAAATCTACGCCAGATATGGTAGTTATTCGCAATCATACCGCATTTTGTCTGTAAAATAAACTAAGGAGATGGTAATGGTTCACCTTTTCTGATCACCGTCAGAACTTGTAGACACTATTAATCGAAAGATGATATCTGAAAATTTCGGAAATTACTGATAATAATCCATTTTATTCATTCGAGGAAATTTCAATAAACAATTCGTGTCAAGAAACCCAACTACGAGTACTTTGAGAGGAATTCAGATTTTTTTGTGAGCAAGTCGATGGACCTCTAAAATTCGTAAGCCTACAGATAAGAGTAACAATGTGATTTGGAATTGATTCTTCTGAAATATGTAGACCTTAATCATTTTTACTCTCATCTGAGGGTTTATAGTTGTGTCCATCCAAAAACCTACCTTAACCGGTAGATTACCTAATTAAATTACCTGAGGATTTACAAGAGATGAAATCCTTCTTAGCTAACTGACATCGGCCACGAATATCAAAATAGAGCAGGAACTATTAGGAAATATGGCTAATTGTTGCCGACTCTGCGAATTCCCCGGAGAGGCGGTGCCCTAAATGACTAATCTCACTCATTCAAGGCGGCTCTCAGACAGCGAAAGAGAGAGAGAATGAAAGGAAGGGGGGGGGGATTTCTGTTTCTTAGAGAGAGAAAGATGGATAGTTACTTCTTGGGGAGCACGTGTTAACGACTTTGGCGTTAAAGTCGTGCGGGTATATTTGTCTCGTGCTCAGAATACTATTATCTGAACCGCCGATTCAACGTCATGTGAAACAATGCGGGAGAAAAACTATGGCGATCGTGGAGGTCGAATATAGATCCTTACCGCCCCTCTCCTCGCTTTCTTCCATGGAACTTCTCCTCAACTCCGCCCAAACGTTTGCCCCCCATCCCCGCCTAATGCCGGCCTCCTTCTCTTCCCCCCTCTGCCCACCAGTCTACCCTTTCCGCCGCCACTGCTCTCACTCCCTTTCGCTTTCTTTTCTCTTTCTCTCTGTCTTTCTACCCCCTCCAGGCCTGTGGAAGCCGTTGTTCCGCGAGGAGTTCCTTAATAGCCTCCCACATTGAGTGTGCGATTGCACACTCACTCCCCTACGGCACCTTCGCCCCCACTCCCCTCCCTCCACCCCCGCGCCTCCGCGCGCCCACCTCTCCTCCTACGCCCACTTCATAAAAATCCCTTTGCCCCCTCCCGCTATCTCCTCCACTCCTTGCTCTCTCTCTCTCTCCCTATCATTGTTTCTGCCGCTCTCACCCTCTCCCCCTTTGAAAACCACGCCCATCAATATTTATGAAGATGTGCTTAAAGGGTGTGGCCCCTGACAGCACACTTCAACAATGCCTTTTGAGTTCTTTCTTTTCACCCTTAAATATCGTTCTCTCTCTCTCTCACTCTCTCCCACCAATTACGCGCAAAGTTTAGAGGCGATTGCCCGCAAGAGACATACATTCCATCGTACGCTCTCGCCCCTGTATCTCTCTCCATCTTTCTTTCTCCCCCTCTCTTTCTCTAAACTCTTACCGTAAAGCTTCGTATGGTCTAAAGTACAGGGGATGTAGGGGCGATTGCTCGCTTCCGTTTATGCCTTTCGGGTCTCAGATACTCACCGACTCCCTCTCTCTGGTGGTGCTTTGAAATTTCTCTCCGTTGTCTTATATTTTTGGGTTTTCAGGTGCTCCTTTGTGAAACGAAATCTTACTTTTCCCAATTTCCTTTCAGACCCATACTGTGACGGCCAAAGGGTGGAAGGCGACTCCTTTGATTATTTAGAGGCACTTCACCGGAAATAAGGTAAGCCAATTAATTTACTTTCTTTTCGTTTGACTTGAAGCTTGTTCAAAAGTTTCGTTTTTCACCGTTAATGAATACCCTATTAGTTCGTGAAATAATCAGTAGGATTCAATTTCACACATCACGGTCCAAATATTCGTTCCATTTTGGTGGCAGTTTTAATTTTAATCAATTACGTGTGTAATTCCACTAGAAGCGGTAGTCAGGTTGATATTTGAAGCTTGTATAAAGAGGATAATGTTAATCATAGAAACCGCGGTTAATATTTCAAGCGCTCCTCACTTGTGCCTTCTGGGATTTTAAAGTTGGATGATAGTAATTCATAGTGTTGATTTCCACATTTTTCGGGCTGCGTCCGCGTAAGTCGTTTAAAATCACAACAGTTTCAGAAACCTGTGAACAATTCATAGTAATATTCTTATTTTGGAATAGAAGAAAGAAGAACATCGGAGAGATATTAATCATTCATCTATGAGAAAATATCTAATGTCGATGAGAGGAAACTTATCTTCTGTTCGAAGTTCAAACGAGTAAGATGTGATATAAGAACTCTTCGAGGGGACTGAACAATGGTTACCCCTCGGAAAAACTCTCCGACTAAGGATTCCGAACCCTGGCTTCCAGCATGGTAGGCCAATGTCCAAGATACCACATCAGTCCGATTCCCTTCTGGATTACATGTTACCTAATCCGTGACTGTCTTCTGCTCGTTACAAAGCAATGGTGTGAGGCTCAGGAGAATTTTCGCATTAGCTTCATATGAAATTACTCCCCCTTACTCGGATATAATCCTGCTAACCGTAACCTCACTGGTTACCTTTGACAATAACCCAGCCGACCATAACTTGCTCCCTTACTATATCCCACGGGAATGGAGTAAGCGGTTTAGTGTATCCTGGGCTCTCGAGGCTCTTGGCAACATTATCCAACTCGCGTGATCTCCCCTTGGGCAAAGGGGCAGTGGTCGACGACCGTACTAACCGTGTTCAGCCCTAAGTGTCGGAAGAGAGCTCAATGAGTGGAACCTTTGCAGAGATAAACTCAACTGTGTGCATAAGCACATCCCTTCTTTCGCCTTCCCCTACCTTGTTCCCCATTTCACACTTGAGCGCAGAATTCTCGCGACATGAATAACATAGAATGCGTAATTATTCAGACGTTTATCGATGTGAAATCCTATTAAGATGACAGTATACGGCTTTATCAGCTGAACGATCATGGTTTGTGCGTTTGCGTCCGCAGTCAATGTCATCCTCTAAGTTGTTTCGAAACTGAGGGGAAATGCTTCTCTTAGTTCCTATTTGTTTATAGTTTCAAGATAGCCCATCTACACACTACTGCTTTCCAACACCCGCAATGCTCTCGTTATTCTTTTTATTTTTTGAGTCAAAGGCAAAGTTTCGCTCAATCTTAGATTAAACGAACGTATTAAATGCTTAATTTAGAATGAAAAGGTCACGCGTAGATGCCATTTATTTCTTTCAAAACTTTAAATGGATGCTTCAGGGGAATTCTCTGCAATAACCGCTACAAGGTGGACGATGAACAAAGTTGAAAGTTAATAGTAGTGGCAAGTGGTTGTCTGCAGGGAGACCATCAGCCTCGTAATGAAGAGAAAAGAAAAAACACCTCAATCCGACGAGGTTTTCTGTTGGTATTTCTGAAAATCACAGGTAGAACTGTAGTCACCTCTAAAAATTCCCTCGCAAACTGAGTTATCACAGAGCGCCTCTCTAATCTAAGGTCGTTAATCAGGTTTTTCTGCTTCATTGGGTTCAGCTTCCGAGTGGTGAGATGTGGAGGGAGGGAGGGGAGGAGAGAACTCGTAGAAGTAGGAGGCAGGGGGTGAGGTTCGAGGTGAGATCGGGGAGGGGGGGACGAAGATAGAGGAGGGGAAGGCTTTCTCGCAGGGAAGTCGCAAGTTAAGGGCAAGGATTGCGGACTGCCAGCCGTGCGTTTGTGTGGCGTCCGTAAACGTGCTTCAGTTCCGTAAATCACGGGAGGGCATAGCTAGTGGAGCTGTAGATGCTCAAATGAGGAGCCGGAGTTAATTAAAGCCCCGGGCCCAAGCACAGTAAGCACACAAAACCATTCCGCTCACACTCGCGTACGAAACTCTATCCCTTTTCGTCCAGAAAATAGAAGATGGGTGGAGATCAGGAAGGCGGCGGTAAGTATTGGGCGGCCGGATGCGCCAGTGGAGGGGGTGAATACAGATCCACGATTATGCGATAAGTCATATTGGGCATAATATCATCCGCATCTTTCAAGTCTGGATCTTTGAGTGAGGTCGGACCCCTCATACGTTTTCAAGAATCCCCTCAGCCCCTATATAAGAGGCGGCAGAGGACCTTATAAAAAATGCAGATATTCATGCAGTCTTATACCGTCTCAATTACGGCAAGTTCTTTTTTTATAGCCCCGTAATTTTATGGTTTCCGCTAATTATTGGAGCCAGCTCCTTCGCCATTTTCGTTATTTCCCAGAGTCATTTAAGACAAGGTAAGGATGTAATGGCAAAAACACTAACTGCTCCGAAATTTTTTCTGCGAATTTTAATTAGTAGTCCTATTTTCCGTTCAGTGGCTGACTAAACTGACGATCTTGCTCAGTGGTGGATGTCTTTAACATTATAAGGTCGTTTTTATTGAGTGTAAGGTGCTGCGTTTTCTTTCAGTTAATATTGTGAAACATAAATGATATTCGTTTCAAATATAGCAACTGCCTGAGGTATATTCTTCTAGCTCTTTTATTTATTGGCTGATAATTTATGTAGATTTTACTCAAACCATTACAGAAAATATATTATATTCTATAATATGTGTGTGCAATTATACATACATGCATGCACATACTTATACTTTTACGCATAAATAGCACATAGCACACCTATATTATATGTAGTATGAACTTATGTAATATACCGAGGACGTTTTAAGTATGGTGTAAAGTTCCTATAGGGTGAAAAATGAGCTACAACATTAAAATTAGAGTTGACGAAGTCTGTATGTGTTTATGTAAATATGCATGTGTACTTATTACGTTATACGTTACAAAAGTCAGCGCTACAACCATTTGAAAAAAAAGCGTAAATCAATTGAGCTTTTCCAAATTTTCTGCCCATCGACATCAAAGTAATTTACACAGGTTAAAATTGAAATGGGAACTTATTCTCCGCCTTTCTTATTTTCACTCGCCTAAGTAATTTTTGTGGCTGAAATTCCTTAGCCATATCAGTTAAGTTGATCATACGATGTGGTGTTCCCTTATTGGAGGTTCTGTGCCCCAATCACGAGGCAAACATGAGTGATTACTTTAATAACCGAGGTGAACCTTCGAAGTAAAAAAATATATTAATTCCTTTGAGCCTTCCGTTTACTTATAAATCGATAGAGTAAACGGAAGGTTAATAAACTAATAATGACTTATTCCGAGTTTGCATGGCTCAATTATGGCCACAAAATAATAATCTTGCCGCCTCGTGGAAAAGAAATGAGAGCTCAATTTTCACTGACCGCCGCGGCAAGTAAGTCCCACAATCAAAACCTTTAATCGCCTTTTACATCCTCCAATTTGAACTCACGCTCCGGCCATTAACGTCCGAAACTTAATGAAACATAAAGTTCCGATGCGGCCGTTTAAGAGAGGTCAGAAAAATTATACTGTCAAACTTATTAAAAATAACTGCGTAACTGCACATTAGAAATTGCCACGAGAGGAGAAGCGAAAGTGCTTGCAAAGAGAAACGTATAATAAACGCTGCAAAAGGAGAAGAATTAAGAGCACTCATATGAGGTGCAAGGAATGCAGAGCAGACTCTTGGCATGAAATAGTGAAGGTTTGTGTGAATGGAAATTTCTACTTTGCCAACGGAATTTTATGTTTGACAGTCTTTGGGCTACTTTGACAATACTTAAGGAAAAAAGAATTAAATTAACTCCATGCATTTGCAGTAAAAATAAAAAGCTTAAGTAAAAAGCTGACGACTTATTGCATAAACATTTTTTCGAATATTTCCACTATCTCAACGACAAGAGCCATACAAATTGTACAATATTTTCTAGATTCTTTGACTAAAAATAGTTTTGCAAAGGCTTAGCAGATTTAAATATAGCCTTTCTAAAAGTGGTGGCAACCAATCCGACTTCGTTTTTGGCTCGATGCTTTCTTATTACTGCAGGTATTCATTTACCATAATCGATGGTGAACATAGTCTAGTTATATCTTACCGTTAATCATAAAATGGCTCTCAATATGGATGCGGTATTAAATTTATAAATGGCATAAAAATTGTCAGTGATAGGCTAGGAGCACTCTCTTTGCCATCCCATAAATATTCTGCATTGTTTTCATTTTTTAACTGAGGAGTCACTTGGCACGAATGCGACGAATCTATTCATTGTATTTACATAACCCATGCAACCTTTGCATGAATAATAAATAACTATAGATGTCATTGCAGATACATTCCGAATACGCTGCGTAACGGTATGTGATGAATTCAGAGTGGATTACTGAGTAGATTACTGTTCAGAGCAAGAGGAAACGCGCACAATGAGAAGGAAGTCGACCTTTCAAGTTTCATTTGTGCATCGAGCTCCGCCGTGGTGCCGCGAGATTACGCGTGAAGAGGAAAGCGTACCACTCCCCGTTCCTCCGCCGCCAGACTGAGTCTCAAGGACTGAGGGAAGGAGCACAGCAGTGGCGCATCTGAAACGAGGGTGAATCGAGGACCGACCGACTTGCTGGGCGTCGTCATCTCTCGGGAAAAAGGAAGAGAGGAAAGGAGGAGAGACGTGGAGGAGGAGGATATGACGGAGGTCGAATAATGAAAGAGAGGGTGTAAGGTGGGGAGGAGAAGAAGAGGGAGGCTTATTCCCCCGTGGTTTGAGGGCCGGGAATGTGAGAAAGGAAGCCCACGCGGTATGGAAAAAAATATTTTTTTTAAAACGCCCGCATAACTCACGTACCGTTCTCGCTCCCTCCTCCCCTCCACGGAGGTAAATCTCCCCGTGAGAATGAAATTGGCGATCCATGAAGGAAGGAAAAAGCGAACAATGTAAATGCCAGACGTATGTGCGCTGATATGCTTTGCCCTGCTGTGTGGGGGCTTGCCCGCTACACCTAACTCTATCGAAAAAGGGACGAATTGGTCGAAGTATATTTTTATTTTCTGTTAAGGGTTATGGGCGAGAAAGATGGGATGGCGGAAGAGGTGGTAAAGGTTTTAAAGGAAAGACCGAGGTAGAGGAGAAATGGAAAGAAATGACGTACAGAAAAGAACAGGAATTACGAGAAAGGTGGAGAGGGTCAAAGCAAGAGAGCTGGAGGGAGGTGGGGATACTATCAGCCCTGAGGTCTTGTGCATCTTGAAATAGTTCTTTCACGCGTGGGAAACTTAATTAGATTTCCTCGAAAGCTTTATGAAAATGTTCCGAGCTGAAACTATTCCCGTTTACCTCTTCTTCATTTCCGAGGGAAAATTAATGGACCGAAATCATTATGGAATGGCAAACATAACCGTAATTATTAGTTCCGAAGCCATGTCTACGCTAAGCACAATTTGGAGGTGCAATCAAAAGTTCTGATTAGGAGGCTAAAATGAACTAATCATTTTATGTTTTTCATCTCCGTATGAGTCAGATAATTTTAATATGCTACCTGAAATTCATGTAGTGTGGAAATGAAAGAAATTTCTTCGAAAATTAGTGCACATTTTTTCCGCTGTAGAGTAAAATTTCTACGGTAGAATCCATGCTAAGAATTAACTTTCATGCACTTCGTAGCTGAACTTAGTAGTAGAAATTCCAGGGTATCCTTATCGAAAGATATTACGTAAACGATAGTGATTGAAAACCAATTGATAATTTCCCGTACCTAATTTCCGTGATTTTTTATGACTACCGTCAAAATTAGTTACACAATATTAAGAACTTCCACTAGTAGACATTTTTTTAACTAGTTTAAAAGCGGAAAATGACGGTACTCATCTAGCGTACTATACACCCTTGCGGAGCATAGATTGTAACACAATTAACTATGTCATAGTTATTTGATGCTGACCATAACGATTTGCTTGTCGTCAAATTAAATACGAGAACTTTTGGCTCAGCACAATGCTTCTTTGATGGTAAGAGACGAAATTGCTCTATAATTGGATCAGGATACGTCTAACCTAAACCAAGGGAGTTCTCAAAAGCAATCTCTTTATGTACTTATCCTACGATAAAACTGATGTTTTATTTAGAAGCGGAGTTTAGACAGTTTTTTGAGCTGTAAATAAATCACTTGATTCAGTGTTATGAAGTGTGTTGACTAAGTTTCTGAGGATACTCCTATTGGTAAAAAAAGTCTAAACTTTTTATTTAAATTTAACTCATTATATAGGTGCATATGTGAGTATACTTCCTTCCTTGCAGCTGTCTTTCAAAAAAACATGTATATTTTACTTTCACATTACTGAATGTATTTAATATTTCTCAAATGTCGAACACTAAGGCTCCTGAAGTCCGCAGCACCTATGGCCCTCGACATATCTGACTGTGCCACGAACTACGGACACTAGAGGGCTCATCACTAGCCTGCGTCAGCTTTCCCGACGGTGCCAGCTTAAAAAATCTCATACGCAACTTCGCACGTCAATTGCGTTTAAGTTCTCATATTTTATTGGTGGGCAAAAACATCGTAGGATGACTGTTCTCACATGCAAGATCTCGCTGTCCTCAAATATTGTCCTCTCATACCACTGAAGGAGAAAGAGAGAGCCGATGAACGAAAAAAGGGCTCGGTCGCACATTCTCCCTTTTGCGACACATCCTCTGGAACACGATAGCCGAGTTCCTTTATAAACTCCACCCCTCGTCCCTCTTCAGTCCCCTCTGCCCGTCTTAAATACACACACCCTCCGAAAGACTAGGAGAGGATAAAAAAAACGACTGGTAAGGGGCAAGGTATTTGCCACCCATGTCGCCGGCGCGTGATGTGTTGAGGTTTTTAAGCGGTGGAGTGGAGGGGATGGCGTGTCGGCTGTGTGGAAAGAGGAGAGGGTGAGAGGAGAGGTATGATAGAACAAGGCAGGGAAGGGTTGAAGAAGAATGAGAGTGTGTAAAGGAGAAAATAAAATATAATCTCGCTAGGAAGAGTTGTTTTCAAGCGGGCTAAGTAGATTTCTCAATAAATGGTCTCGCTTAAGGTAATGTGCTTTCAATCACACAGCGGTCATATTTGAATCATATCTCGTAATTAAAATAAAGCGTTTAACAGCTTCAGAAATGACTTTATCCATTCATACCCTCTGGTATGCGAGACACCCGCATTGGTTGGCGATTCCCCTATTCATTAAGGCCTCAGAATATTATAATATTTGTCTTTTTCGTACCACGTGTCTGCGATGGGAACTACATGTGCTTCATTCTAGTACTGAATAGCAATCTCTTCTTCATAACGTGGGAACTACTATTAATGATGATCGCTTTTCCATACTATGTGATGAGAAATGGAATGAATATCCCTGTGTAGAATGTGTAGTATAAAATTATAATTTGTTATAATTATTTAGATTGGTATAGGTGAGTCACTAGTGTCCTTTCTTTTCTTAAATGATTATCAAAATAAATTTGGAGCGCTTATAATATATAACGCAAAATATATGAAAATTCCCTGTGCATTGTCTCATTGTTTGCTTCAATGAAGTGGTGGCTAATGCTGCTTGTAACATTGCACGGAAACGTGAAGCCGTAAAAACGTATTTCTTTTAGAGTGAACTGAAAACCAGGAGCTAGTTTGGAAGAAGGGCACGGGCAGTCAAGGGAATCAAATGCCGTTGGTGAGGGTGAGGGGGACTGCGCGGGGAAACGGGCGAAGCGGCGTGGGAGGGGACTCAGGGGTTCGGAAAATGAGGAGGTCGGAGAATGAAGAGGATGGAGAGGGAAGGAAAATCACATGAGTGGATGAGAGAGGATATGGGGAAGAGAGGTGCGGGGAAGGGGAGGTAGGAGGGTCGGGGGCGACGGAGTAGCGGAAGAGGAGGGGTTGTGATATAGACGGCGTCACGGTAGTGGGGTGAGGGGTGGATGGAGGAGGTGGAGTCGGCGTCGGCGCCCCGTTTGTGCGTTTGCGTCGAAATGTGAGGTGAGTTGAACGCCTGTATATGGGTGGTTGAGGGTGGGCGGTTTCGAAGGAAGAGGAGAAGCCGTGGATGGGAAAAAGTACCTAAGCCCCATGCTTCGCTCCACCCTACCTCTTCCCTCCTCAACCATCCCTCTCTCCTCTTTCTCCATCTCCCTTCTTTCCATTCCCCCTCCACCCACTCCCCCATTTCACCTCCCACTCCCCCTTTGCTCTCGCGTCACTGCCTCGTAAAACGCAGCCTGCTGGACCGGTGGTGGTGGTCCCACCGGCCCATCCTCTGCCGCCACACACACATTTCTTCATCTCTCTTTCCCTCCGCCCCCGCTAGGCGTGCATAAGTGTGTGTGCACGTGTGTGCGTGCGTGCTAGTGGTTTAACTCGCGGCCAAATCCACCCACCAGTCCGTCCAGCCCCTTCCACCCCGTCCTAATCCCCCCTCCCTAACTCACTTCCTCACTCATTATTACCTCCATCCCACCTCACCACCCCCCCTTCCCTTCCCCCACTCCTAATTTCATTCTTTCGCCCGTTGCAACACGACCCGCTATTTCCACGTCTCCCTCACCCACCCACCTCGCCTCCCCCTTCGTAACTCTAATCCATGCGGTCGTTTTCTTTCTTCTGCTCCACCCTCCCCACCACCCTGCCTCTCCCAACCTTCCTCACGACCGCGCTGCCTTCAAACGCATCAACCCCAGCGGCCCGAAACACCCCGACCGCTTCTCCATTATGGTCACTCCCTTCCTTCCCTCATATCCAGTGATACTCCCATCTCTCCGCGTTTCATTTCTTCGTCTACCTTGCACTGTCTTTTCGTTTTGTTCGGATTTTTCCTCAACCCACCGATCTTTTTGTGATTGAACAGTGTCTCGTCGTACTGCTGTCTAATTCCCGGTGGATGAAACCATTTATGTATTCCTGTGAGCGTGATCGTTTTTACTTTCCGCCGCTTCCCGGATCTGTATGGGGTTTTTGCTTTGAGATGCCTCGTATTTCTTACGCAAATACAATGGCGACATATCGTGCGCATGCTCTCAATTTCACTTGTTTTTTGCTGATAGCAATTTTTGCTCCTTCATGGAAAACGAGAGTTAAGTCACTAAATCTTTAAACAAGAAGAGCGTAAGCACCGTAATATAATTACATACATGTGCGAATTTTAATTTTAAACTAGGACATCATATTTTTATGAATTGGTAGTTCTGAGCACTTTAAGAGAGTTCAGAGCTACCTGTAAAGTATTCATCTACAACTATATAACACCCCGAAAAACACCGTGAGGGCGTATGGCGGAGTGTGTTAGGGTACCAGTTATACATGCAGAATATTAGTTCGTGCATTTGTTATAGCATATATATTATCTAATGCACAAAAATACTCATGCACATACACTCATAGTTGGCTAAATGCATCATACAATATAGTTATTTTTACTAAATCATTATACATCGTCCATTATTTAAATGTGGAAAATGATTACACTGTTACAGATAGTATAAACAAGGCCAATATCCTAAATTATTTCTGCAGGACGTCTTCACCAAAAATATTATTGCACAAAACCAAGTTTCTCACAAAGCTGAATATCTCATGAACCACATATTATTGTCTCAGGAAGTAATAGAAATATAGCTTCAGATTTACTATTATCTCTGATCTTGTAGCTAATATTGTTCGGTTAGAATGTCATATTGCATGGATGAAAATCCCTGTTGCAGTAATACATCCTTTTCATGCTATTCATGTTGAGTTATTGTAAAAAATTAACTTTCTCTCTCACTATTTTGATAAATTTCATTCACATTTGGTGAAAAACCGATATGATTATTTCGAAATAAATACTCGAAAATCACGTTATGACAAAATTAAAATGTTTTAGCTAATGCTAATATCCACTTCTGGCCTCTTGCATCGCAGATTTGGTGATACTTCCCATTGTTCGAAGAAAAAGGACATTCTGATATCAATCAGTTTTGATTTCTACACCTACTTAATACCCCGAAAGTCTCCGCAAGGGCGTGTGGCGGGGGGTGTTGTGTGGGGGGCACCACCTTTAATATACCTTTATATTTTCTCTGTAAGAGCAATGGTCGGAAAATATTAGCGACTTTATGAATCTTGATGTCAGACGTGAAGTCGCATTTCACTTCAAATAAATTCCATTCAGATGTATCCTTCTTTCCTCCAATGATTGCCAATCCAGGTCTTCAAGAATTTTAGTGGCAGTTTATACCTCATAATATCGTGTAAACGGATTGGGCTGGCCACTAGTGTCTCTTCCTTCTCGTGTTCATCCGCTTTTTCCTCACGCTTAGCTTCTTCTAAGGCCTCTCCTCCCTGCTTGAATCCCTTTATCAAGAGCCCGCAGACGCCCATTCCTGCGGTGTTCTCCCCTCTACTAGTAGATGCTATCGTGTCGCCTCGCACATACAGCTATTGTGGGTGGGAGCGAATACCCGCCTTGCCGTCCAACGGCATATTTTAGGTCCCATGATTGCTCGCTTAGTCTGTCTTTGGATCATCCATAACAGATTTGAGAAGTGTTATACTCGCATGAGATTTATTTTTGGATTACTAGTAAGTCATATTCCTAATGAATTTGTCCTTATTCTTCCTACTCAAATAATTTGATTGCCGTAGTCCTTTATCATTACCGATCTAATGCTAATTATCCTGAGTTCTGATCAATTTTCTCCCTATCATTCATCAATAAATGGTCTACGTGCGTGTCCCTCTTGGTATATCTCGCGAATTTTTCCCATCTAATCCTAAAATTACACACAAATGAGGTTTCTCAATATGGACTTACAGTTTTTCCCAGAATGTTACGTATGGTATTTTCTTCTTCCACTCGCCTCTATGATTTCCCTTTTCTCATTTTCTATATGCACTTGTCCTTAAACGTAATTCTCTACCACTAGCTTTTGGAAAACAAACCCGCGACCTTTGAATTAGCAGGCGAGGACGTTACCATGTCGCCATCGAGGCCGGCAAATTCATTTGCTGTAAGCCAAAATTGCTCCAACTTTCTCAATATCTCTTAAATTCAAAGCTCCGCCTCCTCCGCGTAGAGTCGTCACGATCGTGGAATTAGCCCCCTCTGGTTATCCAGCCGTACGACCTAGTATTTTTCCGTTACTTTATTTTCAAAAGGACTTATGGGTGACAGAAATTCTTATACCTCGTTCCCCCAAAAAGTCATTGTGCTCTCACTACGTTGCGACAGTATTATATACGATATCATCTGTTATTCCAATATCAATATACTTTGCGTTTCTTGGGCAACCGGCTTGCCAGGACTTTCTAGATGCTCTCAAGCGATAATACTGCAATGAAAACTATAAAGTGATGCGAAAATATCCCTTACTCGTGGTTTCTCGTGATCCAAAAAGGACTGGTCTTAGGTCACGTTCATTTTTCTCTATTAAACCTGGGTATTTCTTCTCCTCTTTCCAAATGAAATTGCTGGAGTAATCCTTAAACCGGAGTCAACTCTGCCTGCAGGTTTCGTTGTCACTCTTTGCCGGGGCAAAAGATAGCATCGGCGTTTCCCTCAGGTCTTACGCCTTTGGGACGCATGCGTGTATTGATTTATATTGGTACCAGAGACTCGACATCGGTTTTTTGAGCTGCTGGACTTTATTTCGCTTCGTCCCCGCCCAAACATTCTTCCACTTCTCCCTCCCCCTCGACTTCGTCCCCCCGCGGAGGCCACCCATGGAACATGCAGCCCGTTTCGCCACCCGCCTATTCGGTGCAGCGCAAAGAGTTAAGGCAATTGGGTCGGATGGCCACGACTCGACCGACCGGAGATAGCAAACATTGCGACGGCGTGTATCAGCTGTCGCCTCAGAACGGCAGTATGCTTCGCAGGAACGAAAGAATACCACCGTCCAATGGGCTATGCGTCTCACAGAAGAATGAACCAGGCGGAATAAAT
This sequence comes from Hetaerina titia, assembly GCA_037158775.1. Classification (NCBI taxonomy): domain Eukaryota; kingdom Metazoa; phylum Arthropoda; class Insecta; order Odonata; family Calopterygidae; genus Hetaerina; species Hetaerina titia. The sequence continues at coordinate 77,081,198 of CM073769.1, read as the reverse complement.
CATTCTGAAAAGTGCATTGTGGGGCGCGGTAAGGGACTAAGGCTTTTTTTCGTGACGAGAATGTACGAGGAACTTTTTTGTCTTCCCCTTCCCGAGGAACATTGTAGCGAATATAATATGGGAGTACATAAAAGCGTCAAGAATTAAAGCTTAAATTCCGTCTGTGATTGCTTTATTCTCGTAGTTAGCTGAAATATCTTTTATTCACAATGCAGATTTTATTATCACCCACACCATTGTTCATGATTTCTGATTATGAATACTTTGGAACCTGAATTGACCTTTTATGAGACGTCTAACTTCTAGTGTCTCACATAAAGTGGCTCTTTTAATTTTATCACCATCATTCCATTTGCTTATCAAATGAAATTCAGTAAAATGATTCGTCCTCAGCATATGGATGAAGCGATTGAGCATGAATGAAAGGCCACCTCAATGTTACCATCTTCGTTTCTTGATCTCATACATTAACGCATGCATAATTTGGTTTGAATTAAAATTAGAAAGATTATGCAACTATAATGGGATGCTTCACGAGGATGATCTGCTCAAGTCTTAATCTGGCGCCTCAACTCTCTCTCCACAGTGAGTCAGTTGAAATTCCCTTCTTCTATTAATTAATTAATGGACGTTTACAAGCACGCGCACATATTGATAGGGTAAGACAGCGAGAGTACTTTATATTATATTACCGTTGATTGAGCCTTCCTACATAGATCCAATTGAAGCTTTTTGTATTTTTGCGAATCTACGTTCCGACAGAATGCATCAAAACTTCTTGATTTTCGATCTTTTTAATAATATAAGGATACAAAATCCACAGGATTACCTTAGTAAATAATTCTAGCACGAGCCACACCCCATCCACTTAAGTTTTAGTGAGAATTTTACGAACTTCACTTTAGTTCCGGCAGGAGTTATTTTTCAGCGCATTTTTTTGGAGACGCACGCTCGCAACGAGAGACTTTTGTGTCACTCACCCTTGCCATGTACTCGCCGTGCCCCCTCATCTTCTGACCATTGGCCTTTTTATAGCGGGACTATCGATAAAGACAGTGCGAGCGTAAGAGAAAGAAAGAGGAAGGGGAAATGGCTGGGGAAAGAAGGATAAGTCACGCTTGAAAATTTCCATTCCACCTCACTCTTCGTCCCTTGGCTTGGCATCTGTTATTACTTCGTAACCCGAAAAAGGTCTCATATTTTTTTCTGTTTCCTCTTTCATTTCGCTTTCCATCCGAAGTGCACGCTTCGTGGTACGGATATCATCACAACGGCACGAATTCTTCGAAAAACGTCGCTTCTTCTCCTTCCGTATTCCTGCATCCGCCTTCTTGACCCTCAAACGCATGTTGGGAGGTCGCGTCCACTCACCTGTCTATCCCCACGTTTTTGTTTTAGACAGCATTAGACGGATTTTCATGTATCCCACGTAAAAATATAAATATATTTATATATATGTACACACACACCCCCCCTAACATTATCTTTTGGCCAAAGAATCGGGGCACTTGGTTGCATAAACACCCCGCAGATTTCAGTGCAAATTACGTTGCCTCGATAGATCAAATGGTTAGAGCATCGACCCGGCAGGTCGAAAGATTCAAGTTCCGGTCAAGGAAATATTTTTACACTTAAACATATATATATATATATATATATATATATATATACATATGTATGTATGTATGTATACATTGTGTTTTTGTACATAAGATTAGATTTAATAATTGGATTTAATTTGGGAATCGGGGCGTAATGTTTATATTAATCTCAGGATCAAACAGGAATATTTAAACGAGGTACAATGACTGTTTTTTCCCATTATTTTAGTGTCCTTAAATGTTATCTCCAAGGAAATTCCATGAGTCAAATTTCTTATATTTTATGAGGTACCCGATAAGTGTTCATGGTTCTTTCATTTGAAATTTACATGACATGTCCTGATATCTTTGTTTGAATTCTAATCCATATATTGCGACAAAACACTGATGAGTTCTATTTTAGCGTTTATAATGGAATCTTCTTAAATGAACCCATATCTAAAACGCGAAGATAATTTCTTTGCTTGTAACAGAAAGATTCGTTGAAAGGATAATTAGTACATGTCACCTATTAAAGAGGTCAATTACTTTCAGTTAAATTTTCTTTATTCATAGTAATTTACCAATAGACCATTTGAAGGGCCTACAAATTTTGAAAAATTCGTGGTTGTAATTTTTATTAAATTAGTTTGTTTAAACGAGGGATATTTAACATACATGTATGTATAACTGTATTTTTTGGATTTTAAATATCTCATTTTATCGAGAACTTTTATAATCCTAGGTAGATCTCACTCCTTTGGCGACTATTACTAATTTTTATGGCGTCATTAACAATGAATAGAGAACCATAAAATGAAGGAACTCTTGGTTCAGCACCTAATATAGACTAACTACATACCGTTAGTGCCTTAGGTTATAAAGTAAATTGTCTTTTTTTTTTGCTGACAATAAATACAGTGGGGGCATTTGTACTACTACATGTATATCTGAGCTCTAAGGCCAGCAAACCTTTTTTAATCGTGGTTTTCTTAAAATTTCACCTTTTCCTTGATGTATATTTTATTATTATTAATATATAAATCTAGTTACGATTAGGCAATTGTCCTGGTAGCAACGGTCAAGTCTGGTCAATGGTCACTCTTACAGTGCTCATATGAGTAGAATATGTATGAGACAAAATGCTCTTATATACAACAAAACTTAAAGATAACCAACCGCATCTTTACCATCACACAAGGGCTAGGTTCACACCATACCCACAACCCTCCGTCCATCGCTGCACTTCGTCCATAATCACGTACTCTTCAATTTCATATACCGTTCAAAATCACGCACCGTTAACACATCAAATATCATGTGTGGTTTTTAATGCAATTTTATCTCAGTCGGTTTCTGTTGCATGCATAGTATTTATTAATAAAACCATTTCGTGGTAATTTATTGCGAATAATGATTGAAATATAACCCTCCTTTGCGTGGACACCGTCGGCCATTTGCAGTGAAGGAATAGCCCACCACTTCGCTTTCCTCTTTGGTTCAAAAGAAAGTATGACTATTCTGCTAAGCAAGCCACGTCTTTATTAAGTTACTTCTTTTTTTCCATCAGCCCAAGCCTCATCGTTATAGTCCCTCGTTTTGCGACCCTCCTCGTAAACCATGCATTATGCACATTTGTTTTCCCGCCTGCTCGAAGCCTCCCTCTTCGTAGTCCTTCCCCGATGCCTCCATGTGCGGCATTTATATATCCTCGACCGCATCTTTCCCTGAGGGAATTCCTCCCCAGCACCTCCCTCAAATCCCTGTGCTTGGGTTTAAGTAGTAAAATGCCCACTTACACTATGTATAACCGCAAGAAGATTTTACGAGATGTCAACTTCAGATCTATTTGTGTCATTTCGATTTAATAAATTCCTTCACTAGTGATGGAGGAATATTAATTTTTTAAAAATAGTTTACGTAGTCTTGAAATGAACATACAACATTCTTATTGATTAAAAGATTACTAAAAATATAACATGCGCATAAATTAACGGTACCCATACCTCAATTTTTTTGCGGTATCAAAAATATTTTTGCGGAATACAGGTATTATTTTAACGAAAAGGATTTTTCTGGAGGTGTATTTGCATAATGGAGAAAATATAATTGAAGTGATGGACAAAGTAAATAATTCTCACTTCTCTTTGTCCTTTTTCGACCATCTCAACTCCATCTACATTTACATAATACCCCGCAAGTCACCGCAAGGGTGTGTGGCGGGGGTTGTTAGGTCACCACCCGTAAAAGAGAATAAAACCACATACAAAATCAACATATTTAAGCAAACCAACTGCCACCCTGGCGTATTTATTCATACAAAAACCTTTTTAACTCTCACGCTTGCAAATACATGAAACTACCAACTAACATACAATTCTGAACACCGACAGTATACATTTTAGGACTATTTGGATCATCTGTCTTCTTTAAGTAATTGTGAATTTACTTCATGTGTTCGAAAAAGGGATATACGATATCCAATAGAACTATATCGTAAATTTACAATTCTATTTTTAGAAAACGATTCTTGAAGTACTTAGCCTTGAGTTTGTTGCAATCGTGATTTGTGTAAATTGAAGAAAGAGTATTGAAATCTAGCCGTGATAATATTTGTGTATCTTATTTTTTCATATATCTTATCATTAGGGTAGTCTGATTTGCTCATTTTATCTGAAGACCCAACAACATGTCTTTAGTTTCGGGTAAACCCAAGTGTTTTATACTTTCGTAAAGGTTTGAATGGTTGCAATCGGTTAAATTTCCGATTAACCAAAATCACAAATGCTAAAAGTATCATATTGAATTTTTTTTATTTATTTTTTATTTCCGCTTTGATATCCCAGTGGTGGAATTTCAAAAACTTACATCTTCATTTACAGATGAAATCACATTTAAACTTCGATGAAAAAAATTCAAGAAACTCAATTGCATCAAACTGCCAATAGTCGCTACTCAATTTTTACACTCAATTACAATACTCAATTTTAAAGTCATGACACTGAAGCTTCTGTCCAAATTTATCGATTAATGACAGCTTATCATTCTCATGTTGATAAAAGACAGCTTATCATTCTCATGTTGATAAAAGACAGCTTATCGCAGCTGTCTTATTCTTTACTTTATATTGTAAAGAACTTTCTAGAGGTTTAAATCGATACTAAAATCTATATTTTTGCACCTTTGTGTGTACAAGGCAGAAATCGCTTGTACATTATGTTAACTCTCATTAAGATTCTTCATGACACAGCCGATGTATCAGATGTTTACAGGGCTTCCTAAGCTTTTTGTGCTGCTCCATGCCTCTTTCTTTTAAATTACCTAAATTGCCATATGTAATAAGTAGCAATTGACAATTCTGTCGTCCCAACAACCGAATGTCTCGAAAAGAAATATAAGTAATAGATTATAGGCTTTATAGGATTATGGTTTCTGGGAGAATTCATTGCTCTTTTCACGCGTACTCTTTATGCTTGTCATTCCTGCGAAAAATGTAATTAGATTAATTTAGTCATAATGAATTCCTTCCTTAATTAGGGGAAAATCCACATTAGATTTCAATTTGTAGTGAAGTAACATTTACAAACAAGTAAACATATGCAAAAGTGCATGTGAATATTTAACGGGCGATAATTATAATTTCGGTACCAATCACAGTTCGCTCACAGTATTTGCTCCCCCTTTTCCACATTATACGTACATGGAGCCAAGGCGGCACTTGAACAAAGATTCTTCCTCGATTGCCATAAATTTCCCTATCACCAGGGCGGAATCAGGCTGTTCACCCTAGGCTCATTCGTACAGGATATGGCCGAAGTGTAGTATCCTGAGCGTTTGCCTCGACATCCTAGCGAATAAAAAGCGCTCCTCATTGTTTTCGCCTATTCATGCGGTCGTTGAAATCTCTCGTGTCGGAATCGGTGATGCATGAGGAAGGGTGGTCTTTCTTTTTTCTTCCCTCTATCTCCTCTTCTCACCGAGAGAGATATCTCCTCCGTATGATATACCGCTTTTCGCTCACAAACCCTTTCCCTCCTCCCTCCCATCTCTATCATTCAGTTTCCTTCCTCCTATCTTCCTCCATCCATCACCCTCTCATATTCCCTATCCATGTCGCTCCTATCTCTCTCTCTCTCTTTTGCTCTCGCCGATTATTTCCAGCCTCACTCACCTAAAGCATTCCTCGTTTGCTCGCTCTCTCTCGCCGTCTCACTGTCTGCGTTTCCTCATTTCTTTTGCTCACAACGTGTGTGTCAGCCTCGATGCTAATGCTGTTGGCCATATGGTGCCCGAGTGCCCACGATCCGCTTTACAAAAATATGGAAGGGCAAATATGCAAGAAAAATAGATGAAGAAAGAGGGCTCGCACGGATGAATTATTTTTATACATAACACATTTGGCTTAGGAGGATGGAAGTCATGTTTCCTATTCCTACCATTTCTGCGGAGAAATTTCACAAAATCCTGGCCTCCTTTGGTAAATTGTGGCTCTGCAAATAATCAACGTGACATTCATATTGTCTCGAAGTGCACCTAAACCTCAATAGGAGCTCAGCTCTACTTGCTCAGTTTAACGTTCTAGTATTTTTAATTAAACATACTCTTTAGGTTTCATTTTACATTCTACGAGGCTTATTCTTAAAGTAAGTACCGTTTGCTTATATTTAAATATTGGCGCTTCAGAACACAGTTTTGCTCCTGCAGCGCCATATACTGATTCATTGAAAAGCTATAGCAGCATTTGTTTTGTTTCAGAAGTCGTTTGCTTGTCCGTGCATGCAAACAACAATGTCCGTGACAATCGTTGATCCCGCCAGCTGTGAAGTGCGTTCTGTCATACGATTCTTGTATGCAAAAGGATTGTCGGCTGCTGAAATTCATCGGGAATTATGCCTAGTTTATAAACCTACAGTTATGAGTGAAGGAAAGGTTAGACAATGGTGCTGTGATTTTAAAAATGGACGAACAAATGTCCATGACGAAGAGCGATGTGGTAGGCCCAGTATTCTGACCGATGAAATTGTTTCGCAAGTGGAACAAAAACTGCGATGTGATCGTCGATTGACAATTAATGGCCTGGCTGAAAAATTTCCTCAACTTGGACGCACTACTGTCTACAATATTGTTACGGAAAACCTCGGATACCACACATTGCGTGCAAGGTGGGTACCGAAAATGCTCAGCGACCACCACAAAGAGCAAAGAATGTCCAGTGGACGAGAGTTTTTGGGTCGTTGGGAACTCTTTAAACCACCCACCGTAGTCTTGACCTTACACCCAGCGACTACTTCCTCTTCTTGCACTTGAAACAGTGGTTCGGCGGACAACGTTTAGAAACCGAAGAGGAACTCAAGAATGGCGTTATCGATTGGTTCAACCCTCAGGCGGCGAGTTTCTATGCAGAGGGGTTAGAGAAGCTGGTGCAGCGGTACCAAAAATGCTTAGAAGTGAACGGCGATTATGTAGATAAGTGAAGTAGGTTTGTAGCTAACTAAAAGTGCCAATAAAATGTGTTTCATATGAGTATATTTTTTCCTGTGACCAAACGGGCCTTACTTTATGAACATGCCTCGTATGTTATATCAATGTTTTATGCTACTACTTACAGTGACTCAACGTAGACCAAATTTTGTTGCTACACTGCTGGCCAAGGCATTAAGCACCTTTTCATAGGGTATTAGAAGTAAGCCGCCTTTACAACTGTGACTAACACGTAATATTCATTCTGTTCCTGGATGCAGCGAAAAGGGGCAATGATGGCTTTAACTACCATGGCGTATTTTTTTTCATGTGATTTGAACTAATCCAAACATAGTTTTGTAATGATGTAATATTGGAGTGTAGTGGTACAAGATCTCTTATCATCTGTTATCTACAAGTATATATTCTACTGACTTAATACACTGCAATATTACTTGAATGCAATCTCAGACATTTCAAATGCTGATACGTTATTTTTATCATTACTTTAGTGATTGATGAGTGATATTTCATTGTTACTATTTAAATTTTCTCATCCTAAATTCAGATTAACACGAGTCATGGCATTATTACGAATCATCAGATCGGAGTCGCAAGATCCGTGATTGCCAACGTACCACAGAGGCAGGTTTACAAATGGGTATCCATAGCGTTAAGAGATTTAAAAGGAAAAAATATCCTTGAAGCGCCCCTGGTTATATATCTGCATCTGGTTATAACTTGAAAATTTATCGGCTGTCTCTCCTCTGATAAACTTTGAGCTTCAGCATTGCTTTTCATGTTACCAAATCTTGTTTACTCTTAGTAACTCGTTCCTCGGGGGTTTTAAAGTATTCTTTGTATCAGCTGGGGTATATTATAACTGATAAAATTGAAGTGAACATTTGAACAGTTAAGGGTAAATTCTACCGGGATAATGGCTATCCATATTCGTTTAAATTTTCAGATGTTTCCACTCGGTTAACTGGACCCAACAGTTTATAAAATTTACTCTGAATAAACGTACATTTTCATCTGAATCCCGATAAAGGAAATTGATTATCAAAGGAAAAGAATATGATAATATATTGATTTCCCGTGATTTTCTTAGTTCCTTGCATTCATACATATGGCATTGTGTTTCTCTTATTTTATTGTACCCCAACTTGCGATTTGCTTCGAGGTTCAATTTTGCAATATTAACATATGCTTGTATCTAATTTGTTGCGATGCTTTGTGTTTCCCTGCGACAGTTCTTTATTCTTAAATCGTCTTAATAATTGTCCACATCTTATGAGAACACTATGGATTTCATATTCTCGAGTCGTATGGAATGTGGTCTAATTAAGTGACAATCATGAGATGAAATAACGAATCTGACTCTCCCAAAGAATGCCTATGAAGATCCCTGCGCTTTTTTCTCTCGAAACCTTCTCACGACATTCGACCAGGTAATGTTCACTTGCACGACTTGGGTCTCCCCTGCCCTCTCTTTCCGTGGTTTCCCTTTTGGCTTTATCTCTATCTCTTCCCTCTCCCCTCCTTCTTCACCTGAGAATTTCTTCTTTTCCCCTGTCGACCCTACCGCTGACCCTCCATTTCCTGTAACCCGTCTTTGGTTTCAGTTCGAAGGAAAGCATTAATCAACCCTCGGGTAAGAATGGACCTACATCCTTAATGGCGACTTTTCTCTGCATGTCGCATAATTTTCAACCCTCTTTATTGTTTCAATTTAAATGGAACATAATATCACTGAAATATTGTATGCTCAATAAAGCACGCCGAAGTATCAAAAAATTAATGAAAGAGCTGAAAGTTATTTGCCACGGTCAGCATTAGACATTTTGCACAACTATAAATTTCACTTTAATATCAGTCAGCTTAATTAATAAAGAGAAAATTGTCCCCAAGAACGCTGGTGAAGCAGCATTTCCAAAGATAGCCGCGACTAATGTCTGTGTTCCATCGCTGCGTATTTGCTCCCTCGAATTTCGGTGCATTTAGTTGACTTCCCTTTCAGTAAAAACACCATGATAAGTCATAGAGATATGCATTGCATAATTTTACTTTCTATTACTCTTCGCCGATTATTTAAGAAATAATTAATTGGCATTTTCATTACCCATGGTTTCAGTAAAATAATCAATCAGATATTTTCTGAGATAATCTTTCTTGAAATTTGGATTGTGAAACCTCTATCTATGATTTCATTGTTTCACATCATACGGGTTCTAACTTTAGTGCCATAGACCTTGATATAAACCCCTTTCCCTACTTTCGAGCGAGAAATGAGAAATAGATTATTTTGGCTATGAGGCCGTTTTATTGTTATCCAGACCTCAAGTAATATGTATGTTCCATCTCCAGTAAACTTTAAACTACAGTTATACCATTACCTTGTGTTGCGTTCATGGAGATTGTCATCATAAAAATGACTCTGTTAAATAAATATTACCCGTTTATTTTCGTGGACCGTTTATGGAGGATAGAAGTAATAGTTACGGGTATAAAGTAATGACGGTAATCATGATGCAGTTTGCGCACTTCTCCTTGTTCTGTATAACATATACCTAGATATCACAACAAGAAATTAGGAAAGAGCGCCATGGTTGTATTCAAATCAGTGTATCCAAATATTATGGAGATGATTCCTTTGTTAAGGACACCGTGAACATACGACTCTGCTCGGTGACCGATGTTATTTTTACTCTTCCTGCCGCGTCTCCCGTCCTTTGCGTCTTACCGATCGTGATGAAATCAAAATCGCTCCACTCTCCACTTCTGAAAAAGCGCGCTTATTTCCGCGCCCCGCAATTTTCTCCGTTTCCTCTTATTCCCCATTTATTCGCCGTCTCACTCAATCCCATTCCTCCTCCCTCAACCCCCCGCGTTTCCACTCTCAAAACTCCCTCGCGCACCGCTACGTATGACGTGGTAGGGGGAGGGACGAGGGAAGGGTGGCTCGGGGTGATTTATGGGTCATCTCGTCTCAGAGTTTAGCACTGCAGCGTCATAAGAGCATACTGCAGGCACAAACCACACAATTTTCATTTGTTTCTGCCTCGTGAGTTTGACCTCCCCTTTTCCAGTCGGCGGAGGTATTCCGTGCACGCCGCGCGGCGGGTACTTTGGCGGGCACGCGGGGAAGGCGGTTCGTTCTTCTTTTTTTTTTGCAACGTCGGCGAAAAAGCGCGCATATTGTTTTGCGATTCAAAGGGAATCTACACAGTCGTGCGTAGACAAAGAAAGGAAGCAAGAGTCGTTAAACCAAAGGTTGCATTTCATGTGAGTAAGTCGCTAAGTCGCTGTGGGCAGAAGACAGTTCGGATGAATCATGGCTGTCTTTTCAGTGAAATACGGTCGGTTATTTTGTAAAAATGAGCTACGCTTTGAATCTCAATCGAGCATCTTTAACCGAGTTCTTTGCCATAAATATGAGAACAAGCTCACTTTATTCCTTATGCATGTTTAAGTAGCGACTGCATTCTTGACCTGTTGCTATGTGAGCATAACATTCCTCGCATGTATTAACAGATATAGAAATAAAATTCCACAAATAGCCATTTTCCCCATTAAATGAGGATAGTTAAATTACTGGCTTTTGCACTGCTTCTTTTCATTTCATAAATACTTATCATGTATTGAAAATATAGCAATTTAGTTTTTTTTTAATTTGTTTTCCTTTCTTTTGCACTAATTTTCAGGAAATTTTCCTTTCGAGGAAATTGATAAGGATTGCATATGTTTGGGGTTTTCAATACAAGATTGCGTCCTGATGAAGTATTTAATGCCAGCAGACTACTACGTTAAAAGACATTGGTATTTACTTGTGAACCTTTCAAATTTTGACCAATCCCTTTGAAATATATACTTTCTCTGAATAATTGAACACTTAAATTGCCTTGGGTTTCCGCAAATGCTATAAATTGCAGCTTTTGATTTAATTCTGATATTTCGAGCCACCCTTAGCTGTAAAAATGCTAGACTCTCCTCCAGTAATGCTGTCCTGGTCACATCCTATTACACACACCTACATGGATATTATATTTCGACGCGCACGCAAAATATTAAATGACAGACACACATGAAATTTCACAGTGTGGAAATTATTCGTTTTGACCAGGATTCTAACCTGGATCGCGGATTTGAATTCCGGGGCCGTGAAATGCCAGCATATCGGTTTATTACATCAGTGAATGACTACGCTAAATAATGACATTGTCGCGGTATTTCCCACACTTCTTTGAATATTTGAACATATGTAATATTTTATGAGGAAGACGAAAAATAGGAATGATACATATGCATCATATTGTCGTTGGACCATACAGTGATGATAAATTAGCATACATATGCGGGAACAACTTTACTGATATTACGGCACCGGGCCCCAATTTTTTATGTTTCATGTTTGCATTGAGAAATCGACGACCTTTTCTCGTCGCTGTATACGCATTTTTTATTGACTTAATTCTCTAATTTAACTTGGGCAGAAACACCCGTTGAAAAACTGGGGAGAAGATTATCAAAAACTTTGAATGAAGAAATCCTTAAGGAAGTTCGATCGTGACTGCATGAGTCAAGTGTCACTTGGTTCATGTATTAATGTCAAGTAATGAAAAATAATTTTAAATCCACTAATGTATAGTAAACGAACAGATATGAAGTCTGTGTACATTTTTAAACACTCTTATAGGTTTTTAGCTATTTTAAAAATTTTCCTTCAAATTTAATTGGGAAAAGTATTTAATCGGCAAATATTTTAAACCATGGTAATTCTGTTGTTTTTTCAAACAATTTAATTGATGTTATCTGAACAAAGGAGGATAGGTACTGTAACGTCAACACTGATACAACTCTTGCGTATTTGAGCACACGCTATCAGATTTTTCGTGAGAATGAAATGCATTTCTGCAACATTAGTCCACAATTCTTTTGATAGTACTTACCGTCAAAAAATCATGCATAAAACGTTAGATTTTCGGTGTCAATTTCTATTGAAACAATCATTATTAGACCCCATTTTATTATATTCATTTGATAAATACATTTCGGACTACAAAAATGGTAAATTATGCTAAAATGACCTACGAAACCAATCTCGATGCAACCTTCTTAAGATAATTGGCCAGGTAAACCTATGATACAGTAATATTGGGAAAGGTACATTATCCGTCCTCTTGCAACGTATACTTAATTTTTTTTTAAATTCTAATTCATATTTATTATTTGTGTATTTTTAGGTTTACTGATGATGAGGCTGAATGTTAAAAATATGTTTCATAACTTACCATCACAACATGCCTCTTCACCATATATTCGCCATTAGTGTATAAGATCCAACGGTTAGACTCAATGTTATATTTTTTCCTTGAGCCATACCAAATATCCAATAACAATGCCAAATTAAAGTTTATAATTTTATTCGGATGTGTCATAAAAAAGGATGAAGTCCGCACTGATATCTTGGAGAGTGGGCCAAAAATATGGAAGCTAAGGAAGTGGGCTTGAGAGAGCCCCAATGAACCCCTAATATATTCCTGCTGTTGTTAACCAATCCATACAGAAAGACCTTTATCTACCGGGAAGTACGCTTTTCCAGAGGTGCTATGAACGAACTCTCCATTGAAGGCCTCAAATATTTGTTTTACCATTGACACACAATGACTTTTACTTATGGCCTGTAGCCCACCTAGAACACTCTTCCTCAAAAGGGGTAGTATGCAATTCAAAACAGTATTTCAAGCTCTAATATATTCATATCAGTTTAACTCATCTCCTTAAAATGTATCAAAATATTGAATTCGTAGTCTTGCAGAAAGTGGAATTTTTTTCATTAAATCTGATATTTTGCTTATGAGTACGTCTCATCTTAGAAAAACCGTTTTAAAATTGGTCATGTTCATCTTTTTAATGAATTTTTCAATCGAGAATACAATTTTTTTCGAGTATTTTTTTATTTTATTTTGTGGCAACCAAGCTGAAACCAACGAAAAATGAGAATGAATTCCAGCTTATCACACAGTCCACTTTGACTTGACTACTCTCGAAAATTTGGATAAGTGTTGAGGTGTGGCTATCATAGGGATAAAAAATTCACCAGCATACGTCCCCATGTATTTTTTCGCAACCTAACAAGCGTTGCAACAAGTTATTTGCGTAGTTATCATGTGAATGGCTTTAGGCAGTTCTTGCAAGATTAACTCATGTTTTTTTTTAATTACATGAACTACTTAGATCCAATAAATACTAAGTTCCTTTCCCTCGCAAGACAAACTTCCAAAAATTTCCTGCGTGGAAACCAGTAAGCGTTACACCTGAAATGGATGACTTCTAATAACGACCAGTCAGTTAACAACGCGGAATAATTGAATGAAAATATTATTTAATGACCCATTCATAATTTTCCGGAAAGAGATTCTTCCGGTGCTATTAAAAGCTTGCTGTTCTTTTTATTATTCCTTTTTTTTCTCTCAAACCATATATAATATACATTTAAAAACTGGAATGCTATGCTCAGTGCCCTCAAGGCCTGAAACTTTCAATTTTGGTTAACTTTATCCACTGGGATTTTTTCATAATGAAAAAGTCTACCACCACTACCTTTAACCTCATTAAATTGTTCAATTTTCTAATCATCACCAGTATCATCATCAGTATGTCAATCCTAGGATTGGTTTGCTGCAGCCCTCTAAGTATTCTTTGATACTCTCTTTGTTTTACGTCCTTGATTTGTCCTATGTACATGTCTCTTGGTCTTCTTCGTGGAATCATCCCTTCTATTTTTCTATCTATTATATTCCTAATCAATCCATTGTGCCTCAATACGTGTCCTATCGTATCTATCTATTTCTTCTTTGCCGTAGAGTTCTCCATATGGTCCTAGCCTCCTCTGCTCCTCTATATTCTTTCTCATTCCTTACTCTGTCTGTCCATTAAATCTTCAGCATTCTCCTCCAGCACCATGTTTCAAATGCTTCTATTCTCCTTCCAATACTATTCCAAGTCTCGGAACCATAGACCGCCATGCTCCACACGGAAGTTTTGACGAATTGCTTCCTTGTTTCCAGCTTGGTTCTTTTATAATAGTAATTGCCTATTCTTTGCTTGATTTCGGTCGAACTTCTACCATCCCATGTTATGCTGCTGCTGCCCAGGTAGATGAAGGTTTCCGCTTGCTCTAGATTCACTCTTCGACTTATGATATCTGCAATCAGTTTCTCTCTTCCACACACAAGGATTTTAGCTTTCTCCTTGTTGATGTTCATATTATATTCCCCCAGTACTTGATCCATAGCACTTAGAGTTGCTTGCAGGTCCTCTCGCTCTTTCGCCACTACTTCAATGTCATCTGCAAACCGGAGCATGTTGATTTCTCCTCCATTTACCTTGAGTCTTTTGATACCCAATTCTTGTGTTTCTTTTATTGCCTCTTCCAGGAAAACGTTGAATATTGCTGGCGAGAGGTTGCATCCTTGTCTTTGTTTATTTTGATTTCTATTTTTCTTCCATTTTTCGTTTGCATTGTTGTAATCTGATTCTTGTCGAAGTTATGGATAATTCTTCTGTCATTTTAGTCAAATCAAAGAGCTTCTAATGTCTTGAACATCTTATACCATTCGACGTTGTCGAAGACCTTCTCCAAGTCTACGAATGCCACATGCAATGACTAATTTATGCCTCATTTTTATTTTTATGAGACACGTATTGTATTAAATGGAATCCGGCAGATTGTGGAGGAATGCTTTCGCTGTCCTCATGCAAATAGATGGAGAGGGGGAGAGATAAAGGATAAAGAAAGCAATAAACCTTATCCCGATGTACATACCATCAACATGCACTTTTATCATCCTTCACAACAACCAATTACCCTATTTCTTCCGCTCTCTCCTCGTCTGTGTTGAACTTGAGATACAAGCCATATAATAATCACGAGTTCCCTTCTACAAGATGAGTTTTCCTTTTCCCCTTTGTGAGGTTTCTCCACCTCTCCGTTCACAATTTTTTCTGGGAAGTCTTTGTTTTAAGGCGTTCCATTTGAGGGCGAATTAATGTGATATTTAACTGCCCATTGAATATTATGGTTAAGTTATTGAGATAAGAAAGTACTGCACATTTCGGCCCCGAAAGAGAGTCATCAAATAACTTTTAATTAATTTGAAAGCCTTTAAATTGTTAGTTTCCATAATTCAAATGAATGACTGTAAGCACACTCCATGTTCTTCAAATGATGAAAACTTTAATGATTAATATTTTAGTTTATATCATACCTACTCTCTCCGAAAATTTCTATTTGCATCAATCCTTCCTATTCATATGCTGAAAGCAGCTTAAATATGATCTTAAGTTTTTATTATGCTAGAAGTATATGGACAGGTAAATGTGATTATTCCATATGGCTTTTGTATCAAATCATCAGTAGATATTCGTTTCGTAATAGAAGTTCTTTCCTTGAAACATTTTATCTCGTGTTTCTTAATGCCTGCCTTAGTATTAATAAATATGTCTTCCTAGTTTATTGTTTGATCTTTTTTTGATTTACTTGTAGCAAAGTAATACATTTATTTATGCATATCATCTTCGACTAGCTCCCCTTCCGCCTTCTAATTCCTTTTCAGTGCCGTTCTAACGAAAATATCCATTCTTTTATGTTCCGTGTGCAGCTTCATCCCATTCAATTATTTCCGTGTCCTAAATATAGCTTATTGCAGAGTCTCCTTGACTGTGTTTAGTTTAGTTTTACGCAGCCCCTCTCTCATTTTAAAATAAACGCTGTTCCCTTTTGAAATTGAAATTTTATTCAAAGTCACTTCCGGTCGTGATTTAAGCATGGCACAGGATGGAGGTCCAAATGACATTTTTGTTCTAGTTGTATTTTCCTTTTCAGTATTAATGAATAATCACATAAAATTTTTCGAAAAAAACATATGCAATGGCGGCTAAGAAAACACAGTTTCTTTTATTAATTTTGCATGTTGACCCCATTTTTCTTTTAATTTATCCGATGTGCAATTTTCATGGATGTGGAACATGGTATGGAAGTAGTGGGAAAGTGTTATTTTCACTGTTTAAGAAAAACATCTGAACTGGCTAGGGCCCCGAGAATAGGACGTGATAGGAGCATTGTTATTACATTTTTGCCAATTTATTTTTGCGTGTCACGCAAATGCGTTCCCGCCTCACGTGTATAAAAACCACATTTCCCAAGAAAAACCATTTTTTTCTCGGCTACAAACGTCATCCATTTGTACTCAAATCCCGCCGCCCATTCTTTGTTACGTACGATTTCAATTACGCGCGCTATAGCACTGAATCACTCGGGAACCAAACTTTCACTTTTTCACCGTTGCGTCTGAACTTGAGCCAAGAATCCCTGCTCATTCTGTTTTTTTTCTTATGCCTCCCTTTCCTGCCTTAACCGAGCGAGACTCGTAGCGTTGCGTCGATTGGCGCGAAAGATAGGGCGGTGTAAGAGAGAGCGAAGTGGAAAGAGTCGAGAAGTGGGGTGACGGCGGGACTCCGGGACCTGTGCGTAGGCAATGCACGAGCGGACCAATAAAAGGGTGGTCTCAGGATGCGGAAACGGAATAAGTACAGCATTAAAATCGTTGAGGCAGAGCAAGTGCATTGTGGGTGTTCCACACTGAATTATCGTCTGTGAGAATAGAGGAAAACTGGAAACTGAGGAGGGAGGCGATTGATGAAGGCTGGATTGATGAGGTTCTATCGTTCTCTAAGCCCGAAAATAATTGAAATAATTAGTTATTTTCAAAAAAGGGGAGGGACCTGTTTGGCTGAGTACAGCATACCCGTAATCCCCAAGTTTGAGCAACACAGCCTACTCCAAAGGCGGCCCAAGGCAGTTTACATCTACATCTAGACAGCACCCCGCAATTCACCGAAAGGGCGTATGGAGGGGAGTGTTAGGGAATCATTCATACATGAAAAATATATTGCCCTTATCCTTAAACATAAATTTGTGCCTAATTTCGCAAGAGAATATAATCACTGAATGTGTACAAGTTAAGCGATGCCATCAATGACAACTCGCTCTCCTCATATATGGCGATCATATGAGGGAGAAAAAGATCGGTAATGTCTGTGGTGATAGGCATTTCCACTCCTGCTCTATTAATAGGACTCGTTTCTTTTTCCGTCAACACTCACGTACCCAAGAACGGCATTCCGACAACCGATCAGATGTTGCTTATGAGTGATGTCGCCCATTACAAGAAAAATGAATGTGCGAAAGGTTAAATGACGGTTCTAGGTATCGTTTATTACATCCCTGAAATCACGTAGCCGAAGTGATAACTGGTCGCTGGTACTTGATCGATGACCGTGCAGTACAGGTTAACTGATCTCGTCAAAATGGGCATGCCTCTAGCAACGGCCGATTCGAATGAAGTTGGAAGAACGAGGTCTGGGTCGGAAAACGCTCGTGCGTCCCCCGAAGGCGGGAGAGTTGCATTCGCGACCAACGCGTCCCCGACGTAGACCACGTTTCTCCCGTGTGCTCGCATGCGTTCACGCCGGTAGACCATTTGAATTATCTAAGCGGAGAAGAGGCATAGGGTTTACGAGTCCAGAGACAATCGGGAGAGGATGTGCGTAGGGCGTAAAAATAAAAGGCCGAAGAACCGAGCGGGAGAGAGGACGCTCACCGGGGCGGGAGATAAATGCAACGGGGAGAGTTGATGCATCGGGAGAAGGCGAGCGCTCCTCTCGCGGTTTTTATACCCTTTTTTCCACGCTCCGAACGCTTCGTTTTATGGGCTCAAAGATCCACCTTACCTACCCTTCACCCCGTGCTCGCCTCCCGGCCAATACGCTTCAGTCGGTAGTAGTATCGAAGGAGGAGGAATGAATAGGGCAAGGTTAAAGGATTTAGCCCGGTTCGCGAGCCGGGACAACTTTTTTTTGCCTCCCTCCCCCTCCTCGTCGCACGTTCTTGAAATTGCAAGCGATGGCCATTCGAAGCGGCAGCGTTACGCGTGCCTTCATGCGAAGCGGTTTGCGTGCGCGCAGACGAAGCGAGAGTGGGCACGTTAAGATTCGCGTGGGCTCACCCCGGAGCGGGCGTTGTGAAATGGTCTCCGGCCAAAAGATTTATGTTGATACATGCGGGGTGAATGAGAGAGGGCAGTACCTCCCGAGCAGGGCCGCCCTTGCATGGCGAAACCTCCCCGCCCCCTCCCGCTCACCCAGCATATTTACCCCTGCCACCCCCACCCTCCTCACTATTATCCCCCCACCCTGTGATGGGGAACAGTCCAACCCGCGTGAAATAGCCTCCCACGCCTACCTTACACATGCATCTCGACCAACACCCTCTCTCTACTTCGACGGGCCATGTCGAAGAGTCTCTTGAATGGGAAAGACCCACTGTTTAAACACAACGTGGTGGTTGTCACCCCACAGCCGCATAGCCGGTTTTATCCGAATGCACGTATTGGACCTCGACGACGGAGCACCCACAGTGAATTTAGCTCTTTCTTGCTGTCTTGAATCTAGCGAAGAAAGTTTTCGATTAGAGGAGTTATAGTGGGGACGCCAATGGTAATGACTTCAGCGTTTCGACATTTTGCTGTCATTTCGCTCGTAAAAACAAATTAGCCGTCAACGGCACGATGCAAAGCTCATGACTCCAATGAATTTGCAGACTGGTAATTTTGAAGGAATGGTGACATAATAAATAAAATGATGCCTCTCGTGATGTTCCCATGCTTAAGTCCGCAACACCTTTGAACTCTCCTTTCTATAAAGCCGATTTACTGCGATCTACTTAACGCTAAAACTCCAGACGGCATAAAATACAAATTTTTAGTAGTTTAGGTGATTTATTTGATGATCGCGTAATCGCGCAACGATCGTTACAATCTTTCAATCAAGCTTAAGTATGAACCCAGGATCGTTTCTTTTACTTTTTCGCCTTCAAAAATACGGTAGGCGTAATTAGAATATTTCATAATTTTCCGAAATGGAAAATTGGCAATACAATAACCGCATGATGTTCTCTAACAATTAAGTTTTGACGCGCTCATCGGAGCTATGTTTTTCCTGACCTCTTTTTCACCCGAACTTTTACTGTCTATTCCTTCTCACTCTTTCAATCCAAAACGCTCTCCATCCCATTATTCTTTAGTGGCATAATGCGTCTCCGTGCTCTTCCACTGTCCTTGAACCCAAAGGGCCCTTTGACCTCCACCCCTCTCAATTCGATCACCTTTTAACGTTCTATTCATGAGCTCGTCCGCATGCGTGCTACCTCCCTCCTAATCCAGATTCTCCTATTCTCATTCACTTTCACCTCATGCACGTTCGTAATGTCGAGGTTTTTGTTTTCCCTTTATTAATCGTTAATGTTCTCATGAAGATTTTTTGCGGTTCCTCCATTTCTTTTTCACTCGCACGATTCAAGCGTCTTCCGTGTCCTTAAGGGGCACCTGAGAGATAGTGCTACACGGAGAATACGGTCTTATAATTTGATACACGAGTAAGGGATATGTAGCCAAGATTAATATGTAGCCTGGACTACAAAAATCTAAATTTATCGCTAAAACCTGGTGTAGTTGCCATTGCAATTAATCTATATGGATACTATTTTCACAATTGTGTGGGAGATTTTGATAAGCAGGGGCTTCAGGTGTTTTCGCACCACCATTTAGTTTATGCATTTTCCAAAACTGCAGAAAAATCCCATTGAAGTGATCATGCGCAAAATCAATGCTATCACAAGTGTGATCATCAGTTAGTTCCCTCTTACAAATCAAATGTTTTAAAACACCATGCGCATAAACATATTTTAAGTGAAAAATTGCCAAGGGCTAACAATCTATTGAAGTCTAATCCGGCACGTTGAGAACAACGGAAACTGTACGTTTTAGAGCAACAAATTTTCTATCATACAATTAATATAACTAACAAATGGCAGGTACTTCAAAAATGTAACTAATTCAGTTTTGTTGAATCATTACCATGCCAAATCTTTAACCCTAATAAAACTGTAAAGGATGAGACTCATGAAAGTTTATTAATATGTTTTACATTGATTAAATAATTAAACCCGATAAACATGTTAAATTGAAAATGAGAATTCCCAGAATTTTCTTTTTCTAATGCAGTGAAGAAGGAGAATGCGAGCAGTGATAATCTGCGATAATAAGATCCCTGGATCAAATATTCATGCCTCACAACAATATGGCGCCTCCTGTAGCTGGAATAGGAGGCACACATTGATATAGGAGGTATAGGTCGGTATAGGTGGGCACATTGTTGTCAGGCTTGTGCCTTCAGTTTTTATTAAATGACAATGTCACATGATGCACTTATAATAAAGAACAATAGAGACACAAAGGGCGCAGGAGATCGGTTTTCAAAAATTATAATATGCTCTGTCTCTCTCTCTCTCTCTCTCTCTCTATATATATATATATATAGCGGGTCGCAGTCGTCTAGTGGGTAGAGCGTTGGACTACTGACCGAAGGGTCCCGGGCAAGGCACTTTGGGCACCTGCAGCTCCACCCAAGCTAGTTGATTTTTCGGGTACCAGGTCTTCCTGGGAAACCATAACCGGCACAGGGAAAGGAACTGGCCCCCCTACCCTGATGTGTGAATATTCACACGCCGTCGGGCTTGGTACATGGGTGAGCTCTACACCATCACCTACTAAACCGACCTTCGGGTTGATTACTGTGTTTATGGTTTATATACGAGTATACATAAATATATATATATATCGTATATACATAAATATATATATATATATATACACTTTTTTGGAAAACCCACAAACGTGTAATGTAAATTCACTGATAGTCATAACAAACACAGAAACCAAAACACACAAAAGAGGGACTCACTGGTTCTCGAATTTTCGGTGGTCCAACCACCTTTCTCAAGAGGAATTAGGAACAGAATGAGTTCTGTTCCTAATTCCTCTTGAGAAAGGTGGTTGGACCACCGAAAATTCGAGAACCAGTGAGTCCCTCTTTTGTGTGTTTTGGTTTCTGTGTTTGTTATGACTATCAGTGAATTTATATATATATATATATATAGCCGGCCTAGAGAGCCGGCCTCTTTTGTGTGTTTTGGTTTCTGTGTTTTTTATGACTATCAGTGAATTTTATATATATATATATATATATATATATATATATATATATATATATATATATATATATATATATATAAATGAAGTGGGTTTTCTTTTGAGGAAACTATCGAGTGCCTCGTGTACTAATCCCTTTACGCTTAACGGAAATTTCAACCTTAATATCATCACGAGTGGAAAAATAATTTCTTTTCCACGCAATTTGGAGCTATTTCCTGACCTTTTTTGGTAAATTTCCTACGATCGTACGCAAGATGTTCAAACCAGAAACAAAAAGTACACCGCTCCGGATTGGAGAAAAAATTACTCGGCGAAGTGTGATGCACCCTTCTTCCGGGAGGGCCTTTTTCCAGTTCACTTTTATGGACGTTCCCGACCCTTCCCTTTCTTTAATTAGCGCCCCTTGTCGAGCCCACTCCGCTACGTCTCCGGATTGTTCAGGCTTGATCCGTCTGCTTTCCTTCTCCCCTTGAACATTCACACTCTAACCTGAAAGGTTTCCACCTTTTATTAACCATCCCTCATCGCAGAGGGGAAGAATTTCACGCCCTCCTCCTCATTGATTTTTTTCTTTCGTTAGTTTAGCAGTTGAATTTTCATTTTTTTATATATCTTCCCCTAGGCACTTACCCGCCCTCGCGTTAAATGGAAAGTCGAGAAATTTCGTGGCCCAATAAAAAAAATCCTCTTCGAGTCCAGAACCCCTCCGAAAGGAGAGGACCGGACAAAAAATGGGCTATTTGGTTAATGGGATGGGTACACTGAAGCGAATGTTGAAGAACATCTGGGGTCACCTTCACGATTCACGGAATAAGTGCAGTCCACAGCTGATGAGTAACGATAGTCCGTAGAGTTCTTAACACGAGGCAGACGAAGGAAAAGTTTGATTCTCTCCTCTCTCATGGTGTTGCACACAGTTTATAATTCATTTCATAGTGATCAAGACTGAATTCAACTGATATTCCCCTTTTCTATTGCATACATTTTTCTACGTATATACTGTCTTTGCTGCATATTTGGTGCATGTCAGTAAATTCCATTCATTGCAATTTTAATCCATAGATTAACTTTCTTGTCGTCATACATTTACATTCCATTTCCGTATATTTAGTACGTTTTGATCGTCTAGTAATATCTAGCTGACAACATTCTTAAATGCAAATTGTTTTGGTCACATCAAAATGAATGCCTCTGATAATGCGTTCTCCTTTTTTGCAGCCCGTGCTCTTAACTAGGTTAATAAAAATAAGAATGCTAGTGATCGCAAAAAAGCAAATATTTGAACCGCTTTAATGACAATATTTCGTAGAATTTTAAGGGAAATGATATTTCATATACAGGAAAAGTTGATAAAAATCGATTTTTTTGTTTTTGATAAAGATTCAAGTCTATTCTTGGTAAAAGCCACTGACGATTCGGTCAATTTAACGACTTCACAAGTTTAGTCACGAAGGACTACAGGTGAGAAAATTTTCTTCGGACCAGTTTCACTTAAACCAACAGGTGGGCTTAGAATATAATTTCATTGGGTATAAAATGTGGGTACGTGTACGAGTATGTATGCCCAGATCAACGAAACATAACAAATGCCTCACTGTCATTTGCTAAAGACTGATTGTGTACTTAGATGAGATTATAGTCATCTATAAACTCTACAGTTTGATGTCCATCCTAATGCCGTTCTGAATTCATTGAGATTTCATAGCCAATGAATGGTATAATGTACAACGTAAAATGCTTAAAGATAAATCTTTGGAATTGTGTACCTTTTAACCCCAGGAAAACCGGAAGGGCTTCACTCAATAAAGTTATGTGCAAATTACTGCATGGATAATGGAGCGTATTGTCACTTCTGAAATTGAAGCTCCTCAATTGAAACGCAGTCTTCTGCAACATCAGTTTTGGGCTTCCCTTCGCCCCAGCTCTTAAAATACTTAGAACTCCCACGTATAAATCCACGCAGGAGTTGAAGCGAGGTGTGTTCCTCTCCGGCTTTCCCTTGTTGCCATAAAAAAACTGTGCTATTGTTAACCAGTCGTTTTATGGTGGACCGCCTCAAGCCCGCCATAAAAGCCCTCTCTATCTTTACTATTTGTTCGCCTCGGAGATAATCCTAAAACTTCTCACTAAATTCATGCCATGTGCGATTTACACTGTCAAAAGCGTCGATTCTTACCCTTTGCCATTAACTTCCATGAAAACACGATACCGATGTAGAAAAAACAATTTTGATTTTCTTTCACCTATAAATAAAGTGGAAATATGAGCCCATTGGCGAGACATATCGTCAACTGACAAGAGCCCTAACCCCCAATTTTTCGAAGGTCAAGTTCATAATCACTTGAGAAAATAAGCTTCTACATAAACACAATATCTCGCAAGGGCGTTTGGCGGGCGTGCTAGGGCTTCAACCATGCATTCAGAAATGTTAGTTCATAATTGCATTTGAATGTATATTACAAGTAGCTAAAAAATCAAAAACACTCGTCATACTCACTAAAATTCATTTTTATCCATTTATCGGTTTAATCAAATACACCAATTATTGGATATCATGCAATAATTGATGTATTTAATTAAATCATTAAATGTTAGTCTTTAATTTAACACATTCGAAAGCTCGAGTTCGATTTTGTTGATTGCGTACGTATCATGAACGAGTACTTGGATCTTTTTGTGATGGGATATATCTCTCTTTTTTTTATCCCGATAGTCAAATATATAAATATAATTAGGTCCTATAAAATGTTCTTGGCGTCGTAAGAAACCGCAGGTACCCTGTGCCTTTCTAAAGGAGTTTATAGAAGTCAAAGTCAGGCTTGGGACCATGTTTTTCGTTTCCAACAAAGCTGTGCTCGTGAATTAAATTGTCAGTTTTCTTCATAGATGACATTAATTTCCCGCATTGGATTTCACAATTTTAGAACCATTACTTACTTATTTTATGTCGCTACTTAATGTCGCTAAATTCAAATGCCGCTTTAATTCAGTTTCCTATAGTGTTTAATAATTTATGGACGTGTGACTCGTTCATTTTTAAGAATTGAATGCGTCCTCCCACGCATCAACAGACTTAACTTATGAATTTGAATGAGATATTTTCAGTTAACGGAAGATATTTTACGGTAAATTTTAGTGAATGCATACATAAATTTGTAAAATTTGCCTACCTGTTTTATTTTATAGGATGTGCTTTCATGTTCCCAGAAAGTAATAAGGCATCTTGATTTATCCATCAAACCACCCATTCCATGTAATTATGATGGTTACTAAATGTCGTGATATTTATTTTCAAGAAAGATGCAGGAAGTTTTTCGATTTATTTTTTCTCCTTATATGGCAAAATTAATTTAGTTTTCGGGGTCTCAAACGGATGAGAAAAAAATCTTCGTATTTACGCATTTCGTGAATAACCATTACATTGAAGCACTGTTCTTATGTTTATCGAGATTCAATTCCTCTAATTCGAGAAGTGGCGAGTATAGAAGGAGGCTAATCCTATGCACTCATTGGAAATAATTCCGTCATTCACCATTTAGGCCACAAAATATATGCAATTGGAGCACATACTGTGTTTATGTCGCTCAGGATTGATCAAAAGAGATGAAAGTATCCTCATAAAATTCAATGGCGTAATATCTTAATATTATCCGTACACGGCATGTTGTAAATCAAAGATTTAACTATATCGACCAAGGAAGATGGTTAATTGCGGACATACAGTAGCAATTACTATCTAACATCATTAAGTTCTCGAATAAAAGTGTTTGAAAAGTATAATTTTTCGGATTTTGTACCTTTGGCTTTGTAACGTGACATTACTACGGAAAAATAAAGGGTAATTAAAGAAATTTTCCCTTTCAAAAGCTGGTTTAATAGTTTTACGGTCGTGGAATTTTTTTCAGTTTTACAGATAGAAATAAGTCGTTATCCATCCGATCAATTTTTTTGTTGTATACCTACTGACTCCATGAGATGTCTTCTCCTGAAGTTCTTCCTCACACCTCTATCCTCCACCATCTTCACTTCTCCTTTCTTCTTCTCTCCACTTACCACCCAGTTTCCCTCTGCTCGTTCCGCAGCGTCCGCCCTCCCTTTCTTTCTCCCTCGGGAAATGACCTCTCATCTCCCGCTGCCTGTCATCGTTGAGGTATCGTCCATTACGCCTCGACCCTTTCTCTCCGAGCCCCCTCGATTCCTTGATAGGGCTCAACGTCCGTACCCTGCTCATTAACCGCCCCTCTTGAGGCCACGTCTAGGGACAATGGGTGGGCTCGATATGAGAATGCACCAGCCAAAGGATATAATGAATGGTACATGCTTGATGGATATTCTTCTCTTCACCCACCTCTCTACCCCCTCCGGAGGAACGAACTAAAATTTTTCCGTCGAAACGATATGTGAGGGGAGCCATTGACGATAAAAATTCCTAAGCTCTTGGGACCTTCTCCTTGATGGAAACAATAAGGAAACAATTTTTAACCTACGATTGGATGTAAATAAATTAAAGACATTTTTCCACTAGTATATTACTGCTGTCCATGAATGGTTTCTTTTTCCTTGTGTCCGTTGCATGAAAATATTTTAATCAACTAGTAGTTTTTCCACTGGTTGAAAAACTCCGCTGTATAGGTTCTCCGCTTATTTGATATTTAATTTGTCTTTTAGACTAATGCCCACCGATCAATTCTACGTATGGAGTACCCTATTAATATAATCCCCACATCTCCATTAATCCTAAGAATCGAGCGAATCCATAGAAATACTTCACTATGTATTAGTTCTAGGAATTCCACCTTTGCCGCAGGAATATTTCTCTGGGAATCGGGGGAGGGGAAAGCGCAGTAGACGGGGGACTTAACGAAGATTCCCAATGCACATCACGCCCGACGGTGGCGCCGCAGGGCGGGGGAGACACGAAGTGTGCTCGCCGGGAAATGAGCGGTAGGGATGGGATGATGGTAGGAATGAGTGAATGCAAAGCGTCACAAGTGTGGATGGAGATGGTGGAGGTAAGATATTCACGTTGGAGGAAGCGGGCGGGTGATGGGAAAGTAGGAGGAAGACAGTCAATAGCTGGGGCGAAAGGGAGGAGGGATGGTGGAGACTTTGATGGGACCAAAGGGGAATATGTGGGGGTGGGGATGGAGGAACGCTTATCTTCTTTGTTGTGGTTAATTCCGAGGAGCCATAGGGAGGGAGGGGAGCGAGATGCTTGGGGGAGATCCGATTGGTTTGCCACGGGAACCCAACTGGGATGAAGACGTTTTCTTCAGATCCGACGGGTATGGCTCTCTCCCTTCCCCTTGCCATCCTCTCTTATCTCATCCCTTCCTCCGACAGGGTGCAGGATAAATGCATTTTCGCTCTCTCCGACTCTGAGAGACAATCCGATTCGTTGGAAGGAACGAAATAAATGGCGAGCGAAAGAGAAAACGCACTTAGGACCGCCTTCTCCGTCTCGATGCTATGAAAACGATCCTCGGAAGAAATAAAAGCGCTGAATGGCATTCAATTCGAAGTGGCTACTATCCACCGGAGCATATTTGCTTTGAGTATAAAAGTGGTAGGATCTTGAAAGCAGAAAACTTGTTTCGTTATTTCGAAGAAGTACTTAATGTGGTGGCTCACTGCGCCGTCCTCCTAATACACCGAAGGGTATGTTTTACACGTGAATATAAATTTATCGATCAATGCGAATTCCTAGAGCAGAGCAGAGGAAAATGTTATTTTTTCCCTTTTCGTGGTTGGAAAATTCTATCCAACAAGGTGGGACGACAAAAAATAATTTTGTCTAGGAAAGCAACTATTAAATAACTTATCTCGGGCAAAAATAAAGGCTAACGACAAATTTAAAGCGGTTTTTTAGTATTAATAATCGAATTCAGATTTCATCAGTGTTACGTAGTTATTTTGTTTTCACAAAGACCGCATTCTCAGTAGGAAGTATTTGAGGCATAAATTTATTGGATGATTTATCACTTGAAATGCCTTTCCAAATGTAATGGAATCTAGAGCGTGGATTTAAATGGTTTTTTGAATGCGGAGGATAATAAAGTTACATCGAAGCAAATGCCAAGAGCACAGATGACAAAAGATCATAACGCCAAAAAGTGATTTCTTGGTTGTAAATCTGTCTGAAAAGAGTTTGTCTAATGACCAAATCGGAGACATTTCTGGGACAATAGGTTGCTCTACTTTGTCTTTTGGACAAGCTACTCTTACATCTCGCTGCTTTTTCCAGGAGATGTAGGTTTATGTTGGATGATCTGCCTTGCAAAACCGTTTTTGACAAAAATATTTGAATTGAAGGACTGAGATTGTTTTTCGTAGTAGATTTATACCTAATTAAAGAATATTTGAATTTATTTCTAAAACTATTTGTACTTAATTGTGATTTGTAGGTTTTTGCCTTTCTCAGGAAAATCATTCCATGTCATTAAATACATGGACTTAAATATATTTATGAATTATACGTATTCCCGCGATTTTATCAGCTAACATATACAGCATCTATTTATGATTATGCATTTACTTTTGTTGCGCTGCTTCAAAAGTTTGATATTCGGCATTGATGAGATGATGAAATACCAAGAGTTCAGTCCCATCCCTTTAATTACTTCAATAGTAATTGTGGTAATTTTTCCATATGAGCTTGATTTTAAGGTTTTACACTGAGCGAGATCATCCAATCCAAAAACATTCTGACCCATGGTAATCAATTTGGGTGGCTGCTTTGGAGAAAAATTAATGGTGTTTTAACTGCCTTCGAGCAGAAATGTTGAACGCCAAATATATTTTTAGGCGCTGATTCCGATGTAGCAAACGCAATTACATCTGTGACCGACTAATATCTTTGGGGCCATTATGAACCTGAAGAATGATGAATAAATTCCATAGATGCTTGTGAACCGCGCATAAAAGCCATTACGATTGTAACATAAATTTTGGTAGCAGCCAACGTAACTGTTCCTTAACCTCTTTGTATCGCAAACAAAACAAGGTGATCCAATACTTGCGAGGGCTCCTGGCGTCACGGTCATAAATCCCGATGTGTGGGATTTCACCATGTGGAATGCAGGTCTTTAAACCCGTATATTTAATTACTAATAATCCTTTTCATTCCCGGACATGCAAAAAAATAACCGGAACCATAAATCCGAATTTAAGGAGTGTGATCTGACTGCTGGTTCGTTCAAAGAGAGGAAATCGAAGTGCAGGGGTGGTTAGGTGGGGGAGGGGCGAAATCGAATTTCGAATCAAAAAAAAAGTTGTGAGCATGGAGAGGAATGCGCAGCGGATATTCTCGGCCCTCGAAATTCTCCCTTTTATGATTCCAAGCGCACAACCAGGAAGCGGAGCCTAAACTTCACCCCCTTCTTCCACCAATCCACATTCTCCAGCATATATCTCTCCTTTCCTTTCTTTTTCAGTTTCATTCCCGATGCACGCCGCGGGGAGTCTCTCCCGCTCCGGCACGTCCATCGTCTTAAACATAAAATAAGCAAAACCGGAGGAAAGTCGCGGGTCGGAATAAAAGGAAGGAAGTAACCGCAACAGTGCCCTTATTGGAGTCGGTTGGGAAAAGATTGATCGTGACATCCGCAATGAATCTCTCCCCCTCGCTCGTCACCTCACTTTCCTCCATTTCCTCAATTCCTCTCCGTTGTCTTCTTTATTTTTTTCGTCAATTCCTGATGCTATTTATATTTATTTCTGCGTAATTCGTCTTCTCTTTACGGCCGGAAAATTTGCGCTGGCCCGTTGTTTTGAGGAGACGCGCTCACTCTGAAGGAATAATGGAGGATTTGGCTTACATTGGGGCATCAGAGTGGAGTCGAGTGCGGGTTAACATTTTTGAGGATACTAGACCCAGTGAAGCACGGAATAGGAGATTTATAGAGGATAAGTACGCCGTAGAGAGGCATAATTTTCTTGGATTACAACAGAAATAAAGACCAGGGTTAAGTTATTGGGATAAGTGGGGAAGATATCAAACCAAGATGTGATTAATAGTGTTTTGCTATTTTTCTAATACTATTTTCAAAAGTACAAAATAAAGACGCCAAACTTAAACTATAAACCCCAACGGAAACTGGAAGTAATTTGTTTCTCGTGGGGTTCCGGTTTTATATAAAGAACAGATATTAAGAAAATTAATTTTTAAAGGCAGCGTTACTGTTTATGAATACCCTTATTTTTCATTTAAGATTGTTGAACGAGTCATAAAAAATCTTCCCCGGCGTAAAATATGATATGTATGAATTGGAATCGGGAAGTTTCACGTAATGTATCTATTTGTTCAGACCGGATTTCGCATTGATAATAGCAGGACTAAATCGGACAAAAATAATATCAAAAATTGTTACAAGTAATATCGAGTTGAAATGGATGAATTACAAATAAAAGGGAAATAAGTGGCAATGTTCGCAATTTACTCCCGATCTTCGTTCTAGATTACTGTTACGTGAATCGAAAATACACATACTACCCCAGCCCTAATAACTACAAGATAGCGTATGGTTAAATAAGTGTTTATTCCGTTATATTCTTCAAATATCTATCTGATATATCTTCTATTAATTTTATTAATACTTTACGCGTTAACAATAACTATATGAAATTTATGTGAAAACTTTCGCTTTTCGTTTATCCTCGTATTTGGAACGGTTCTTCCTTGCTGATGATCGACCATGCGTCGGAGTCCGATTCATGAATGTACAATATCGAGTATTTATGATTTTCATTTAACAGACCTCCCATTTATTTGCAATTTGCTCATTTAAACGCCACTCCCGACTTTCGCGTCTCAAAATACGGTGAAAAAAGAAATGTTTACATGAGAGCAAGTACGGAACTTTCTTCGCCCTATCGCGTAATGCATTATTTCTATGAAACCGTTCACAGTGCGATAATACCAGCGGAAACAACCATTGAGGGAATTCGTCCCTCCTGGCGGAATCTGTCGCGAGGCTCAGAAAAATCCATTTTAGTAAATATTATGAAGAGGAGACAGGAGCATGCTAGGATGGAATCCGGTGACGCAAATCAAAATTCGTCGTTTACAATTTTCATCGAGGGATTGAGGGTGGGAGGCGGTAGGTCAGCTTGGGGGACCTTTGAGTGTATTAGTTGGGGGGGGGGGGAGCACACAGAAAGATCCGAGCATAGGGGATAACCCAGCGCGGGTGGGGATCGTCTTTGGGGGAGTGGGGGTTGAACCGCGGGAGGAAGCGTGGCGAGATCCCTCGTGCGTCGGAAGGACGGGTGGCGGGAGTCAGAGAGGAGAGTGTGGGGTGAAGGAGACAGGGAAGAGGCCGGTGGCGGAAAGGCGAGGGAGACTCGTCTGCGGCGGAGACGGCCGCGGCGGTGGACGGCCGCGGGAGGGGATGGATTTAGCGTGAGAGGGCGGGCGAGGAGGAGGTGGGGGATTCCGGTCGGTGCGTGGAGGGCTTTTCCGGGGGATGGTGAGGGCGGTGGCCAAGTGAGGCTGGTGGGGGGCGGAGGAGGATGAGGGTTGAGGGGAGGGTGAAGTCGGGTTCAGGAATGGAAGGGGGGGTTTTGGGACGGAGCGCACAGCGCTGAGAGATGGGGGATGGGAGGCAGTGCGCTGTCGAGGTCGTCGACCCCCCTTTTGGTCAGATCGAGGTGGGACCTTATACCTCGCTCCATCTTCCTGCCTCCTCTACTCATCCCGCGTCCTCTCCTCCAGCATCACTAACTCATTTTCTCCACCCTCCCCCAGCATAAAGAGGAGGAAGTCATATCCAAAAACCTTTCCTCTCACCCACTCACTCTCCATAGGCACTCAACCACCCCTTTCCTTTTTCTTTTCCCTCATCCTCCCCGCCCTCCATCGCTTCACTCCCTCTTTCCCTTTGTTTTCACCCCTTCCTCCGTCTCCGTCCTCCTCAATCCTTTCGTCCTCACTCCCTACCCCTCACCCCTCTCGTTGTCCCTCCCATTACAATCTTTTTACCCCTTCTATGGTACACTCTGTTCCACAACCTCCGTCCTCCTCCCTCTCTCTTACTTCCCAAACTGTTCCTCATATCCCTCTTCTCTTCCAACCCCCTACCTCTATCCCCTCCCCGTCTCCTCTGACTCCTGTTTCTTTCTCGCCCCCCGCACATGTTCCTTAGTAGCCCTCGGTCCATCTTTGAGGCTGCCCAGTCGACCGGAAGTCGCCTCACGCCCTCAACTCTGCCCTGTGATACGACGCGTCCTAGCGGCTCCCCTTGAAAAAAAAGGTACATAACTCATCTCATTT